>OX453059.1:20693090-21072392 GCA_949699795.1 Spicauda simplicius
TGAACGCTGTTCATGTTACTAAAACGTATACGCACTTGTTTTTATTATTTATTTATTAAATTTGGAATGTCTATAGCTACATCGATCTATGGTTAGCATAAACCGTACAACTATTAAAAGATACTGACACTATTTTATTGTTCTTTATTATATCTCAATTAACGTACGAGAGTTAAGAATTAAGATTATTTATCTTGTGCCAGTAAGTTGGCGTAAACAATTTATATTTTAAGTATCAACATACTGTCGGCACATACAAGCAGTGAAGTTGTCTTGTAAAACGATCATAAGCAAATGTCGTTTTGGTAATATTTTGTTTATAATAACTAGATGACTCGGCGGCTGACTTCGTTCCGTCTTAAAGTCAAAAATCTAAATTTATCAGTATTCCTCCCCTATATTATACATGTTTTATACATAAAAACCTTCCTCTTGAATCACTCTATCTATTAAAAAAACTGCATTAAAATCCGTAGCGTAGTTTTAAAGATCTAAGCATACATAAGGACAGACAGTGGCAAGTGACTTTATTTTATACTATGTAGTGATAATTGTAATGTACTCGTATTAACATGCATCGTTCGATATAACTTCAGAATGAATAAGATGGTAAGTATTGCAAGGTAAAGGAGGCCTATGTCCAGCCCTAGAGTGATAAGGGGTCCAGAAGGAACATTAATAATATATACATTTTTTGTAGTTGTACCTAACGATAAGGCAGACGGGCCACCTGATGGAAAGCAGTCACCGTCGCCTATGGACATTTGCAACAGGTAAGTCGTCAATGCATCGCCGGATTTCAAGGAGAGTTCTTTTTACAACTTTCTTGAATGTCTTGTATAATTACCATTTGAGACAAACTCTGCGTTTATTTAAATATTACGTAGAAAATGTGGTAGAAAAACTGACAGTTTTGAAGAAACAACCATAATTAGGGCTAATTATGATTTTGCGGTAGCATCATGAGTGCGAACATTTGGTCAGAAATTTTAGAAAATACGCTATTTCTTGGCGGTTACTTTGCCAATTCATTTGTAATGGTTAAGGTTAAAATGAATAATGTAGCAAAATTTTACATAGTTTCAAAAAAATAAAAATGAATTTTAAACAATCCAATGAAAGAATCTGTCATGTACGTGGGACATATATGTAGGCATGACATGGAAAAGCATGTAAGCATTATATATATATGAAATATCTAGAGTAGTAGCCTAAAGTTTAAAACTTGTCCCCTCGATCGGGAGGTACGAGGTTCAGATCCCAGGTACACTACGGATTATGTGCATATTACAGCTGATTATGATCACTGCTTTACCGTGAAGGAAAACATCGCGTAACAAACATACCTGAGAGTAATTTATGAAGTAAAGTGCTCAAATGTGTGTGAAATCCACCAATTCGCACTTGGCCAGCGCGGTGGACTATGACCTAAAACTCTCTCATTTTGAGACCCGTGCCCTTCAGTGCGACTATAACGGATTGACGACCATTATATTTGAGAACTTTTTTAAGAACTCTCGGGTATGTAGGTTTCCTCAAGATGTTTTCCTTCGCCGTAAAGCAGTGATAATTAATTTCTAATACGCACATATTTCAGAAAAATCAGTGGTGCTTGCCTGGAATTTTAACCTCGGACCTCTAGATTGAGAGTTTTTTATTTGATGATGATGGTAAGTGGTCACTGCCGCCCATGGACATCTGTAATCAACTTCATACAGAACATGGGTTCCATCTGAAGTCAATCACAGATGCGTTGCTACTCCCGAGGACTATGATGGTCGCCTCATGTGAAAGTGTGCCGGCAACCACACCCTTCTATCGAAACGCAAGAAATGCTTCACGCTAGAAATAGGTGAGGCGGTGGTACTTCCCCGGTCGAACTACACTGGTTCTACCACCTTGATTCCAACCATTTGAGTTCCAACCATAAGGCTATCTTTTCTATTCTATTAGACGATCTTTTATCTTATCTTATTTTATCATAGTTTATATACAGATATTATGGTATACATACTTTGGGTAGCCGCAGTCGTAGACCACAGCGCTGATCGAGTGGAAGAGCACTATGTAAAATTGGACCTGAAAAAGAGAAAAATAAAAGATTTTAGTGAATTTAAAGATGATACAAGCCTATCCGAATTCTCTCCGCGAAAAGTACAAGTTTGGATCTTCTATGTTCTTGTTTCTTTGTATTGAAGTTCTCTAAGGTTTGTACTTTAGTACCTTGGTTGTTAAATTTATTAGAATCATTTTTAACATCAAATACAACGATCATCCATTTACTCTTGTCCATATATTTTCTTTAAACACATACAAAACACACACAGGTTCACAGGTTGTAGAACCAGTGTAGTTCGACCGGGGAAGTACCACACCTATTTCTAACGTGAAGCATTTCTTGCGCTTCGATAGAAGGGTGTGGTTGCCGGCACACTTTCACATGAGGCGACCATCATAGTCCTCGGGAGTAGTAACGCATCTGTGATTGACTTCAAATGGAACCCATGTTCTGTATGAAGTTGATTACAGATGTCCATGGGCGGCAGTGGCCACTTACCATCAGGTGGGCTGCATGCTCGTTTGCAACTTCAGTCAGATAAAAAAAAAACACAAAAATTTGGAAAATGGCTTTTTGCTAGGTGGGGCGAGTTGGTTCCAACTTCCAACATTGTGAAGTAGTTCTTAGTAGTTCTTTCGTTTTGATGTTTGTTCCCGTACTCCTCCGATACGGCTTGACCGATTCACATGAATATTTGTGAGCATATTGTTTAGGTCTGAGAATCGGCCAACATCTGTTTTTCATACCCCTTAGTGATAAGGGTTTTAATTTTTTTTTATTTCAATAACCTTAACTTTTTTTTATGAAAAAGCATAGCTGGGTCAGCTAGTTTCATATAATTGAATAAAAAAAAAAGTCTAGTTCTAGATCTTTATTACAGTAATTTGGTATCAATCATTAAATCCATATTAATTGTAGTAAGGGAGGAAACTGAATGTTTATAGTATTAAATGTTAATTGCATTCTAAGTAGGTATTGTAGGCACGAATAACAAGTCATTTAAGGCCTTAATTGTAAACTGTGAACACCTGTTCGGGTGTTACGAAAGACACGAGTACACTTGAAATGTTAAGTGGCTTGTGGACACGCAGTACCGAGTAAAATTAATTGAACATAATTGTGACTCTCTTAAAAGTAATCAAAATATTTAATCAATTTTAAATACTATGTTATGGTATTACAATGTATTACAGTAATATATTACAATGAAAAAAGATAACCCAGTAAGTTTCTTGACCTCGTCCCTGTAGCCTCGGGGTCAGAATAGGGCTACGGTATCCCCTGCCTGTCGTAAGAGGCGACTAAAAGGGGCTTCCGGGGTTGCAGACGGCTAGAGTGGGAGCTCGAACCGTTCGGTCAGGCAATCCCGGGAAGGATGGCGGTATGTGTGGTCGCATACCGTCGTAAAGATTAGACAGGGCGGTGGGCCCAGCCGCCCATTTGGGAGGAGCCCGATGGGGCAGCGCGCTCGGAGGATTCCGGTTGAAGTCGTTTCGAGATCCCGGAGTCCTCCTTTTCAGCGCCGAAGACGGCCACCGGGGGGGTTTTAGTGCGGTAAAAATCCCACATAACCCTGCGTCGCTCCCACGGCGTCGGGTACCTTTGGAAGGTTTCCCCCTCGAAAACAAAAAAAAAAGTTTCTTGACTTATTGTCTCTGCCTTCCCAGTTAAGGTCGTGTTAAGATCCGGTAGTAGTGTAAGAAAAAATATCGTGACTGAAAATTTTCAAGTGCCCCATAAGCTGATGATACAAAATAAAAGACATTTTTTTAAACCCATAAGAAGTGCTTCGATCAGAAACATCTGACACAATCGGGTAGAGAGACTCCATGCCCATTTGTTACCTCAATTTAATACAAAACTAGTTGACACGGCGAGCTTTGTTCCGCCTAAAAGTCAAAAATCTAAAATTTACAGTGTTTCTCTAGTATTATATCTATATATATATATTGTATCTATACATGTATTATACATAAAAACCTTCCTCTTGAATCATTCTAACTATTTAAAAAAACTGCATTAAATACGGTAGCGTAGTTTATAGATCTAAGTATACATAGGGCCAGACAGCGAGAAGCGACTTTGCTTTATACTATGTAGTGATCAACACATTAGATGACAAATCAGTCGCGATCAAACTTAATTCGAGGGTTTTTTGCTCCATTATCGTAAATTATACACATTACAGCTACAAGCTTCAATATCTTGAACTCGATTTGGTGTTATCAAGTCTACCACAAGTTGCGAAAGCTGGCTCAAGTACGCACTACATGATCGTTAAGCGACTAGCCGGCTATTATTATGTTCTTTAGTGTTCCGTAGAAAATGTCCAAGATCTGATCCTTTTAAAGTAATGTTTTCTTTTTTGTTAATCTTATTCTCTTATACCTACTAATATTATAAATGTGAATTTAATTTTGTTTGTTGCGTTTTCACGTGAAAATTTCTCAATCGATTATATTGAAACTTTGTACACATATTATTTGAGGTATTAGATAAAAAGGATACTTTTAAGCTATTACATAGCTTTAATCGCGAGCTTTCGGTGACCGAATCAAGAAATTCCGTGACGGAAAAACCTAACACCCCGCATTCCGCCTACCATGTAGCGCGGCGGAGCGTTCGCTTAAACGTGTATGTATATGATACGACAGTACGAAGCTCGCACGGATCGAGACTCGGAAATCGGACGAATATGTAAGCAGCTGTTTGTGAGAAAGTATGTAGTATCAAAGAAAAGAACTTGAATTAACATCAAACAAAAAAAAAATATTTGTTTATGCAACAAATAAATAATTATAATAGCATTATTTCGATAAAAATGCTATGCAATAGCTTTACCGCGGCAGTCCCCGAGTGCCGCACGTTTTTTTCTTACCGAGATGTCCTTGCTAACAATGTCATAATAATATACTGATGATAATGGCGATATACGTACATCTGGTAAATATAGAAGTAAAACATTAATGTGACCGCATACAATACATGTATTTCAACATTGCATTATCGTAACGAGTAACGTTAACATTAGTAAAGTAAAATTATTAAAACTGAAAATTCGACTTCTTAAAAATGATTTATTGCTATCAGTTTCTGTTGATTGTTTTTAAGTATATTTTTTTGTCTTTTCATAAGCATCATAGCATCTTTCTGACAGGTCGGCTAAAAAAAGTAAAATGTAAATAATTTGTAGGTGGTAGTAGGGGAAATTTGGGTATATTGTACCACCGGATAAATTGTACCACCTCAAGATTTTCTACTAAATCGTCATATATATTTTTACTGTCAACACAAAAACAAGAACAGACAGCGTCCTCACCTATTTGTCAGTTTGGAATGGCGTCCGATAAGTAAATTTAGTTCCAAAGATAAATAAAGTTTTTGCAGGTGTTTTATGTAAATTTTGATGTTAAAACCTAAGGATATTACGCACTAAAAAGGTAAGATATGATTTTTTAATTTCTTTTATGTTGAACGATATTTATTAGTCTTTCAATCTGTAAAATAACAAACACATTACATTTTGAGGTTATTTTATTAAAAATATTGTTTTAATAAATCGACTAGTTTGGTAAATCGTACCACTAGGTAGTTGTCTAAGTTGTACTGGTACGATTTACCCGACCACTTACTCATGTAAGTTTTTTCAGATGGACGGTGATAAAATTAAATACTATAGATGGAACGAAGAGGACTTACAAAGATCCCTATTGGCCTTAGAAAAAAAGAATATGAGTCTCAATAAAATATCGGCAAATTATTCTATTCCAAAACCAACCATTTTGCGACATGCACCTTAATGAATTGCTGATTCAGCAATTCATTAAGGTAGAACGCTAAAAGAATACAGAAAGATGAAAAAAGCAAGAAGCAGATAAAAAAGCAAAAGGGCCAAAGAAAGGAAGAAAACAGGGTAACAAACGTATACAAAAAAAACTACGGTGAAAACTCACAAAAGAATGTATTGACATTTTTTTATTGAGAACGATAATGTTTGATAACTATATAATTTTGATATAAAGCGTTATTAATAAAAGCATTATATTTTATTTAAACCCTTTTTTAAACAAATTACCTATTGTATTGATTTAAACTATTTAGTGGTACAATTTACCATACCTGTGGTACAATTAATCGGACTGGTCGGATAAATTGTTCCAAGGGCAAGCCTCCAGAAAAAAATATGTTAAAAATAGTATACAAATAGATATGTTACTGATTTTTCTGGAAAAGTTAGACGAGATTCTAAGCTTTGTTAAACACTAGAAATAGTATTTTTAAATGAACATTAAAACGAGTTATATTTGTAAATGTAAAAAGTGGTACAATATATCCGACTCTCCACACCTATTTCTAGCGTGAAGCAGTTTTTGCGTTTCGATGAAAAGATGTGGTTGCCGGCACACTTTTGTATGAGGCGACCATGTCCTCGGGAGTAGCGACGCCTCTGTGATTGACTTCAGATAGAACCCCATGTATGAAGTTGCATACAGATGTCCATGGGCGGCAGTGATGACTTACCATCAGGTGGCCTGCATGCTCGTTTGCTACTTCAATCGATGAAATATATATATACAAACACAAACATAATTACATTAGCTCATTACCCTCTTTCTGACAAGTTGGCTTAAAAACAGTAAAATTCGTGTAAATAAATCATTGTGAAAGAAAACTTTTGATTGGAATGTCACACTATCAGGCTTTAGCGGCAACGGGTCATGCAGTGGAAATGCGAATAAATTAGCCGTATGGAGCGATCGAGACCGGTTTGAAGAAATTGCGACAAGCAATGTGACTGGAAATTGGTCAATCTGTGACTACATCACGTGGAAAACAGGATGAGGATATAATGTCACCTCTACGCACTGTCTAGCGTTGCAGAGGGTTTTATAGTGTTAGATGATATTTCGTTAATAACCGTTAGAGGTTATTTTCGATAATATTAAAAGCCATGTAGTTGCACAGTTCCTTTTAATACTACCAACGATTGACAAAATGACCCGTCTTAACCTAAAACACTCGATTTTATAATTTCCTGTATCTCCTCTCGCTACCAAGACAGCCAACCTCCTTTTTGAATTATGTGCTGCCATATTGGTAACGGAAGAGCATATATCCTTGTATTACAACGCCATCTTAACAGTACGAGTAAGAATTCGATTCAAGATTAATCTTATGCATTGTAATGTTTAAAATCACAATGATATTCATTAATTTATAAAATTCAATCTATTACTTTTATTCAAACTAACAATAGGAAAAACTTTGAATCTCAATTTGCGTCCCTGGGCGCTATATTAAGGCGTACTTTGACTTGAAAACATTTTGTTGTCAAATGGCAGAGAGATATGTCATAAAAGTTTGGCGACTTTTGTTTTCGCGGAGCAAAATTTCTAACTTGGTGGGTGGCAAATTCCACTTAGGTCTCCAGCGGCATGAGCCCACGCCATGTCTCTGGGTAAGTTCGTGAAGCGAGTGGCGATCATCGACTTGTGTATATCGCAGTCGATGTACGAAGTTAAGGTACTTTAGCTGAATATTGGACAATTAACCGTTAATGTATACTAAGTAAACAATATACTAAGTAAACAATAAACTAAATCTTTCGCGCTTTCGTGTTTTGGAGAGCATTTAAGGCGCTGGGTCCTGATTACTACATAGAATGTATAGAAAGGTTCCATTGCTTGTGACGCCAGTCTTGAAGAATACAACACCTCTTTTCCTGTAGATGTCGTAGGAAGTGGCTGGGAAAATCTAGGAGATGGGCAACAGTGTCTACCTATGTAACGTACCACTATTCACTGTGGTCACAAACACGCATAAAATTTCGATCCGATACGAGTTCCGATCCGGTGGTAGTGTAAAAAATATATATATATGAAACTGTCAATTTGTAAGTGCCTCCGTAGGCCTATGCAAAATAAAGACATTTCGTTTCATTTCATACATGGCATGGTGACCATTGGCACAAATCTCCTTGGCCTGTATCCACCAGTGCACTTCAAGGAATTGATGGACGGATGAACATTAAAATGTGCGTTCGTTGAATAATTTCAGATCTATGTAATAGTATTCACTTTGTTCATTTTTAAACTCTTGTTTGTTTACAAAAAAAAAATACACTTTTTGTTGAATAGCACGTCGTTCGCACAACTTTCACAATACTTAGATATTTTACACTCTACTTCAAACTTTTTTTATACGCAAGCCCTACTATTGGCTTCAATGCTTTCACTTTTTATCCGTCTGCCTCAGGACTGTAGTGATTTTTGTACATAAGGTTGTATGAATTTATGTATGCCTTTTTTGTCTGACTGAAGTAGCAAACGAGCATTCAGTCCACCTGATGGTAAGTGGTCACTGCCGCCCATGAACATCTGTAATCAACCTCATACAGAAACCTATATTCTACGTTTTTTTTTATTTGACCGAAGTAACAAACGAGCAGATTCTGTCTGAAGTCAATCACAGATGCGTTGCTATTCACGCGTATTAAGATGGTCGCCGCATATATAAATGAGTCAGCAACTATACAAATTGTCCCGTGATATGTAAGTCGCAAACCAAATTACATAGATTTTTCGAATGATAAATATTCATTCAGAGAGCAGTGATAGCCTAATGGTTGAAACTTGCCCTCTCGATCGTGAGTTCCGAGGTTCAAATCTAGGCACGCACTACTGATTTTTCTAAAATTATGTGTGCATTAGAAATTTATTATCACTGCTTTTCGGTGAAGGCAAACATCGTGAGGAAACCAACACACCCGAGAGTTCTTTAAAAAAAAAGTTCTCGGAGGTGTGTGAAGTCCACCAATTCGCACTTGGACTATGGCCTATAACTCTCTCATTCCGAGCCTATAACTTCTCATAATGGGCTCACGATGAAATATTCATTCATATAATGTGAAAGGTGCTATTTGGATACGAATAATATCAATATAACGAATAAGGTTTTGTAGCGTACCTGGCATGCCGCGGCGGATTGCGTAACACCCTTATAAGCCTCACCCCGCCAATTGAGGGTAGGAGGAGGTCGTTCGCACAATCAATTCAAGACTCAGATACAATTAATCACTGAATTATCAAACTAACATAAGTTCTATTTGAAGTTAATCACAGACGCGTTGCTACTCCCGAGAACTAAGATGGTCGCCTCATATAGGAGTGTTCCACTGAAACGCAAGATCTGCTTCTCGCTAGAAATAGGCGTGGCGATGATACTTCCCCGGTCGAACGTCACCGGTTCTTCCTCCTTATAATCCTTATTTCCCCCATAACATCTTAATCCTTATTTCCCCCATAACATCTTAGGGCAATGATGTGGCTGAAAAACAGCGCAGCATGGAGTACAGATTCCGTGTTGGCAAACGCTGAGCCACCTCCTTTTGTTTCTACAATCCTATGTGCCTATTTTTACTATGTACATAAATATTAAGTTTAATATGTAAATGCACCCTTATAACTGTAACCTGTGTGTTTGAGGCAATAAAATCATTATTATTATTATTATTATAAATACGTTTCAGTCCACCAACTGAGGGTAGGAGGAGGTCGTTCGCACATTCAATCAATTTATGAGATGGATGTTATTGCTTAATTAATTAAGCCTATTATATGCAGATAGTTGTATTTTTACTCGACTGTGTCATAAGGAAGGTAATAATTTTCGAGCGTATGTATATACGTTTGTACTAGTGATGTAACGAATGTCATTTTTTGGAAATACGCGAATGCAAATGTGAATATGTTTATTTTTTCAGTATTTGGCGTAGGGGGTCGAAAAATCTATTAAGATTTGGCGATATTTTTTGGTCGACAAACAGCATTACGATTTCAATTTGGATAGATTTGATCACCTTTTGTTGCAAAGCGCTGCAATTCAATATTCGAAAAACATTCGCACAATTATTGCAAATGCAAATATCTGAAAATATGCGAATGCGAATATTCGTTACATCACTCGTTAGACCCGCGTGGCGGTGCGGTTACCATACCGGTTTGACGCGCGGGTCCCGGGTTTGATTCCCGGCCACACAGGTATCTGAATGATGAGTTTAGATTCGTGTTCTGGGTCTGGGTGTTTGTGTATTCGTCTTGTGTGTGTCAATGGCTGGGTGCCACTCTTTCACACAGAAAACTACTGGTTGGTTTTCGCTGAAATTGTTATATTAATACTGGTCTTAAACTATATATAATAGGATAAACGTGACTGACGCGGGCAAAGATACAGGAATATCCTAATAATAAGTCGTCGATATTACCTATAAGGTTGACATTTTACAAATCCGCCGTATCATTTCCTAAGCAATGCGCCTCAATGCAGCTCGCGATATCCTGTTAACTTTCGCAAACTACGATACTGGAATGCTAGGTGTGGCGGAAAGAGGTATTATTGCTAATACAGTATCAATACTTGCATATTATAAAGGAAAGCCTACCACAATCGATCTGTGTTACAAATAACTTTGAAAATAATCGCCGTACATACGTACAAACTAATGATACACACACGCTTTCTACACACATAGCCCCACACTAGGACTTCTCGTGTGTCGTGGGTACTCCGCTCCGCCGCGCGGGTCGTCATAGAAGGTTCCCCTCCTCGTAAAAAAAGGTTAGCAATGCATCTGTGGATAATTTCAAGATAGAAACTGATCTCAGCTTTATTACAGATGTACATGGGCGGTAGTGGCCACTTAATATCAGATGGACTGATCCTTTGCTACTTTCATATTATACCAGTTCCATATTTATACTAGACGCGTTTTTTGTTATATAATAATGAAGTAGCAAAAGAGCATGCAGTCTACATAATGGTAGGTGGCCACCGCCGCCCATGCACATCTGTAAGCAACTTCATATAGAACATAGATTCTATCTGAAGTCAATCACAGATGCGTTGCTACTCCCGCCCGAGGACTAAGATCGCCTCATATAAAGTGTGCAGGCAACCACACCCTTCCATCGGAACGCAATGAATGCTTCACGTTAGAAATAGGTGTGGCGGTGGTTCCTCCCCGGTCGAACTACACTGGTTCTACCACCTTCAAAATTTGCAATATTTTTGTGCGTCTCCGAAACTGGTTAGAGTAAAAGATTACATAATCTAAGAAAATAAGAACCGCAGTGTAAGATTAATAAGACTAAAGTTAAACTATTCTCTCTATGCAATTTATAACGTGAACATTTTATGCATATTTAATTTTGCTTGCACTTCTAAATTGAAACTAATTACATCGCCCAGAATAACTTGCTTTCACAAAATAAACAATCGGATGTACAGCGGAAATTACTTCAAAAAGAAATGACTATTTCTTATTAAAATTCTTTCGTTTGTAATTTTGAAACTAAAATTAGAGGCAAAATATTTATCATGAAACCTAACTTTTTACTTAATTAGTCATCATCATCTCGTTGATTATCAAATTTGTGAAAGATATCCAGTGGTATAAATATCGAAGATTTCACCGCTGCAGGTCCAGGGTTCAACATCCAAGTATCCAGTTTTGATTGTCAAATTTTTACGTGCAGGGTATCTACCATTCTAATTTCTACAAAAACACCCAGACTTGAAATGAACTTTAATGTCACCAATTCTTTGCTTTTGGGAATTGAAGCTTAATTTCTGAGCACACCACTGCAGTTGGTAAATAGCAAATAAGCATGCAGTCCACCTGATGCTAAGATATCACACCCATATACATTTGTAATCAAATTCCCGATAAGATCAGTCTTAGAGGTTAGTCACAGATGCGTTGCTACCAATGCGGACTACGTTGGAACGCCTCACATAAAAACACGCTTTCTTCACTTAAATCCCCACTCTAGGAATCGTCAGTGCCATGGACATAGACAAGAAGAATACACAAACACCCAGACCTAGAACATGAATCTAAACTCATCTTTCAGATACATGTCAGGCCGGGAATCGAACCCCGAATCCACTGTGCGTCAGACCGGTCTGGTAACCGAACCGCCACGCGGGTCGTCAAACATGAGTATGTTTCTCTTAACACACCATTCAGCCCAGAACCCGACAGTACTTAACACTGTTTTTATTAGGCAGAAATAAATAGAAATTATTATCCCTGTGAAGGAAAACATGGTGAGGAAAGCTCAAGGAAAGCTCAACACACAAGAGTTCTTTAAAAAAATCTCTGAGGTGTGGGAAGTTTACCAATTCGCACTTAGCCAGCTCGGTGGACTATGGTCTAAAAATATCTCACTCTGAGAGAAGACCCGTGCCCAGCAGTGGGACAATGATATAGTGTGGAAGTGGTGCTTCCGGAGTCGAATCACAAAGAGTTCTACCACATTCAAATCTGTGCAATCAAATACGTGTACCTTTTGTTTTGTTATGAAGGGAAACCTTCTAAAGGTACTCGCCACCGTGGGAGCAATGCCTGGTTATGTTTTACCTCAATAAAACCCCACGGTGGCCAACTTTAGCGCTACGTGGAGGACTCCGGGATCTCCAACGGAACACAACCGGACCCCTCCGAGCGCAATGCCCCTTTTGGGCCCTTCCCCGGTGAGAGATTGATGCTCACCGTGCCTCTCGGTGTTTACGACGGCATACGGCCACACATGCCATCGTCCTTCCTGAGATCGCCTGGCTGGACGGTCCCAGCTCCCACTCTTACCGCCCTCAACCCCGGAAGTCCCTTTTAGTCGCCTCTTACAGGCAGAGGATACTGAAGCCCTATTCTGGTCCCGGAACCACAGGGACAAAAGGGACTGAACCTTGTCGTTTTACACCGCTATTCTGTTGCACATGGTTTAAAGTTGACGATAACTAGGTAAATACAATATACGTTATATTATACTAACGAGTTAACTAGAGTTTATTGCATTAACCTAGAGCCAGTTGCAGTGCAATTTGCACCGGCCGTTTCGACACGGTAGAGCGGAACGCTGTATCCTTTCTCCGCTAAGACCTTCGCTGGAGAAACTTAGAACCTTATGGCTCTTACGTATCGTGTTCTATGGAGGTACGGAGTAGCTAGAAAAGATTAGATATAAAGAAAGTGATGAAAGAAGACACGAAGAGCAACAAATAACATTATTAAAAAAACATGGCTGCTTAAAAACGAATCCATTTTGTTTTTGTAATAATCTTTTGTTAGCAATATCGTTAAAAGGGGCGGGGCCTAGCAGTGTCATCCTGACGTCACATCACCTGACATCGCCTGATGAGCAGAGTGCGCCAGGGTTGCCAAGTTAGGGGTTATTCCCCTAAATTTAGGGGATAAAAAAGTAGGATGGGGTTTTTTTAGGGGCGTACTATTTTTAGGTTTTTATAACTTCAACAATCTACATGATCATGCCTGACGACGGAAAAAAAGGTCACTACACCCGATGACCTTTTTTTCGTCGTCAGGGAAAAATCTTCGACCTGATTGAGAAATACGGGAGTTTGCCAGGAATTCAAATTCATTGTCATTCAAGGGATTTTTTTATTGGTAACCCTGGAGTGCGCTAGCAGTGCGCTCGGAGCGGAGCGAGGAACTTCGTTTGTAGCCGTCGGACGCGACGGATATTCTTTGTGTTAAATATTGCGATTAGATTCTTTAATCGGTTTGCTGTCGGTAATAATTGTTGTTAAATCTAAAGTACCCGTGTATTAAAACGAGTGTTAGTTTGTAATGTAATAGATTAGAATTTGATGTAAAGAAATGTAACTGTTTGATTATTAGGTATTTGTTATTTGTAATCGAATTTCAATTCTGATCCCTAACACTATTTAATTAAATCTTTTTGAATTTTGCTTCAAAACAGCAATATAAAAATATTATAATGAATAAATATTTATGTGTAATGGTCTTTTTTCTAGCTTTCATTTCATGCCTATGTTGTTATGATAACAAAAAAATGTCTCTCCCCCTTTTTCTTTCGACCAGAAGCCTATGTCACTGTCCTGACAGAATCATTTCAAATGATAGGTCATATGTTACAATGTGATAAGACTTTTGCCTTACAGTCTGTGTAAAATGGACATGCATTATCAAGCGTATGTATATTACATACGCTTGAAAAATATTACCCTCCTTCTGATGCAGTCGAATAAACGACCTTTGTTGGAAGGCACTGTATCTAAGCTTTATAATAGCGTGAAACCGGAAAGGTTGTCCTAAAAAGATAGGTTGAAATGCTTTTTCTTGAAAACTCAAAAAAATTGTCTTGCAAAAGTCCTCCCTGTAGCAAACAGAACAAAAAATATCTGGCTCTAAGTACAAGTTTATACGTTCATACTTCGGTCATCATTGTATAATATCAAAGTATAATATCGTAAGTATATAAGAAATCTGTTAAACTTACTAGTTGCATGGTAGTTAAGTGTTTCTTCCACCACAGGTACTTCTGGTACTGGGGTCCCATCGCAGCCATCATGTAGTAGCTGTACATTATGACGTGGACCAAGTTGTTCACGATGTTGGAGAAAGTGCCGTGGCCACCTAGAAGAAAAAAATCATAAAGATAATTATAGTTCACGAAAAAAACTTAGAGTTAAAAAACTAAAAACAAACTAATATATTTTCCTCTTTTTAATTAGGTTGTTATAAAAAGAAATAAAAATGTGTTTTTTATATAATTGCATTGTCATCTGTCCTTGATACGTGTGCAAAGTTTTAAATTTATTTGAATATTCTAAATCAGTGAAAATTGAGCTGAAAGATTCCGTAGCATACATACATCTATGTGTGTAATGGAATATTTGGGTTAGCCTGATTTTGATGAAACTTTTTTATCTAATTGAAGTAGCAAACGAGCATGCAGTCTACTTGATGGTAAGTGGTCACTGCCGCCCACGGATATCTGTGAACAACTTTACATAGAACATGGGTTCTATCTGAAGTCAAGTCAATCACAGATGCATTGCTACTCCCGAGCACTAAGATGGTCGCCTCATATAGAAGTGTGCCGGCAACCACACTCTTCCATCGAAACGCAAGAACTGTTTGACGCTAGAAATAGGTGTGGGGGTGGTACTTCCCTGATCGAACTACACTGGTTCTACCACCTTCAAACTTGGTTCACACTTGGTTTATGATCTAGATCAACACAGGAGCGCTGTGACATGGGGTTCTTCAAGAAAGGTGCGAAAAGAGCTCTCCTTCAAATCCGACGATGCTTTGGCTCCTGGTGTTGCGAATGTCCATAGGCGACGGTGACAACTTTCCATCAGGTAGTCCGTCTGCCTTATCGTTGGGATAAAGTATAAAAAAGCAGGTAAAGCTATTAAAATAACCCAGCTTTATGAACGTTCATGAATAACTTACCAATTAGATAGTAAGTAACCAATACCGTTAACATTGACTACGATTTCAATACCAAGATCTAGTCGGAGATAACAAGAAAAGTATAGCAATAACTAATTACAACCAATGTCCATTGACCCACATTTAACACGCGACAACCTTCCTCATTGTCTTTTTCATGTTAATGTAATTGTTACTTGAAATAAACGGACACTCCTTTCAGACCTTATAAGCCCGGTGTCCTAATTTGAAGACTATAAGACAACGGCAATAACATTGTAAAGCTATGCTTACTCTTTTGTCTATGCATTTGACTATGCATTTAAGTACGAATATGGTTGGACCAGGCAGGTATAACAGCCACACTTATTCTAACGTGATTAAACGAGTATAGTTCAATTAAGGATTTAACAGGTGGGAGAACCAGTGTATTTCGACCGGGGCAGTGCCACCGCCACACCTATTTCTTTACCGGCACTCTTTTATATGAGGCGATCATCATAGTCCTCTGAAGTAGCAACGCATCTGTGATTAACTTCAGCTAGAACAGATGCTCTATTTGAAGTTACTTACAGATGTCCATGGGCGGCAGTGACCACTTACCATCAGGTGGACTGTATGCTCTTGTCTTATTATCATAACAGTTTTTAATAAATAAATCTTGGAAAGAGTTCAATGACTTATCCAATTAACGTTGGAAACTAACATTTAACTTGTCAGCATTCCGATTCCGACAGATATTGCAACGTTAATACCAAGTAAAACTTCCATTGAGTTTAACCTACTTTTCTTGCGTGATTCATAAATAACAGAATAAGGAAAACGGATTGAAATGTCATCGGTAATCCATTACTTTGGTATAGGACACGGGCTGATTTTAATTCTACTGGTTAATATTCTTTCTAAATATTTTACAATTCATTTATTGCTTTGATGATGAAGGAAAATATCATGAAATCTTCTGATGCATACCGAATAATAGTACCTAATCGACAGGACTAATATCTAACCTTTATAATTCATCAATCTTTTGAGATCATCTGCTTGACATAAGCCGAGGTCTTTCCTAATAGGGTTTGCCAACAGCCGCGGCTCCTGGAATGCCTGCCCCCCTTTATATTAGAAGAGTAAGGTTTCCCAATTTAGACTTTATAAACAGCAATCCATCTAACTCGATCTTAGTATGAATTTCTCTTTTCTGGATTTCTTGGTCTATCACGGATGTTCATGGACAAAATGTCAATGATCACTTAACATCAGATGTTTACCGTCGGTAACTCCTTCCATTATGCTAGAACTGCCTGGGGCTCGTTTTCATGAGTGAATTGGTTAATGAAACTCACCAGCAATGAACTTAACGAGCAGCCATGCCTCGAAAGGCGTAAGCGAGTGATGGTACAGGTGGAGCCACGTGATCTGGCTCTTCTTCTTGCGCAGGACGAAGAATATCGTGTCCGCGAACTCTGACAGCTTCGAGAAGTAGTACACCCAGCAGAGATGAAGCATCTGTAATATATGAAGGTATGTTAGAAAATATTCAGACTGAAACCAGGAATATTCAGGTTTCTTAATTGGTATTATATTATTTTGAAAATAAGCAATTACCAGATGGTGAAAAGATTTGGCTCGACCGGAGAGGTACCACCGCCACACCTATTTCTAGCATGAAGCCAGCTCATTTTAATAAGTGGCGTCCAGTCTTTGGGAGTGGCAATGTACCTGAGATCGTCTTCATAGAGAACGTCTGTTCTATATAAGGTCGCTTACAGATGTCTTAGGGTGGAGGTGACCACTTGCCATCAGATGAACTACATGCTTATTTGGTACTTCATTCTTCTAACTTTGATGGCCTTTGGTTGTGGACCCGTATAACAGGCTCAAAGTAGGACCAAATTATATGTTCAGGAAAAACTGCTTGAATTTATGAAGGCATAATATAAACGTTTTTCCCTTACAACGCCCTTCGAGCCAGAACACAACAGAACTTCAGAGTAGCGTTGTAGGGCAGAAGAATAGGTGGCGGTGATGCTACCTACGAGATACTATGGGTTCCATATCTTCCATTGAATTCCAAAGCAAGCGAGTGCTAATAATAAACTCGAAACATTACTTAAATTAGTAAAACATATTTCTAATTTCAGAACCCAAGGTCAGGGGCGTTGGCTAAACAAATGGGCATTCTATTGAAAACAATTTTATATTGGCACATAATTACGATAACGTAACGTTCCGCGACCGCCCGAAGGCCGTCTTTTCACTTTCGGTGACGCAAGTGCAATTACACCGCTTTCACTGAGGCAAGTTCAAGTTGATCTTAAAGGTCTTGTAAAGCTTACGCCTGATGGTAACGAGCGTGTTTTTGGTAACTCATGTCTTTGGATTTGATGATTCGTGGTAGTAGTAGATCCGTGGTGGTAGTATTTATGATAAATACTAACATGCAATGGATTCCGGGTTCGATCACCGGTCAAATTGGATGATGAAGAATTTAGAATTATGGTCTAAGTCCGAGGTGTATGTGTATTCGTGTGTCTATAGCAACCGCGACACAAAAAAATCTAGCCATGAGTAAAATCACATTATTATGTGTAAAAACTTGCTTTGTACGGGGAGACGGAAGTCGAAGTGTAAAAGTTGAAGTAGCATAGCTTACACTTGATGGTAATGAGCAAGCGTTTGATGGGCTGATGACGTTAAAGTTGAGGGTGCTGAAGTGTGTGCCACAATGGCAGTTGCTATGACAGACATGAGGCGAGTTTCCGCAACGCATCACGAGAGGATTTCACTATACAACAATACCCCGAACTTACGCGATACTGAGTGATAACCGCGTAAGTCGAATTCGCGTAAGTCGGGGTATAAGAAATACGTAACACGAAATAAGTTGTAGCTGCCCGGTTCCGTCCGTCCAAACATGGGTATAGTGTGGGATAGTCAGTGTGTATGTATTCGATAAAAAAAAATATGTGACAAACAAAACACGAATAGAAGAGATTTGAAAATCGCGTAACTCAGATTTCGCGTTCGGGGTAGCGTAAGTTGAGGTTTTACTGTATTTTGAACCACGCTACGGAAGTTTTCTTAGCATCTTATGCATGTAAACTTTGCGATCTTTTCTCTCTTAGCTTATTACACACGCATGCATGCATGGATCCTTACGTCCTTATATTATGAGGCTATTGGCACCATTGATTCTTGCATGATCAAGTAGCTCGGATGAGATCTTACATCGCCAAAGAATCATGCAAAGTTTCACTCTTAAGTTGTTATATAATATTTAAAAGAAGAAATAAATTGATTACCGGCTTTATACCATATTCTATTAGACTGATCAAGTGGATTTTATCATGGTCACTCACTGTTGAAAAATATTAAAGAGCTCTCAAGGATGTACTTGTACATCAAGCAGCATCACTTTAAAAACCGGAATGTGACTTCGCTAGTAAAATAAATGGTGATTCTTTCGCACGGTAATGCAACATTACTTTTTTTTTTTTGTTTTCGAGGGGGACACCTTCCAAAGGTACCCGACGCCGTGGGAGCGACGCAGGGTTATGTGGGATTTTTACCGCACTAAAACCCCCCCGGTGGCCGTCCTCGGCACTGAAAAGGAGGACTCCGGGATCTCGAAACGACTTCAACCGGAATCCTCGAGCGCGCTGCCCCATCGGGCTCCTCCCAGATGGGCGGCTGGGCCCACCGCTCCGTCTAGTCTTTACAACGGTATGCGACCACACATACCGCCGTCCTTTCCGGGATTGCCTGACCGAACGGTTCGAGCTCCCACTTTAGCCGTCTGCAACCCCGGAAGCCCCTTTAAGTCGCCTCTTACGACAGGCAGGGGATACCGTAGCCCTATTCTGATCCCGAGGCTACAGGGACAATGCAACATTACTAACGGATATAATTCTGATACGAGTAGTTAATTTTGACTTGCTGTTCAGTAGTATTAGTTCAGTATTAATCATCTAGAGAAGTATTTAATAAAAAAATCTCGATATGAAGATTACATAGAAACATTTTTAAGAGAAGTGAGTCCTCAACAACTCTTCTATACGGCTCACTTTTATATGAAGCGAACACCTAATTCCCTGGTAATAGCATCTGTGATGGATATTAGATAGAACCTTTGTTCTGTCTGGAGTTAGTCACAGATGTCCATGGGCGTCAGCTGCCACTTGCATCAGTTGTATGGCACGCATTGCTATAAATGTTGGGATCTTCTTTCAGAAGTAAATTTAATATAATTTAATAATGTGGGAGCCTGAAATTGAAACCTCGAGCTCGCACATTGACAGAACTAATTTATAATACTATTATAACGTTATTCAATAAAAGTGCTACTATTTTAAAACTTAATTTATATAGTAAATATAACGTTTAAGTGGAAAGCGAGCAAGCAGTCCATCTGATGGTAAGTAGCTATTGCGAGATGTACAACTGTGAGCAACTATTCCATTATATTCCATTAATAACTATTTCATAATATAAATGACTTCTTTAAATTATAATATTAATTTTATATGTAACAATAATAATTTTAATGATTAATTTATACATTTTTATATAATGATTGATTTATATTTGCATGCTATTTCATTGTTAGCAGGGCAAGAGAATACTTTTTAGTAACATCTGATATTACGAATTTGTTCTGTGCAAATAAACTATTTCTATTTCGAAGTCAATTACAGATGTGTTACCACTCCCGAAGTCTAAGACAGTCACCTCACACGAGTAAGAAATCACACCAAGGTCTGTATATAAAGAATTACCATTGATAACGCGTATCAAATCAATTCGAATTCGTTCAGCCTCCTTTCTCATTCCGAGAGACAAGTTACTCTAAATAGGAAATTCCGGCTGATAAGTACTCTTAAATTACGAGTTGCGTAAACTTACTTTCAAAAATCATGCCACTGCTTCAAATCACATGACTGCACACCCTGCTCGTTAGTTAATCGTCACATCGTTATTTTTTTCAAACAGAAATCAGAAATTTGACTTGCCTTACGTCACACATCGCAAATGAACGTCCGGTAACTTAGAAATAAAATTGAAACAAGAATTGGTTTGAAAACAAACTCCTAAAAGTTAAACTAGTAGACGGGTATTTAGTTTTTTAACATTTTATTTAATTTAAACTCTTTTTGGAATCAGTTAAAATAGTAACAGTATTATATATTTTTTGTAATGGTTTACATACTAGCTTCCATTTGATATCCATATTATATGTTATATTAGTTAAATGTTATTTATAATATTTTACAAACATGCTTATACCCTTTAATTAATTGTTTTTACTTTTTTTTAGTTTGAAATAATAATACTTATTATTATTGTATAGGTAAGAATTGTTTAGTTTTAGTAATAAGACTATGATATTGCATTGGGTTTAAACCTTTAAGGTAATGGTAGCAATAATGTTTATTAAATAAATAAAGAAATAAATATTGATATGAAATTAACAATTTGTTTCCAAGCATTTAACGTATCAATGTTAGGAATTCTTTATTAATGTGCGTATAACATTTTTTCTTTACAAAGCAGTGACAATTCACTTGTCACTGCTTTGTAAAGAAAAAATCACGAGGAAACCTAAAAAAAACTGTCTGTAAAGTCGGTTTACTGACGATAGTTGAATGTGAGAACGTCATAAGAAAATACTGATGGAATTGTTGCATTTTTCAAACGAAAATTTTAATTTTATTTGTTTGATAGATACAATTTTGTATGGATATAGGGAAGGAGGTAAATGAAATTGATCAAGTTACATTTATTTGTACGCATAAATACAATTATGCCACTTTTTGACATAATTGTATTGGCCGATTGTGCCTCTTTGTCGTTCGTCTCTCTCGTCGTCTCTCTCGTCGCGCTCTCGCTTGCACTTCAAGCCTTAAGTGTAACGCCTCAGAGCGAGATAACGCCGCATGAATCATGTTTTTGGTGCCTACAGCCGGCTCCATCGAATTATAAGGCGTTGTCTCGTCAAAACCTAATAATTTCCTAAAAATATCTCAAAGGTGTGTGAAGTCTAGCAATTCGCACTTGGCTTGCGCGGTGGACTGGATCAATCTCATTCTGAGAGACAACCGGTGCTCAGCAATGGGTCAATAATGGCTTGATGACGAAATATTACAAAATCATACCAGATTTTGCTTTGTATTGAATACAATACGCATACATTTGTACTTGTGCTTTGTAGTAGTATTTGATTCTAAAGGCTTTATCTATATTTTTGGTGAAAGGTCGTTAGTAACAGCCTTTTTATCATCGCGATCTCAAACCTACAAGTTTCAAAAATCTCGGTACATATTTATCACGCTCTAATTTTATTGCGAATTACTCTAATTACTTCCGTAGCAATTATGAAGAAATCATAAGACAGCCTTTCCGTTTCCACAGATGCGTTTAAAATTACATGTCACATTCATAAAATAATTGGTACATGTCCATTATTAATGTACTAAGCACTGTTTTATGCTAAACTACTTTAAACAAATTATGTATAATTCTATTTAACATTTTGAAAAGATTTCCGGATTAATTACGGTTCTGGACATGATGAAATAGCACCGGATAATATTTTTTATATATTAATACGTGAAGCAAAAACTTGTGAATCGTTTTTAAGATACTTGCCGCAGGCGGAGGAGTATGAAATTACGCACGGTTATAGTTGATGTAAAGAAGGATTGCGCAATGCTAATATTTTTTCAAATAATGCATGAAACATACATAAGGTCAACTAAAAGTATTACACTCACTACCTTGCATTTGACACAAACATTTATTAAACGAATAAGAACATTCAATGTCTTACTATGAAAACATGACGTCAAAATGACAGATGTCTTTGTCAAAATACCCGCTATTGCTTTTAAAGGCAGCTAATAAACCTCTTTTTACCTTTAACTGGTGCGTTCAAAATAATTTGAAATTTATTACAATTTATTTCAATTAGATTACAGAAATATTGGTGCTACTTAGGACAATGTGAACTTTAGTTTTTTAATTTTAATTACGGTCGAATCTTGACCGATGCGACGGGTTACTAGTTAGGATAAAATTAGAACAATATTTCGCGTAATGTCTAAGAAATACATTTTTTTACTGTTTGACATTCACTTTAGGTCCAAAAAACATGATTTCCGTTTGTTCTTAAATTTAAATCTGAAAAACCTTACATCGCTGTTTGTTGTAAACTTTTTTTTATCTGACTGAAGTAGCAAACGAACATGCACTCCACCTGATGGTAAGTGGCCAGTGCCGCCCATGGACATCTGTAATCAACTTCATACAGAACAAGGGTGAAGTCAATCACAGATGCGTTGCTACTCCCGAGCACTATGATGGTCGCCTCATGTGAAAGTGTGCCAGCAACCACACCCTTTTATCGAAACGCAAGAAATGCTTCACGTCTCCAAACTTCTGCTAAAATCTCTGTTTATTATTAATGTTATGTCTAAGAAATGTTTAATTTCTGGCTGTTATTGGCTTTAGGTCCGAAAAAACTGTGTGTAATTAAAGGCTTTTTATACTGTTACTGAGTTCACGTCTAAAACACCTTTATTTTTGTCCTGTTCTTTACTTTTATTTATGGTTAACTTTAGGTTACACAAACATATAACTGTGTTTTCGATTTTGATCTTTTTTCAACACTTCCTGAATAAACTACATCTCTAAAAATTTAGAACACTGATCTTCGGACCTATAAGATTGTCGAAAACTCATCCACTACAGCCCTTACATAGAGATCGATTTGCAAAGTACATTTGTGACATGTAAAAGCTCTTTCCTTAGAAACCACGTGTCAATTTTAACGGATATAAAATATTTAGACAGGCCACACCAATGTCATTTCACTTTTGAGCGCGTAGAATAAACAAATGTTTCGAAAGTACGAAGCAAGTGGCATTCTCTGAACTTGACCTGAAGAGTTATGAATGTGTAGATATGACGTGATGTTTTAAAAGAAAGTTGCGTTACTTAAAACAGGTTTAAGCTTATTACGTGCATTTGTGATAGCTTGTTACATGGTTCATTAAAGTTTGTATTGATATTTTGTGTAATTAGTCATACCTGCTCGTAAATAAAATTCTTACTTAAAATTATAGATTTTCATACAGTACGCACATATTGAAATAAATTAGTTTAAACTTAAGATATGAATCTTATTCTTCTTTTCTATAGAATCGTAAACTATTCATTTGATCATGTGATGATAGTAAAGTTGTTATTCATGAGCTCGCGAAAGTTTTTGGTGTTTTTTTTTGTGATGGCGTAGCAACGCGCACAGGGTACAGCTAGTTTTATATATGAAAATGAATGTTTGTCTGTATGTCCTCTATAGAATCGTAAACTATTCATTTGATCATGTGATGATAGTAAAGTTGTTATTCATGAGCTCGCGAAAGTTTTTGGTGTTTTTTTTTGTGATGGCGTAGCAACGCGCACAGGGTACAGCTAGTTTTATATATGAAAATGAATGTTTGTCTGTATGTCCTCTATAGAATCGTAAACTATTCATTTGATCATGTGATGATCTTTAGCAAAGTTGTTATTCATGAGCTTGCGAAGGTTTCTGGTGTTTTTTTTTCTGTGATTGCGTAGCAACGCGCGCAGGGTACAGCTAAAGGGTATAAATATATTTCAGGCCTTTGAAATTAAATTCTATAGCTTGTTTCATGCCATTTCCTACACATATGATTTGAGATTAATATTATCGCGTAATTGACACATTTTAAGACTTAACGGGTACTCACGATATGCGGCGGATATGCCACCGCAGTTTCGCCGCGATCCATGCAACTGGGTCGAAATATCGGCAAAAAGAATTTGAAAAGGATTCAAAACCGCATTTTGTGAGTACCCGTTAAGTATTAAAATGTTCCCACACGTAGATAAATAGACAGACAAAACATTTAGGCGCTTTATTATTTTTTACTCCTAGTTCTTTAAACTTTTCATAAGATGTATAAACGTGGTGGACTATCATTTTTATCATATGTGTGGATAATCAATTAATCAATTTAAAAAAAAATACTATAAAAAAAGTAACTTTATTTTTAATTTTGAAGTATATTATTTATTTTAGTTCACGCATGTAGGTCTTTTATAGCTATTTGATTGAAGAAAGTTCTTTTTTATATTATCGACCCATCACTTTCTAACTGCTGGGCACGCAGATTTAATCTACGGTGATCATATTTCACTCATTGAAGGTCTAAAATTACTTAAGTCTTTAGTGCGCTGTGGTGCCGGGCTCTAATAGCCCGGGCAACTTTACCTCTCTTCCGATGGATGCGCAGGCGGCTAAGGTGTCTCCCTATCATCTACACCAACTGTCGACAACAATAGGTGTACCTTTCGCAGTGAGTATTGGGAAAACAACTATTTTCCAGGTGGTAGAACCAGTGTTCGACTCGGGAAGTACCACCGTCACACCTATTTCTAGCGTGAAACAGTTCTTGCGTTTCGATGAAAGGGTGTGTTTACCGGCACGCTTTTATATGAGGCGACCATCATAGTCCTCGGGAGTAGCAATGCATCTATGATTAACTTCAGGTAGAACCCCATATTATTTATGAAGTTGCTTACAGATGTCCACGGGCGGCAGTGACCACTTATCATTAGGTGGACTGCATGCTCGTTTGCTACTTAAATGTTATAAAAAAAAATCTCTAATGTCGTATGTTCAACAGTAAGACGGATATTATTATCGGTCATAGGTGAGTGTCATATCATCTTTTACTTTCTATTTGCATGCGATTGGAAAGATGAAGCCTCTGTTGCAGACAATAATAATAGTGTTTGCCATTGTGTGCCCATGGCACCCATGACATTTATACATAGGTATGCGTGGATATGAGTGTAGAGTGGTTTATTTTTGTTTTTCATTAATAACTTGAATATAAAGCAGATATTGTTAGAAACTCAGGTGAGATTGGGATAAGAAACAAGACTTAGATGTAACATAATTACCCTTCTCGCTTTTTCACTGTTACTGTAGTCCACAGGTTGGCAAGTGAGGCTGTAGTCATCCCACCATCCAGACATCAAGTGCTGAAAAGAAAACATACAATGAAGCTTTTTTTATGACAGTTAATTTGAAAATCCCTATACATCCATCCATCAGCCCTTGAAAATCCACTGCTGGACATAGGCCTCCCCTTATCTGCTCCACTTCGGTTCTGAGCCATCTGAATCCAGCGGTCAGTATAGTGGAGGATAAACACGCTTTCTCCATTCATAGTCTCACAGTAGGATTTTCTCCTGTGGGTGGGTACCATGGACACACACAAGACGAATACACAAACAGCCAGATCCAGAACATGAATCTAAACTCATTATTCAAATACCTGTCTGGCCGGGAATCGAACCCAGGACCCATTGCGCGTCAGACCGGTATGGTAACCGCTACACCACGTGAGTCGACAAATGATAACAATGAAGCTAATCACCACATGTTTAAAACAAAGCTCTACGCGACGTCAGTACTTCGCGATAAAGTTAATAATGCTTCTCAGATTTTCATTCGATTTTCACGAATAGATAGAGTGGTACATGAGGTAGGTTTAGGTCTATACATTTGTTAAGGTTATGTGAAAATTGGTTGGAACATAACTACAATTGTTAGAAGTGTAGAAAAAATCATATCACCTGGGAGTTTTCATTGAAAACGCTGCCTAATCATATTAAGCTATGACAAAACGGTCGGTGGGATATTTCTATTCTATAGATCTACAGCAAAGTCCGCGATGACATATACGGATCTTTAAAAGATTGCTTACTATCTTCATTATAATTTTTACAAAATTGATGCGTATAATGAGGTAATTGGTAAGCTATTTGAACGGAGAGAATATCAATCCTGATTAAATTAAATCCTATAGTTAGCTCGAACATTTCATTTTAAATTCGCCCCATTACCAATGCAACGCCGGGGCGGCTCACTAGTGCAATATATAATTGTACAATATACACTACATCAAAAATAACTCCAACTTATTATACTTTATAATTATATTACTTGAAGTTTTAAAATGAGAGCATTGCTTCTATAAAAATAAACAAAATTACATTCGTATGTACTTTTTGGTTAACATTACGAAACATACATTAACGAGACCCAAATAAACAAGTGTAACACGTTAATCATAAACCTTGAGTTAAAACCAAGAGTGCATTTCACTAAAGGAAGGAATCATCCGGTGGAACGTTATTGTATCGTGCTAGGGTTGTCACCTTGTTTCAGTAAATAAGGCACATTCAAGGTGGTTAAACGAATATCGTATAAACATCGTAAGAAACCTACACACCCGAAAGATCTTTAAAGAAAAAGTTCTCGGAGGTGTGTTAAGTTCATCAATCAATAATTGTTTCAGTAAATAAGGTACATTCATGGCGGTTAAAGGAATATCGTATAAACATCGTGAGGAAACCTACACACACGAAAGATCTTTAAAGAAAAAGTGCTCGGTGGTATGTGAAGTCCATCAATCAATAATTGTTTCAGTAAATAAGGTACATTGAAGGTGGTTAAACGAATATCGATCACTATTCACACCAGAACCCGACGGTACTTAACATTGTTATTATTAGGCAGAAATACATAGAAATTAATTATCACTGCTTTTCGGTGAAGAAAAACATCGCGAGGAAACCTACACACCCGAGAGATCGTTAAAAAAAAGTTCTCGGAGGTATGTGAAGTCCATCAATCCGCACTTGGCTAGCGCGGTGGCCTATGGAGTACTCTCTCATTTTGAGCGAAGACCCGAGCCCAGCAGTGGGACAATTATGGGTTGACGAGAAACGTATATCTTTTGACTGAGAAGGTACATTAAACAGTTCTTGCGTTTCGTTAGAATGGTATGTTTGTCAGCTCAGTTTTTATGAGGCGATCTTAGTCTTCGGCAGTTTCAACCCATGTGTGATTTACTATAGATGGAATCCTTGTTTTGTATAAAGTTACATTAAGATGTCTATGGACGGCACTAACAACTATTTGCTAGACATCAAATAACATTGTATAAAAACGTTGGTTGTAGAAAGTAGCAAAGATAAAGTAGTACGTTAAAGATAAGAAGGTAGTAAGATAAAGTACATTATTTTAATTTATTTTTTCCTTCTTTTATCACAACATTATATTTATTTTGACCCGTAGCGCTCTCTGTCTGTATTTGAACATAAATTAGACTCAATTTTCGATATCCAATTGAGCTTTTGATATCTTGTATGCATATCTAAATTTAAAGACATTGCAATATACAAAGAATTCCCCATAAAGTTAGTGTAATAAAATATAGAAAAAAATAGCGTACAATGTTTTTTTTATTAGAGTGTAGCAAGCAAGTAGCAAACGACAATGGATTACGCCTGATTATTAGTGGTCTCTACCATCCATACAACTGTAAGTAAATTTATACAGAACACGGGTTCTATCTGAAGTTATCTCGCCAACTAAGACAGACGCGGACGCTTCATGCAAAAGTTGCTCGACACCACATACTTCCAGGGAAATGCAAGTGATTTACAAAATTTACAATAGAAATAGATATGGTGGTGGTACTTCCTCGGTTGGACCATCTGTTTTGAACATTGAGAATAATAAATTGACGATCCGCGTGGCGGAGCGGTTACCATACCGGTTCCGGGTTCGATTCATGGCCAGACAGGTATCTGAATGTTGAGTTTAGATTCGTGTTCTAGGTCTGGGTGTTTGTATATTCGTCTTGTGTATATGGTACCCACGACGCGGGAGAAAAACAAACTGTGGGGCTATGAGTGTAGAAAGCGTGTTTTTGTTTAATATACTTTAAAGAACAGGTGGTAACCCTGTACAATATGCAACGAATACACTGGAAGTTATTGCGTACAATTAACGTAGAATTCGGATGCAGTGCGTGTTTGAATTGCGTTGGCATAGAGAAATAAATACGCAAATGTACATACGCCCTTATTATGAGTTTATTACGTTTTTTTAACTTTTATAACATTGAAGTAATAATCTAACATACAGTCCACCTGATGGTAAATTCATATCAAACAGGGATTCTATCTGAAGTTCATAGATGCTTAACTACTCCCGAGGACTAAGATATATAAAAGTTAACGGAAGGGTGTGGTTGCCAGCACCAACCTTCCATGAAGACGCAAGAACTGCTTCACGCTAGAAATGTTTTTTTTATCTGACTGAAGTAGCAAACGCGCATGCAATCCACTTGATGGTAAGTGGTCACTGCCGCTCATGGACATCTGTAACCAACTTGATAGAAAACGTGGGTTCTATCTGAAGTCAATCACAGATGTGTTGCTACTCTCGAGGACTAAGATGGTCGCCTCATATAAAAGTGTGCCGGCAACTACAGCCTTCTATCCCCCTCTAAATGCTACCCCCTCTATCGAACCACACTGGTTCTACCACCTGGTGTAGGTTAATATGTTTTCTCGTGTGGCCACCGTTAAAAGATAGAAAGAAATATTTCTTTGTAAAAATACTACCATATGTTGCTAATCACATCGCACGATTTTGTTTTCGGTCTTGCAGATCTATGGATGACTGTGACCACTTACCATCAGGACTGTTTGCCACTCAATCTGTATTATATTTGTAAGACGCGTATTGTTGTACCTATATGATACATCACGTGGTAAAACTAGCGATGTGCAGTCAAGTGTGCGGTGACGGATGGGTAGTTCTGATAGTGAATACACAACATTTGTTTATATTTGTCTCTAGTTTAGGAGTAATGGTTAGTTATTTTAATATAAACCTATCAAATAAACAACGGTTTATTAGTTTACTAGCCGACCCGTGCCCACTTGGTTGAGTGTTAATTATATTTTGTTCAATCGTAATAAAATATAGTCTATACCACTCCTCAATAGTGTAGCATTCTGAATCTGAAAGATTTTTTATGATCAGTTCAGTATTTCCGAAGATTACCCCTTGTAAACAAAGTTATAAACTTTACTTCTTTATAATATTAGTATAGATATTCAAGTTAATAGAAAATTTGTATAAACTATAATAGAGTTACTAAGTTAAAGAATCTACGCGCTCAGAGGATTCCGGTTACGGTCGTTTCGAGATCCTGGAGTCCTCTTTATAAGTGAGTCTCTAGATAAGTAAAAGGACCCATGATCCAAATTTCATGTTTTAAATTCTCTTACAAATATCTAACTATATTTATTAAAAGTTATTTAATGGAAATAATATTTGTATTTATACTTTTCTAGAACAAAATCGTCTATTTTTAATTGGTCTATGATGATTACGTTAAATTAAGGGTACTTTCAGAAAAAATACGCAACTAGCCGAAATTTGGTTCAATCATTCATTCTTACCGTGTCTTATTGTGTCGTGCGATGATAATTGGCTTCCATGTTCATCGAATTCCTAATTCTATCACACGCCAATATCCCCATAGAACCATTCACTATAACCTAAGACAATGCACACACAAAAACAACATCCGTAATTTTGACCTTAGGACCTAAGTAATAAGAGTCAGGCGGACCAAACTTTTTACACACGTCACGGATGCCTGCCTAGGAAAATGATTTAATGACGCGCCTTGACACCGCTAAGAATGACGAAATAAGGCATTTGTCGTACCAATGATGATTGTAGATATTGTAAGTCGAGCGATATATGTATTTCCATTTGTGACATAAATTTCCACAAATGTGTCATAAAAAAGGCGATAGAACAAGTGTACGACCGGAGTAGTACTACCGCCGTACCAATTTTTTGCATAAAACATGTCTGGTTTTTCGGTAGATGGGTATTCAGTAGTTAACTCACTTCTTCTATGACACAACCATCTTAGTCCGGTGGATTACCAATGCATATGTGGTTGACTTCAGATCGAACCACACTCTGATCTGCATGAAGTTGCTATATACTTTTAAGTGTAAATAGAGAAAAAAACTTTATGACAAACTTATGACAAATGTACTTAACGACAATGTCCCAAGATATTAAAGTATTTATGATTTTAAGTCGTTTAAACTGTTCTTATATAATCTTTTATTTTACTATAATTAACTTCAGAATTAAATTATATAAGTAAACAAAAAAAAATATAATATATTGAAGATAAATTGTAGCTTCTCTATCATTTATCGCTAACGCTTTTGATGTGACAATGGCCTTAAATGACGAAACGAGATATACTTACGCATTAGTTCTCTTGATGACAGATCCAAGGGGACAGCTTGTATGACCAAATAATTCACTTTTTGTTATGGATATTATTTCAACTACAATAGAAGGTCAATTGCCTAATAGTCCCTGTGCTTCTGGTAATTGTTTGATAATTTTTTTGTGATGGCTCCATGGAGCTGAAGGCCATGAAACGTCGGCGATGTAAGCGTTGAGCGCATTACAGCTTTCGATAAAACTCTCAGTGATCGGTGGACTTTTTTTTATCTGACTGAAGTAGCAAACGAATTGTTTGAAAGTGGTAGAACCAGTGTAGTTCGACCGGGGAAGTACCGCCACATCTATTTCTAGCGTGAAGCACGAAGTAACGAGGTTCGCTGGGCCAGCTAGTTACTTATATAAGACAGGGTTCATCTAAATTAGATCATAGATGCGGTTCTTTTCATAAGTATGTATAAGTATGGCCATATGTATAAGTGATTCAGCAACCTTATCCTTCCATCGTCCAATAAGTGGGACGGTATCTTTCCAGTAAATCTATACTCGTTCTACCTTGAATAGACCAGTATTTTTGGAAATTTACTTAAGATAATTCCTGTAAATGTCGAAATAAATTTTATTGGATCTTTATAAAATAATACGGATAATTCTACTGCTTGCTTATCTATACTAATATTATAAAGCTGAAGAGTTTGTTTGTTTGTTTGAACACGCTAATCTCAGGAACTACTGGTTCGAAGTGAAAAGTTTTTTTAAGTTGAATAGACCATTCATCGAGGAAGGCTTTAGGCTATATATATATATATTTAAACGCGAGTGAAACTGCGGGAACGGCTAGTGTAAATATAAAACTCTCGGTGTAAACGTTTTGTGTGCCAGTTTCGATCTCTCTCGGCAATCCATTATTGTTCCACTGCCGGGCACGGGTTTTCTCAAGATGAGAGAGTTTAGGCCATAGTCCACCGCGCTAGCCAAATTCGTATTAATGGACTTCACACACCTCCGAGAACTTTTTTTAAAGAACTCTCGGGTGTGTAGGTTTCCTCACGATATTTTCCTTCACCGAAAAACAGTGATAAATAAATTTTGATACGCACATAATTTTAGAAAAATCAGTGGTGTCTGGGTTTGAACCTCGGATCTCACGGTCGAGAGTGGAAGTTTAAACCATTAGGCTATCACTGCCCAGTTTCGATACCCAGAACTAAGGTTACTGATTCACTTACCTCATAAAACATGTAAAGCGACAGCAAAACTTGAAAAGCGTTGTAGGCGACCAGTATGTTCTTGATCTTGAATGGTTTTCGGTTGGCCATCCACAGTGGACCTGCCATTACACAGGCGAGGTATACCACCACCATCGCGAGAGTTGGGAGGGGCGTGTCGAACAGGAACCATCCTTGGACGCGAGGGTCTGGAAATAAGGTTAGTGAAATTAAGGGCTAAAATCTTTCGTAGATAAATTAATGTGACTATGTTACTCAAATCATCCATGATATTTATATACGATCATATATTTCCAGTTACATACTCTCTATATGTATTTTTTTGTCGGTTTGTCCACACATTTTTCCGAAACCATTATTATAATTATAACCTCTTTTCAAATACATTTACATTTGCTCGAACTTAAAGCATAATGGTTGGATAGATTACATTATAATCTGCGCGAACGAAGTCGCGTGAGTTCTTCTAGTAAATAATAAACAAGTAAATAGTGCTTCTAAAATATATTTGTTTTTTAGTATTAACTTAAAATTATCTTGCAATTACATTATGCGCTCTCAGACACATTACGCTTATTTATTATGCAATATTTATATAATTTTATGTATAATGTATATTAAAGATGGTAAAAACCATAGTGATTCTACTTTCGTAGAACTAAGTTAGACATAGTTTTTGATAATACGTTTTTTTAATTAATTAATTCACAAGTTGTTTAATTATGTAATGTTTTGTTACTAACCGGGGATATTTTTTCTCTAAACCGTTTTGGAAAGGTTAATAGTTTATATTAAGTTTCTTATACTTAATGTGTTATTATTTATTAGGAACTATAATTATTTGTATAGTTTTTATATTTGGTTTATGTATCGTTTAAGGGTAAATACGGAATCCTATCACTAAAACTCCACAGTCCGTCTGTCACCGGCGGATCCGGCACAAATTTGCACAAACCGGATCCGGTACCAATTTACCACCGGATCCGGTGATTGTATATTTTGACAAAGATTTCATATTACAAAAATAATTACCGTTAGAAATCGATCCTTTTTTTACACTGTTTTAACCGTTCGATTAATGCCGCCGGATCCGGTCGGATCCGGCCGGATTGAGAAAAAAACGGCCGAATCCGGCCGGATTGAAAATTAGGCCGGATTGCAATCCCTAGTCACCAAGCTATCTCATGAACGGTGATATCTAAAAAGTTTGGAATTTTCACAGATTACAGTAATTACTTTTAATATGTGAATGAATGAAATGTTAAATAAAGATATGAAATGTGGATATATAGGGAATGTATGAAATAGGACTAAATGTTTATAAACTTACTATCCTGAATATATTTTCAATCATTTGAATTTAATTCAATAGGTTTAATACAATTCTAATATACATTACAACAAATAGAAGAATTCTAATAATGGCAGAAAGGGATATGCCCATTTTTCTTAGGGTGTTTGGCCAACGGCGTCCAGTAATGAAACATCTAAAAAACATTAGGGTTTTGGTCCCTAAGTAAGGAACAGACAACAAGTAAGCAACAAAGTAAATACTTTTAACACAAAACTTGGCAGCTTTATTTTAAAAGGCATTTATGAAAATGTAATATATATAATTATATATAATTAATATATTGTCTGAAAACTGGGGTGGTGGAGAAATATGTGGCTGATATCTAGCCCAGCTCAGGTAACACAACATTCACGATACGATGCGATCAAGATCAACAAGGCAAGGCATATGAGCGACTGAGTAGACAGTATTGTCAATACGCGCAGACAAGTGACAAGGTGTCAGAATAGCAAATGTCAAGATACTAAATAGAGATAGAAATATAATTATAGGATATTACTAAATCGATGTATGAAGGAAAAAACTATAAATTTAATAATAATATTTCAATGAATAACCTTTTATTTTAATAATCTCAAGGTGGTAGAACCAGTGTAGTTCGACCGGGGAAGTACCACCGCCACACCTATTTCTAGCGTGAAGCATTCCTTGCGTTTCGATAGAAGGGTGTGGTTGCCGGCACACTTTCACATGAGGCGACCATCATAGTCCTCAGGAGTAGCAACGCATCTGTGATTGACTTCAGATGGAACCCATGTTCTGTATGAAGTTGATTACAGATGTCCATGGGCGGCAGTGACCACTTACCATCAGGTGGACTGCATGCTCGTTTGCTACTTCAGTCAAATAAAAAAAAAAAAATCTTCGTCAAAGAACAATTATTTGCGATTGTCTTGGCTAAAAAGCAAGTACGATTTTTACTCAAAAAATACCTTTTTTTTACATTTTGATGGCGAAGTTGTATTTGAAAGTAAGCTATACGAATATTATGGAGAAAATATTCGAGGATATTTGCCTTTAACCACATTGACGGACGCCCATGGCCAATAATGGGCATATCCCTTTCTATTATTAGCAGTTCTCAGTTGCCCAAAAATCTTTACAAAACAAAGTCGAGGTGCGCGATTATGAGTGGTGATCGTGGCGGTGGTGATGTTTACGTTGTTGATGGTAATGTTCATGGTTGTGGTAGTAAAAGTGACAGTGCTTCAAAAATAACAGTGGTGATAATTGTGTTGTGGGTAGTTATGGTGATGATTAGTGGTGGAGTTGATGATGATTGAGGCTACGATGGTAACCGTTGCTGATGTTTGGAATAGTGATAGAGCTACTAATGATAGACCATCACCACGTGGTATTCTACCTATGTGCTTTGAGGACCTATGTTATTTATGAAGTTGTTTACAGATGTCCATGGACGGCAGTGACGCTTTAACATTACGTAGACTGCATGCTCGTTTGCTACTGCAATCAAATAAAATAAAGAACGATTGGTGATCACTAATCATTCTTTATCGCTACTGGGGACGGGGAGGGGGGGTTGAATGTTCAGCATTGGATCTTAAAAGTCTAATGAATGGATCATGGTTCGTGCAAACGAATTCGTGGTTTCTGCTACTTTATTATTTAGTTATGTAGTTTATTATATAACCGTGTGTAATTTCATACTCCTCCGTCCGCGGCAAGTTTCCTAAATACGTATCCCAAGTTTTTTAATGTACGTATTAATAAAGATTATTTCAAAATAACATGCAGTTGTAAAAAATACATTACTTCATGTTATAAAAACAAAAAAATACTTAATTTAAACTATACATAAATACGCTCTACAAGACAAATCTAACAATGCGCGCTACATCACTCACAACCGAAATAAATAAGTAAAAAAATTAGTAACTTCATTTAACTTTGAAGTAGAATTTATTCCTAATGTATAATCGATTATAAGTATTAGTAACTACTAACTATCTCGATTATGTAAATATTCATGATCGCTCACCCGGTACACATACATAGCTTTCATTTTTATTATATGTATGGAATGGGTGTAATTCTTAGTTCCGGTGAGTATGGTCAATTTAATGTAGATTTCTGAATGGATTTTGTTGTATTATATAATGTAATTTATGACCTTAATGAGAATTTAATGCGTGTTACGTCAGGCAGAAACATGCGTGATCTGGGGCAAAAAAGATGAACAGTATATTTGTGTGCGAAGGCTTTGTAATTTAATAACTGACTTCAAAATAGAGATATTTAATTCAATTACATATGTATGTCGACGCCTGAAAGCAGTTGTGAAAAAAATAATTTTACGTAGCCAAAAGTATTTACAAAAAACTTTTAAATTACATTGTATTAGTATTTAATTTTGTAATAATAAATTTTACACGAAAACTATTATCTATGATTCCGTATAGCTGTATAAGTATATAGATTTTATAATTTTGTAGTGTTTTAATACCTACTCATATGTATATATCACTCCGGCCGGGAAAATGTGGATTTGTATTCTGTAATGTCACTTCTTCTCAATAAAATATCGCGTTGACATACAGAATTCTAACTTAACTGTTTATTAAAATATTCCATAATCCTAATACAAATAAACATGACTTTTATTTGTATGATTAATTGATTTGATGTCAAGTTCATACTATCAGTCATGGACATTTCTAAGCCCCTTTGTATAGAGCTGTGTAATCAATTACAGATGTTTTGGTATTTTCAAAGTTCGATGTAATAAATGTTCATAATATTATTATAATATGTATATAAATGGAGCAGTGATAGCCTAATGGTTGAAACTTGCCCTCTTAATCGGGAGGTCCGAGGTTTAAACCCAGGCACGCACCACTGATTTATGTGCGTATTAGAAATTAATTATCACTGCTTTTCGGTGAAGGAAAACATCGTGAGGAAACATACACACCCGAGAGTTCTTTAAAAAAAAAAGTTCTCGGAGGTGTGCGAAGTCCACCAATTCGCATTTGGCCAGCGCGGTGGACTATGGCCTAAAACTTTCTCATTCTGAGAGAAGACCCGTGTCCAGCAGTGGGACAATAATGGGTTGACGAGAGATGTATATAAAATATGCGTCACAAACTGTTTTGGTTAATATACAATTCTGCGAAAGATTTGTAAACAGACAAAAACTTTGGCGGAAACTTTGTGTCATTATACAAGTTTTAAACTTTTAACAGGCTCTCCAATGCAGATTTATTGTTTGCTGTATAAGTTGATATCTACTGCGGTCTAATGCTAACCACTATTTTTAGAGTGAACAATCTAATTATGCTAAATTTTGTGTCAATAGAGAAATTTAGCTATTTTGCAAGTTTTGCAGTAAGATGACACATTATTGCCAAATATTAATTTTACACGTTGTTAATAATTGCTGAAGCATAATCTAACTTTTAATATTTATAATAAATTCTGAATAACGACAATTTTGTTACTGTATTTACTTAAAATTAAGTGTTAACAAATTTCATCTTGAAAACCTCTACAGTTATCAGTGTAATTAATATTCGTACTTACAGTAAATTATAACTATAAAAATATTTAACAATATAGTGATGATATCAAATATACTTGAAATTTTAAAAAATAACAACTAAATAGTTGAATTTTGTTCAACTAACACAATGGTACGTTGAAAAAAATTCAACTATCGAGCAATCACTGTTCATGAGATAGAGAGCCTGGTGACAGACAGACGAGCAGACGGGCTACGAAATTTTGTTAAGGGTTCCGTTATTACCGTTTGGATATGGAATTCCAAAAAACCCATTTTTTTTTGTTCTCGAGGGGAAACTTTCAAAGCTACCCGACGCCGTGGGTGCGACGCAGGGTTATGTGGGATTTTTACCGCACTAAAAACCCTCCCAGTGGCCGTCCTCGGCGCTGAAAAGGAGGACTCCGGGATCTCGAAACGACTTCAACCGGAATCCTCCGAGCGCGTTGTCCCATCGGGCTCCTCTCAGACGGGCGGCTGGACCCAACGCTAGTCTTTACCACGGTATGCGACCACACATACCGCCGTCCTTCCCGGGATTGCCTGACCGAACGGTTCGAGCTCCCACTCTTGCCGTCTGCAACCCCGGAAGCCTCTTTTAGTCGCTTCTTACGACAGGCAGGGGATGCCGTAGCCCTATTCTGATACCGGAGCTACAGGGACGATTAGGGGATACCTATGTCCAGAAGTGGGTTTTAACTATCTGATGAATGGAGATTTGGAGTGTTTTTGACAAATCCTAGTACGTTATTAAAGTGGCGTTTAGCGGTTTGATTGTCATACTTCTGACGTCCAAATTCGATCTCGATGTAGGCCGATATCTAAATAACGAATAATAAATTTAAGATTTATTTAGAATCTGAGTGTGTGTCCATCTTTGTATGTATAGAACCCAGAACACAGGAGATCATAGTATTCACTTTAAGTGTAGATAGCGTTCTTTTACCTTTTTATTACTTAAACGCTTTTTCTTTCGACGTGACAACGTCTTATAATTCTATTGAGCCGCCTGCACGCACCAAAAACATAACTCATGCGGCGTTACCTCGCTCTGAGGCGAAGTACGAACTGCTCCATTGAAGTGCAAGCGAGAGCGCGAAACAAGCGACATGAGGCACAATCGGCCAATATGCATAAATAAAATTATGTCAATTTTTTGACATAATTGTATTTATGTGTACAAATAAATGTAATTTGATCAATTCCATAGTGATTTCCATTTACATCCTTCTCTATATCCATGCAAAATATCTATCAAACAAATAAAATCAAAATTTTCTTTTAAGAAATGCAATTCCATCAGTATTTTCTTATGACGTTGTCACGTTCAACTATCGTCAGTAAACCGACTTTACAGACAACCGATTATTTTAAATTCATAAGAGTTTTAGATGTGTAAAGATTTTTTTAATTTTAGTTAACGTTTTGCTTTCACTCTATAAAAAATAAGAAAATAATCATCAAAAATTTAAAGATCAGAGAAGTTTAGTTTAAAACAAAACAAGATTTGTATCAAATTGATTCCGAAAATTGCATTGAAGGTCATTAGCCCACGTTACTTCATTGAAAAGACTTCAACGCGCTCTGCTTGTTTTTACGACTACGTGGAAAATATATATATAATTTCATACAGCAGATAAATTACAAGCTAAGCTTAAACCACACTTAAGTGCAGATAGTTAGCCGTCCATGTTGACTTTCCATGGAAAAATAGCCCATGAATGAAATATAGATTTTTTTGTTTAATTTGAGGCTAATATCATTGCAGAGTTTACAAATTTCAATTTGTAACGGATGCATACTATGTGGGTTTTTCCGTGAATACTGGTTACATAATAAAAAGTAGAATTTTTATTGAAGTTTAACTGTACATTTCTGATACGTTTTTATTGTTTTACTCTTAAATTTTGTATTTAAGTATTTTCTTTATTTACATAAGAAATAAATCTATTTACAGTATATAAATAATAAAATGTTTAAAATCAGAAAAGTATAAAAAAAGAAATTATAAATATAACAAAGAGTCCATATAACTGCATCTTGGGAGAGTCGAAAAAATACTGGTATATAATACTTTTAGATTGATTTTTAATATAAAGCGGCAGAAAAACGAAAAAAAAAACGAAAAGCGGCTAAAAAAATCTTTTTATTTTTTTACTTGATTAAGCTTGTTTTTCAAAATTTATACAGTTAACAAAGAAGTTTATATTATAACTTATTCAAATTTTGGTTTACAAGTTTGACGCTAGTACAAAAAAGTTTGCGTAGAGCAGAGACGCATCAGGAGAGCCGCGGGCGGTCAAAGCTTTCACATTCGGATCTCTCGATAAATCACATGATGAATAATAGCCTTTTAGCGGTAAATAGGTATTACACGTCATAATGTAGACTTAAACTAAAAATGAAAGTTTGATTCGTGTGGTGAAAAGTTGTTTATAGAATTCAAAATAAAGATACATCGTTTATTCATAAGCCTCTGTTTTTGGACGTATTGAAGATTACAATAAAACATTTATAATAAAAATATTTTGCTATCTTATTTTCGATGCTGTATTACGAAAGTAAAATGTTTTTTTTTAGAACATGTTAGGTAATGTTTTAAGCGATCGTTGTAGAAATAATTCAACAACACTTAATTAAGATTTAATTAACTTATCATACTGCATACTAATATACTAATACTAATACACTAATATTCTAATACTATACTAATTACTAATTTACTAACAATATTATAAGTGCGAAAGTTTGTGTATGTTTGTTACTTCTTCACGTCTAAACGGCTGGAGCGATTTTCGTAAAATTTGGTAGGAAATTTGCTGATACTCTGGGTTAACATATAGTTTACTCTTTACTGTGGGTATAAAAAATATCTTAACCCACGGGACAATTGAGACGTCGATTTTTATAACACGGGCAAAGCTGCGGGGTTCAGCTAGTTAAAAATATACGTTACAGTTACTTGAAATACATTTCATTATATTTATTTCTGTAGCATGCAGCTAATTGTATAAAGTTTAATGAAAGTAAAATGGTCAGCTACCTAATAAACCATAACACAGCGCGGTTATTGCTCTTATTAGAAACGTTAACACCACAAACTTTTGTCAATTTATATATCTAACCAAAAATCATCATTAAATTATTAAATATCATCTTCTGATTAACTTTGTTAGATTGAGAATACCAGATTTTTAAGAAAACACAGCATTAGTTATTAACTGCGATTTCTTTTATCTCTAGCCTTCATAGTTACTTTTGAAAAGTAAACAATAATTATTTTACCTTGATAGCGAAGTAATTATGATGCTCGTGTTTTAGTTTTTGTCTAATTAAGATAAATCTCTGTAGTGTGTAATAAAGATGTATCTCTCGTCAACCCATTATTGTCCCACTGCTGGGCACGGGTCTTCTCTCAAAATGAGAGAGTTTAGACCATAGTCCACCGCGCTGGCCAAGTGCGAATTGGTGGACTTCACACACCTCCGAGTTTTTTTTTTTTTAAAGAACTCTCGGGTGTGTAGGTTTCCTTACGATGTTTTCCTTCACCGAAAGGCAGTGATAATTAATTTCTAATACGCAGATAATTCAGTGGTGCGTGCTTGGGTTTGAACTTCGGACCTCCCGATCGAGAGGGCAAGTTTCAACCATTAGGCTATCACTGCTCTGATAAGATGTATGCATACCTATTATCCGACTGTGTCAGAAAGAGGTGTTGTTTTCGAACGTATGTAAGTATGTTTGTTTGTATGTATGCCCATTTTTTTTGACATGCGCATAGCATTGGAATCGTTATTTTAATACATGCGTATAAACGCTCGCGTCTCTTGCTTTAACAAGTAATTTAACAATGAAACTGTTTTTTATTAAGTAAATTACAGCACCACAGACGGATCGTCCGTGCATTTTTATATAGCATTCATTTTGTCAGTCTTTGTATGTTAGTTTAGCTCCACCTGTTATATATTTTAGTTACATGGACAATATTATATTTTTATTATTATTATGGCTTGATACATAACGTAGGCAACGTAACTGTTTTAAGTTACTACCTCATATAATTCACCCATTGAAATATCCAAGGCTCATTTTTAAAAACGTTAAGAAAGGTGCTGGGATGAGAATAGGTACTAGAAGGGGAACTAGTTGCAGTTCGTTGCAGACTAATTAGGAACAGAGGTATCTGGTCTTGTCAAAAAACTGATGTTTTGCAACAATACTTTTGATAGGTACCTTCATAAAATTTAATTTGTCGCTGTCGTAGACTACATCTTTTAAGGTTGTCCACAGTCGTATGTCTGGTTTTACATGATACATAGATTAGCTTACATTTTTTCAAACTATATAAATAATAACATTTCAGGTTGCTGGTGGAGTAAAATTCAATAAAATGTCTGCATTTTTTGTACGTGAGTCTTTCAAGCTTTCTCTTATTAGATTTTTGCCAACAGACTCCACTGTTACTATGCACGATGGTGACTGCATGTTATAGTCCCACAGGAACACTTCTACCCGTTGCATATTGCCCTTAATCACATTTTACGACATCCAGAGTAAGAGAAGAAGTGGCGCTATTTAAGACGGATACGACACAAAATGATACGGATATGACACGAGCAGTGATAGCCTAATGGTTGAAACTTGCCCTCTCCATCGGGAGGTCCGAGGTTCACACCCAGGCACGCACCACTGATTTACGTATTATACATTAATTATCACTGCTTATCGGTGAAGGAAAACATCGTGAGGAAACCTACACACCCGAGAGTTCTTTAAAAAAACAGTTCTCGGAGGTGTGTGAAGTCCACCAATTCGCACTTGGCCAGCGCGGTGGACTATGGCCTAAACTCTCTCATTCCGAGAGAAGACCCGTGCCCAGCAGTGGGACAGTAATGGGTCGACGACCCGACGACCCAAAATGGTAGCTTTTACGACTAAGACACTTCAATCAATGGTATTGTAGCGACCTCATTTTGTATATACTTTTTACTCTTATAGATAACTATTTTGATTTTATAATTTTATATACGAATTTAGAATATTTGTAATTTGACATAAAAAGAAGATTATTGTTTTATTGTTATTGAAAGGATAGAATGATTTGAGTTTGGTTTATTATTTCTTGTAAATAGGTACATTTATAATTGTAATTATATAATATAGGTATGAAATCGGAATAAACGTTTCTCTTCTCCCTGTAGTATCTCTTACACACATGCACACACTGTCTTTTTTAACAAAATTAAATTACAATTCCAAAAGCACTATTCGATAGTACAAAATTTAATTAAATACCTCCCGATACAATTTAACATACTTTATTGTTACTCTCGCCTTCGCATTTTTGTCACTTTTGATCTCGATAAAAATGAAGGCGTCTGACAAAAAGTGACAAAGCAGTATTCTGTTTGAATAGATGCCGCGGTTTCTCTTTCAGGTTTTATAAATTTTAGCGACTGCACACTTTCAAACTGTTTGGACGTATCTAATATAAATGCAAAGGTAAAATTTATCATGTTAATTTAATTAATTTAATGTCAGTAATAAAAACTTACTAATTTTGTAGGAGTGAACAACAATTATTACTGTTTTAGATTAACATTTACTTGTTATCCAGACATGTTAACTATTAACTTTTATGTTTTATATCTTCATTAAGAACAGAGTACTTGTATGTTTATAACTTCATGTATCGAATTAAATACCTACACGGTGTGAGTACACAGATCTTAGTGGAAACTTATAGAGTATTTACTACTATAGTCGTAATAAATTCTAAATAGAAGGTCCACTTTGATTAAATAAAAAATATACCTTTACCATTTTTTATTTCTTTAGTTAGAACTATATAGTAGAACTATAGTAACAAACTTCAAAAGAAACAAAACGTTAGAAAAACTATTTTTGATTTTCAGTTGTAATAGCTTTTTATAGAGTTAGCTTTTAATGAAATTTGATGAAAGAGTACATATTACCCTAAGATATTAACTACAAAAATATTTTTGATTGATTTTTCATTATACTTTATTTTGCTATTTAATTTCTGTATTAATTAAATGCAGTGGTCCTGATATCCAGTATTACTTCCAGTATTTGATGCAATTTTAATTACACACACAAACAGACGAACAAAAACTATAAAATTACAGAAATTACTGTTATAACTTATTTTCCTCAAACAATTATCTTGATGTACAGAAACGCGAAACTTTTATTATTATACGTATTAATAAGAAGTGTCTAAAAGGCACTATACATATAAAATAAATAAAATTTTGATAAACATACCTGATACTCTTTCAGCCAACATCCAATACTTGTTGATGATCGTTGTCCAATTGTTATCGGAGTAGTAATCATCAATTGCGATTTTCACAAATCCAGACATTTTGACTATTTATCTAAGGACACTAATGTCAGATCACTACACACACTGCACTGGCAATCAGTTCGACTGTCACGCCGTAACTCGGTAACAATTTGCTGCAGGCAAGTTGTCACCTGAAAGAAAAAAATACGGTTAATATTTTGAAAAAAAATGCATTTTTTTTGTTTACCTAAAACATTTGAATGGTACTTTCGCAAGATTATTCAAATAAGTCATTTTTCAAAAAACTTTTTTTTTTATTTCAAAAATATTTTTTGTTATTTTTTTCATTTAATACAATAGAAACCGTACCGGTCGCGTACGGCCCGTGTGGACATCTTCCCAAATATTTCAGAGATCAGACGTACACTTCCTCTGGCGAAAACGAAAGCCTGCGCGAAAGTGCGCGCGCGTCGCTCACTTGCCCACAATTGAATCGCGCGCCAACAGCGTTCTACCACCCCGCGCCACAAGGACGTATGTACCAGTTGCGTCATTGTAACCTCCATTGTAACTACATGAGCCAGCGTTCACATTTCCGTGATCGTTCGAATCACATACTGTGTAACACCGTTTTCTATCCGACACAATGAAAATAAAAGGCTTCTCAAAGGCTTTTATTTTCATCAATCATTAACTAACAGATAAGTCAAGAATTATATGTTACATTTATTATATAATACGTATTATTTGGTTAAGCCGATAATATTATTTTTCAAGATTTTTGACGCGGTAAGCAGGTGTGCTCGTAAGAGAAAGGTGACTGATGCAAAGGGGATTCGGATGTAGCAACCAGTCTTCGGATACGGCCTTCGATAACTTCTAATTTTCACACGTATTTCATTATTCTACTGTCGTAGCTAATTATTTACCTCTCTTTGCATCATGTTTATGAAAGCACTTAACAAATTTCTAACAATTATGTAGCAGTCAGTATGAATTTTACTTTGTTGATCATTATTCTTCAATTCGCTGTTTGACTGTCCATAATTGTTTAAATAGGTTTGTCCATAATTGTTTATATCCTTTTAGCTATTTTGCTCTACTCGTCTCGCTTAGCTGTAAAATATATGTTGATAATCACTTATCAAAAGACAGTTTCACGGTTAAGATTTAATTTCATAGTCTCTTCAAAAACGTCAAAACAGAGGGAATGATGTAATTAAAAGCTAACACAAGACACCACATAGTAAAACCTTCTGTAAACTGTAAACTGTATATCCACAATAATATAAAAGTTTACTTAACGTAATATTCATTTTAGTATAATACTAAACACAAGCACTATTAAAATATAATATAGAAGTAATACAATTCTAACAGATTATTGGTATAATAATTTAGCCAGTCACCCCAGACTTACAAAAAAAAGGTCACAATTTTCTAAAATATCTAGAATATGTCACATATCTATCATTTAGTAAATAATAGTTCCGTATGTGATGTACGTAGTTGACAAAAAGTTATATAACTAAACTGAATATGTTGTTTAACAAAATCAGTTGTTTATAATTGCACTGTCATCTGAATTTGGTTGCTGGCACACTTTTGTATGATGCGACCATCAAGGTCCTCAAGAGTAGCAACGTATCTGTGATTGACTTCAGATAGAACCCATGTTATGTTTGAAGTTGCTCACAGATGTTTATGGGCGGCAGTGACCACTTTCCATCAGGTGGACTGTATGCTTGTTTGCTACTTCAATCAGATAAAAAAAAAATAACGTGTATTTCAAATTTTAGCTCAATCGAATACCAAGAAGTAAGTCCGCTTGCAAGGTTACAAAATTTGACCTAATCAAATAGATCAAAATAAAATTAAATAAGCTTTGGACAAGTTCTCATTTTGTTTCTAATAATATAAACATGATAACTGCTGATATCATTACTAAAATAATCTTAACGTGCGTATCTTTAATCGAAATGTTATTATTGCTTAATTAATTTATAGCCTTTCGACTGTCAAAATACTTATCTATAAATGTTCAAGCCTTATTAGTTCATTCGCTTTAGTTAAGTGTCAAGACTGACAGTTTTATTTTAGTTTTAGTTTTATATTAAACGTCTTGTTAGTTTCTTATAGTTGTCTTTTTTATCTCACGGCAATAGCAAACGAGCACGTAGTTCATGTGATGATATGCTTTCTACTCTCATAGCCCCACAGACAAGATGATTACGCATTCACCCAGAACCAGAACATGAATCTAAAATCATCACTCAAATATCTCAAATGTCTAGCCGGGAATCGACCCCTGGACCCATTGCGCGTCAGACCGGTATGGTCACCACTCCGCTACGCGGGTCGTCGGTGTGTTCAATGTCGCACATGGAAATCTGTAATCAACCTCAAATACGACTTTAAGACAGAGTTTTACTTAAGGTAAAGAGGGAAGTTTTGCTATTCATATGGACTAAGTTCGAACGCCTGAAGTAAGTATGTCTACATTAAACCAAACCACCACAGCGAGCACCAAACAGATCAACACAACTATTATTAAGTACAAACGTATATGGTAGTAATGCCACCATAGTTGAATAATAAAGGGTTCTATTACCTATCTATCGGCCTGTGTGGCGGAGTGGTTACCATATCAATTTGAGACGCAATTTGGCCGGGTTTCTACCTAGGCCAGACAATTTTCTAAATGATGAGCTTATATTGCTGTTTTTTGTGTTTTGTTTTCGTCTATGTGTGGGGTTATGAGTATGGAAAGCGTTTAGCACTATAGGCATAAAAAACTACTCTAGATATTTTTATTGACTTCTTAAAGATAAAAGAGACTATTTCTGTGTCGTGTTTATTTCTGTTGAATAATATTATTATACAGTTAAAAAACTGGTATAATAAATCATTCACATTTTTTGATTCTTATAATATACTTTTTTGGTCAGCATATTTTTTATTATCTGAAGATTCAACAGCGGACCTATCACTTGTGTATCGGTAATCTCTATTAGTTCCTGCGATGTCGTACAGATGGCGTAAAACCGCTTTCACTGGCACGTTTTGCTGTCAAGTTCAAGTGCTTCGAGTTGTAGCGGACATGTTGAATGAATATCTTGTTTATTTATAAAACGGTTTAATATTTTGCATTTTGTGATATGTGATACATGCTTCGTTTCGTGGGGGTTAAATTTTGTTAATTGACTTCGAAAGTGAGAAGGTTCTCAGCTGCATTTTTTTATATTTTGGTTAAAGCGTATAAGTTTGTTTATTTTTTTTTTTGTCAAATCTATTGATACTTCAGTGGTATTAGTGTTAGTGTTACACATTCATAGTTCAAAGTATTCGATTCCTGAAACGCGGGGTCAGAAATGCGTTCCTATTAAACTATTATAGAATAGTGCAGCTCTCGACCCTGACATTGGGCAGAAATATATAACTGTTTTATCCAACAGTGATAGCCTAATGGTTAAAACTTGCCCTCTCGATCGGGAGGTCCGAGGTTCAAACCCAGGCGCGCACTACTGATTTATGTGCGTATTAGAAATTAATTATCACTACTTTTCGGTGAACGAAAACATCGTGAGGAAACACACATCCGAGAACTCTTGTGTGTATAAGTTATTGTGAAGTCCACCAATTCGCACTTGGCCAGCGCGGTGGTCTATGGCCTAAAACTCTCTCATTCTGAAAGAAGACCCGTGCCCAGCGGCGGGATAATAATGGGTATGGGAATGGGACGACAGGTAGTTCAACCTGCGTTCCATTGATTTAAATCTTATTATATCTTCAGATCAGTGGCATAATATACTTTAGGAATTAAATCCGTCTATTTTACCCGACTGCGCGGGAAAGAGTGTAATCCAGTACCTACTTGGTTTTGTCTTTTTAGTTAATTGTTCTGAAGCAATCAGAATTTTGTATTTTTATAATGTTTAATTTAATTTTGTTTTTAAGCAGAGTATTAGAGTTTAACTCATTTATTATTGATCACAGTACGTAATGTAGCAGTGCGAAACAGTTTCCACTTGAAGTTGAAGGTGGTAGAACTAGTGTAGTTCGACCGGGGAAGTACCACCGCCACACCTATTTTTAGCGTGAAGCAGTTCTTGTGTTTTGATGGAAGGGTGTGGTTGCAGGCACACTTTCACAAGAGGCGACCATCATAGTCCTCGCGAGTAGCAACGCATCTGTGGTTGACTTCAGATGGAACCCATGTCCTGTATGTAGTTGATTACTAATGTCCATGGGCGGCAGTCACCACTTACCATCAGGCGGACTGCATGCTCGTTCGCTACTTCAATTAGACAAAAAAACTACCTATTTACAAGTTAGTAAAAAGTAGGATGTAACGTCTTTTCGATGACATTCATTACACAAATGGCCTTCATTTCTCGTTTCATTAACTGCCAAGAGATGGCGTTAGTTGGTACTATTCGTAGTTCTATATAGAAAGTATTAAAATAAACATATTTACCTAACCTATCATGTAAATATATAGTTATTTGCTAGAAGGATTATATCTTATTCTCATACCAATCCCCGAAAGGATTAAATCAGCAAAAAATAATAATTATATATATTTAATTATTAAAATATGATATTTACATGAGGCACAATATATTTTATTAATTATAATAAGGTTTTTGCAACGGATGCACACGTGAATATTTTATGCGCACAAAAAAGTCGCATGATACGAAACAATTACGAAGTGAATTTTATTGTTCATAATTGGTTCAGTAATCTCGTTAAGGTTATGAAAAATAGCGTAATGCTAACTTGTTTCTAATTGTCTTATAGTTTACTAGCTCTTACCCGCGGCTTCGCCCGCACGGTCATAGGGAATTAACATTAGCATTTGATAGCGTGATTCAGAACTTGCAAATTAATTAACCGACTTCCAAAAAGGAGGAGGTTATCAATTCGTCTGTATTTTTATTTTTATATATTTGTTATTTTACTACCGCTATCTATTAATTTCTGGAACTACTAAATATGTATCAAGTAATAAAACATCGATATTCTTATGGAAATGAGAGAGCGGTAAAAAGTTGCCTACGTCCCTCTCCGCCCTCATATCTCCCAGCATATAAACCATATCAAATAATAGCTATGTGGTCAGTTACATTTTTTTTCTTACGCTACCACCGGATCGGAAGTTTAAAGTTTTTTGTACAAAAAAAAATCATGTCACTTTTATTATTGGTGGGATCATGTTGAGTAGTTTAAACTCCCAACAACAAGATACACCCAAAAATAAAGATGGCATGATTATTTTTCTGTAAAAAAAACTTCAAACCTCATTTCCCACAAATATTATTATGGCGCTATAGTATTAATTCCTTTTCACTGACGATTTATATTTTCTAGCTACATCTTTTTCCAGCAGAAGGAGTTTTTGCGTTTCGATGAAAGGATGTGATCGGCTCAGTTTTTATTACTAGTCAGCCGTCGCAGCGTAATTTAAATTAAAAAAATAAATTCGTATTGTCAAAAGTAGCAGGAATATTTCTCAAATTCAAAAAAATATTATAATTTTCATTTAGTTATTATGAACGAATTCGTTAAAGGTAAAAAGAGGTTTAATGAGATAAGCTGCATTTAAAAGCAATAGCGGGTATTTTGACCCAGTCATCTGACATTTTTAAAGTTATGTGTTTTCATAGTAAGACATGAAATGTTTTATTTTGTTTATTATTTACGTGTTTATGTCAAATGCAAGGTAGTGTGTGTAATACGTTTTCAGTTGATTATAGGTATGTTTTATGCATTATTTGAAAAAAATATTAGCACTGCGCAATCTTTCTCTACATCAACTATAACCGTGCGTAATTTCATACTCATCCGCCTGCGGCAACTATCTTAAATACGAATCACAAGTTTTTGTTTCACGTATTAATATATAGATATGAAGCGGCCATCTTAGTCCCTGGGAAATAGCAACGCATCTGTGATCGAGTTCAGATTGAACAACTGTCCTTCCAAATTTCCACAGGTGCACGTCCACCTGATGATATAACCACATATCATCAGGTGGACGCAATACAACATAAGAAAACCCGTGAAGCTGTAAAGGCCAATCGCAACTACAAAATTGCAATCAAATGGAACAAAACTGTTTCAGATCGCCCGTATCCTATAGCGGGGGTCAGAAACTAATAGCAGAGATTAAATTATAAAAAAAAAAAAACTCCAAAATTGCAAGAAAAAAAATACAACATAAGTTTAAAGTATTTAAATCGAAATTTCACATGTTTGTTTTCATTTGTTTTCTTTTTTTTCTCGATCTAACTGCACGAAACCACTAGTTTTATCACACCAGCCAGATCTCCGAAGTGGAAATGCTTCCAGAAGCCTCTACAAGGTCAACTTTCATCACCGTTGCGAGACCAGCGACAAATATTGACCGGTACAACCAATAAACTCTAACCAGGCTAAGGTCAGTTGACCTACGTAACTGCATTGTACTGAAGTTACGTGTTAATTGGACAGTCAACTTGGTTATATGTAACATGTGAAGTGTTAACGAAGGGTTTAAGAGACAGAAATTTCGGAATCAAAGTTATTTCGAAAATGTTGGTAGAACTAGTTGACCCGCCGAACTTCTCCTAAAACTTCCGCCTAAAAGTCAAAAATCTAAAATTATCAGTGTTTCTCTACTATATTATACAAGTATTATACATAAAAACCTTCCTTTTCAACCACTTTATCTATCAAAAAAATTGCATTAATATCAGTAGGGTAGTTTTAAAGATTATAGCATACATAGGGACAGACAGCGAGAATTGACTTTGTTTTATACTATGTAGTGATATAAGTTATTCCCGCGGCTTTCTCTGCTTTGGTCACGTCTACAACGGTAATGTATCCTATGTGTTAATATAGAGCATAAATAATTATCGTGCCAAATGTCAAAAGATTTTGAATGAAAGATTAACAAACACGTATATATACTAACAAATTTTCAAATTGAAGATAATAATTAAGTAAGATAATATTGAAGGAGCACTCCACCTCATGGTAAACTACTGCTGCACATGATCATTTGTAATTAATACCCAATGAAATAAAAGGAGCTTTCGAGATTGAATACATATGCGGTTTTACCCCTAATGCCTATATTGGAACGTTAAAGATCTAAAGCCAAGCTTTTCCAAACTATTTTTTAGCTAGGAAACAGCGCTTAAAATTTCTATACACCTATTACTGCGAGTTTTGAAAGCTAAGTAACACGCTCAACGTCTTCCAGTACCGAGCTGTTAACAAATGTATGGCTTCAATCAATTAAGTCAACAGTTATAGGGTGGTAGAACCAGTGTAGTTCGACCGGGGTAGTACCACCGTCACATCTATTTCTAGCGTGAAGCAAATCTTGCGTGTCGATAGAAGGGTGTGGCTGCCGGAACACTTTTATATGAGGCGACCATCGTAGCCCCCGGGTACAGCAACGCATTTGTGATTGATTTCAGATAGAACCTATGTTCTATATGAAGTTGCTACTTTAATAAATACACAACGGCCGAGTAAACTGAGGCATCTGAATCACATCACATAAGTTCGTATGCCCTACGCATTGTTATGGGCTTATTTGTGTGTGATTTGCATTAATTTTAAAATATCTACATCTATAATTGTGTTGCTAAAGTTAAATATTCCATCCCACTGGTGTAAGAATAGACGTGATCCATTATATTTGTCACCATTGTGATGTATGGGTTAGAAGATGTGACTATGTTTTATTAGGTGAATAATAGTTGTCTTTGTACCTGAATAGTTATCGAAAGATCCAATGATAAAACATATTCGAAGTCTATTTTTATAAATTTATGTGCGTATTAGAAATTAATTATCACTGCTTTTCGGTGCACGAACACATCGTGAGGAAACTTACACACTAGAGAGTTCTTTAAAAAAAAGTTCTTAGAGGTGCGTGAAGTACACCAATTCAGATTTGTCCAGCGCGGTGGTTTATGGCCTAAAACTCTCTCATTCTGAGAGAAGACCCGTGCCCAACAGTGTGACAATAATGAGTTGACGAGATTAGAAAATAAATATCACTGCTTTTCGGTGAAGAAGAATATCGTGACGAAACATACACACCCGAGAGTTCTTAAAAAAGTTCTCGGGGGTGTGTGAAGTCCACCAATTCACACTTGGCCTATGGACTATGGCCTATAACACTCTCATTCTGTGAGAAGACCTGTGCCCAGCAGTGGGACAATAATGGGTTGACAACACAGATGTGAAGGTACCTCAAGACTTGACACACAAACGGATCACTTTCAAGCTTTTGTATGGCTTTAAAAGATGCCTCTTTTACGCATTTAAGAACCAAATAGATAGCTATTACTGTATTTGGTACTTAAATGCGCACAGCAATAGCTATATAGCATCCATTGCACGGTTTATCTGTAATTTATTCCTTACGCATCGCGGAATTATAATGTTGTGTAATTAATCCTCCCTGGTGTTGCTTAACAGAGATGCTGATTAGACTGGTTGGCGGTGAGTTTATTTGATAACATAATGCAAGTGTATGTTAAAGTTACAAAGGAGATGAACCAAAATAAATTAAGGTAGAACCAGTGTAGTTCGACCGTGGAGGTACCATCGCCACACCTATTTCTAACGTAAAGCATTCCTTGCTGTGTGATGGAAGGGTGTGGTTGCCGGCACACTTTTGTATGAGGCGACCATTCTAGTCCTCGAGAGTAGCAACGTATCTGTGATTGACTTCAGATAGAACCTATGTTCTATGTGAAGTTGCTTACAGATGTCTATGGGCGGCTGTGAACACTTACCGTTAGGTGGACTGCCTGCTCGTTTGCTACTTCATTGTTATATAAAATAAATTTAAAAAATATAAAATACTTATATGCAAGATTATAGAAGCAGAGGTAGCCTAATGGGTGAACGGCTCTCTCGAAAGGGTGGCAGGTATACCCGGCATGCTGCTTCATTGTTTTACGGTCAAGAAAACATCATGAGAATGCCTACATTCCTAAGAGTTCTTAAAAAGGTGTGTAAAGTGTACCAATACGCACTGTGCCGGCGCGGTGAACTATGGCCTAAAACTCTTTACTTCTTTTAGAGAAGATCCTCTCTTTCGTTCATAGAAGACCCGATGCCCAGTAGTAGGAAAATAATGAGTTGACCGAATGAAATCTTTTATTAAGCAGTTTTAAATTAAGCACGTGGTCGTACACGAAAGGAAATACTCGAATTTTTAAAATACAGCACGTACCACACAAAAACATTAAGTCCATAATTGTCACCGCGCGTAGACAGATAAGATCTACAGAGGTCAAAATTAGCGTGTACACAATTTTAAGTTGTTGCAAGACCGGCTAATTGTGAGCTGGGCTTATAGAGTTCCGTACCGTTTTTTTAAGACAACAGTGATTATAGTATAGTATAGTGAATTTAGTAAAATTAGCAAACGACTCTACCTGATGGTAACTAGCCCGTGCCATCCAAGTTCACTGCATGGTATAAATCAAAGTCGCTTTCCGCCAACTGGTCCTATGTATGCTTAGATATTTAAAACAACGCTACGGATTTTAACGCATTTTGTCTGATAGATAGAGTGATTCAAAAGGAAGGTTAATACATAAGGTATCATACATACATAATATAGTGAAGAAACATTGATAGTTTTAATATTTTAAATCTGATCATTCTTTGGCAAAACAAATTTCGCCGGATCAACTAGTGTTCAATAATTGTCTTCTGATAAAATAAGGAACTACTTAGTTTGAGCGCGTCAGATCTTATGCGATCGTTCGAATTAGAACACAACTTCGCTTAACACTAATTATATATAGCCAAAATAAGAATGAGTGTGGCACTTCCGGAGTTGAACCACGGTTATTATACAAACCGATAGGTTTTTTAATCTACCAGTCCAAGATTCAAATCTGATATATTTCTCTTTTTTTCTCACATGAGGAGCAAACGGTCGATTTCAATTATAATTAGTGAATTACAGCTCAATCTTAATTCCAAATATAGGGAATTAGCTCAATACAAACGTATTGATTGTAGCTCAATACAAAAAACGAATCATGGTTTTTTAAATAGATTTGAATTAGAGGACCAGTATGTGGTCCACCAGATAGTAAATGGTCAATGCCGCACATGGATATCGACATATAGAATAGGAGTTCTATCTGAAGTCAATCATACACGCGTTGTTACTTCTGAAGACTAACATTAATTTCATGTAAAAATGAGCGGGCAACCAGAACCCATTCCAAAGCAAGAACAACTCACGCTAGGAATGAGCTAACTTCATTCCGCTCTTACAAATCAAAATAAAAAAATGCGGTGTAAATCTGAACTGCCATCTGAAGGATGAAAATTCATGTTCTGGGTTTGGGTGTGATGCATGCGGACGACGACCCGCGTGCTGGACTGGTTACCACCGGTCTGGCGCGCAATGGGTCCCGGGTTCGATTCCCGGCCAGACGGGAATCTGAAAGATGAGTTTAGATTCCTGTTCTGGGTCTGGGTGTTTCTGTATTCGTCTTGTGCATGTTCATGGTACCCACAACACAGGAGAAAATCCTAGTGGGGCTATGGGTGTAGAAAGCAAGTTTTTAGATACGACATCGCTTTCCTGCAAACTAATATAAAGAAGGGGAGAAACTTAGATACTTAAGAAGCCACGCACGACAAATCTTGTATAACGCCGCGTGTATCTTACGCATACGATAAGATTAAGATATTTACATCCGTCATCTTCAAAGGTCACGCTGGTGAAGCCAGAAGTGGTGAAATTAACATGTTTTCAAACGACCCTTTCAAGTGTCAAACGACCCTTTCGGTCACTAGTGAAGCCAAATCAGTCCAAGTATCACCTTCAAGGAAGCGTTACAATTTACGAAATAAGTAGAGAAAGCAAACGACCACTCCAAATCAAAAACATCTTCCTCATCAGAGGAGTTTTATTAGTAAATTAATTATACTATATTATAGGTGATAGAACCACCACCAGACGCTGATAGAGGTACCACCGCCACACCTATTTCTAGCATGAAGCACTTCTTGCGTTTCAACGGAAGGGTGTGGATGCCAGCACACTTTTGAAGGAGACAGCACGGGAGATGCCTTGTACACGGGCCGTGCAAACACCTCTCGGACACTCGTGCAGGAAAGCAGAATTCGACTTGTGTCTCAGAATGGGGTCGACTTAACCTAGTTGAGTTCAATCCCATGAAGACACAAGTCTGCGCGTTTACCGCTAAAAAGCCCCATTTGTCATGGCGCCAAAGTTCCAAGGGACCTCTCTCACCATTGACAAAAGCGTAGGGATCCTGGGCGTTGACATCTCGTGTGATGTGCAGTTTCGGAGTCATTTGGATGTTAAAGCCAAGTTGGCATCCAAAAAGTTGGGCGTTCTGAGCAGGGCCGAGCGGTACTTCACTGCGGGGCAACTCCTTCTGCTTTATAAGGCTCAAGTGAGACCCCACATGGAGTACTGCTCGCATCTCTGGGCAGGGGCGCCCAAATACCAACGTAAGATACATGAGTCCGGCCATCAAAATAATTATCTTTTTTATTTTATCTTTTTTTATTTTATCTTATTTAGCTGCGAAACGCTAATATTTCATAACTGACCTTCCGCGATTTCATCTCCTAACGGTCAGCCCGGACCTCGGGTCACTGTCAGCTTAACATGAATTAACTATTCAGCTCAAGTGCAAATTGCATATAACGAGTCATGACCAACTTGTTGTAAGGTTTGTTTTATGTGATTGAAGTAATATGAGCTGACATTTACCTAATATATAAAATCAGTATCATAGTCTCCAGGAGCGGCAATGCATGTACTAGTTTACCCTTCAACTTTTTTTAAAAAGACTCTCGGGTGTGTAGGTTACACCCGAGAGTCCTTTTAAAAAAAAGTTCTCAGAGGTGTGTGAAGTCCACCAATTTGCATTTGGCCAGCGCGTAGGACTATGGCTTATAACTCTCTCATTCTGAGAGAGGACTCGTGGCCAGCAGTGGGACAATAATGGGTTGACGACGATACACTTTAATATGTAACGGATTTTCACACTCACAAACAAACGGACCCATGCAACTGGGGCGAACTTCAAGCAAAAGGAAATTCTAAATCCACATATGATGAGAACAACTTACAAACTAAAAACAAAGAAAAGTTAGACGTTAAAAAAGTTTATTTTAAAATGTCTATGACACTTCAAACTTATTTATATATACATACAAATAAGGAAGAATCGCATTTTTTAAATGATATGTTGAACTGCGCCTGAACTTGACATTGTCTAACAAAAGCGAGGAAAAATTGATCATTAGCATAATACTATGCTTCCCTGTTCATTATGTGCAACGTTTGTTGTTTTTGTTTGTTATATAATTGTTCATTTATACCTAGTTTTTATGTGAGCTTGGTTATAACCGTTATTTTTTAGTCATTACAAATTATTCCCCATAGGTCCTAAGTCTTATCTTCTTCTCTATATATTCTCTATATTCTCTATATATTCTTCTCTATACATATATACGCGAAGGAAAAACTTGTTAGTCTTTAAGATACTTGCCGCAGGCGGAGGATGTAGAGAAAAGGATTGCGCAATGCTAATATTTTTTTCAAAAAAATGCACAAAACTACTAAAAACATTATTACCCACACTACCTTGCATTTGACGCAAACACATACATAAATAACCAAATAGAACATTCAATGTCTTACTATGAAAAAACATAACGTCAAAAATGACAGATATCTGTCAAAATACCTGCTATTGCTTTTAAATGCAGCTTAGATAATAAATCTCTTATTACCTTTGACGGGTGCGTTCAAAATAATTTGAAAAATTATTACAATTTATTTAAATTAAAGAAATATGAAGTTTAGTTTTTTAATTTAAATTACGGTCGAATTTCGACCGTTGTGACGGGTGACTACTTAATATTATAAGGTAATAACATCTGTTCTAGACTCTAACTTATGTAAGGTTTGATCACACATGGTAAGTACGAGGATGCTTCGATCGGAACGACCTACTCGTCATACGAACATATCTACTCGTATCTCTAGCCTGGAGCAATTCTTGCGGATCGATGGAACGGTGTGATTGCTGGTTTCTCACGGACTCAAACCAACTTCATACATCACAAAGGTACTGTTAAGTCAATCATAGATGCGTTGCTACTTCCATGGACTAAGACTATCGCTGTTTATAAAAGTGAGGTGGCAACCAAACTCTTCTGCCGAACAATTGCTTCACGCTAGAAATAGGTGTGACGACGGTGCCCCGGATCATAACTGCCTTACAAACCATCAGTTGCACTGCATACTTGTTTGCTTCAATTAAAAAGACCTCCCGGAATTCATACACTAAAAATAAATGTTGCTAATTTTGCACAACACGCTAGACATCTACAATCAGGTGATTAACATAAGATTAGTAGATGTTAGAAATACGTATGTACAACAAAGCAAGATGTTATCATTCTTTCCATTTTGCGCCACTTTTCTCGTATACTGACTTTAATTGAGCCAACTTGTGCAATATCCGTTTAATGTCGTAAAATTCGCAGTTTCGGTGTAAAATTTAATTCGAGATTTGTGGGATTTCCTTTTGTTGAATAAATTAAAATTGACAAACAGATGTTATCGTCTGAATCGCGTGCATGATCTATTGTCTGGATATTTCCGAAATTAAAAATAGATTCGGTTTTTTTCATTTGCATTGTACAATTTGGCTTTTACTTTCTTGCACACCTCATACGCTTGTGTGGGTGTGTTTTTGGAATATACCGCTGTGTATTTTTTGCATGAAATCGTTCTTAGATCTTAATTTAGGGTAATAAATTTTAAATTAAAAGGACAGTGTATTTTTTATTCTTTTTCTTAACATATAACTTTTTGTTGTCCTCTCGTTATAGAAAAATATTTTTTGTAATGACGGATTTTGAATATTTTTTCGTTGATTCTAAGGTACCCCTTTTTTTTTTGTTCTCGAGGGGGAAACCTTCAAAAGGTACCCGACGCCGTGGGAGTGACACAAGGTTATGTGGGATTTTTACCGCACTGAAATCCTCCCGGTGGCCGTCCTCGGCGCTATAAAGAGGACTCCGGGTACTCGGTCCGACCGCAACCGGAATCCTCAGAGCGCGTTGCCCCATTGGGCTCCTCCCAGATGGGTGGCTGGGCCCACCGCTCCGTCTAGTCTTTACGACGGTATGTGACCACATATACCGCCGTCCTTCCCAGGATCGCCTGACCGAACGGTTCGAGCTCCTACTCTAGCCGCCTGCAACCCCGGAAGCCCCTTTTAGTCGCCTCTTTTGTCAGGCAGGGGATGCCATAGCCCTATTCTGATCCCGGAACTACAGGGACGTCTAAGGTACCCCTATTAAGTTTTGTTATCGCGCTTTGTTTAAAAGTTATAAATGAAAATCGATCAGATTCTTGTTCTTTTTTAATCTAGCTTTATAACAACAGAGAATAAGCGTATTTGGTTCACTATAAATTTGAATAAACTATACTTATGTATATTTTTTTAATTTATCAAGTGACGCGTGCAGTTTTGGATTTTAGTTGTTTTAGTTTAGTTCTTTTGGTTTGTGTTTTAAATCAAATCAAATATCTTTATGGTGGAATATAGGTAGGAACATGCAGAGTTCTTAAATTATATATTGTTTGCCGTATTTCGGCCACATGGGCATACAATATTATATAAAAATATTTATAATTTAGGAAGATCTTACCATTATATTATAATTATTGCATTTAGTTGTAGTATAGTAGTTATTTTATGGTCCGATGTTGAAATAATGTAGTCGACATACGGATAAACTATGTAATCGTAATCTTCAAATAAAAATCACGATTTGAGTTGTTTGTAAATAATGCAAGTAAGCAAGCATTACGTACAATTTTATCACATACAATCTCGGAAAAAACTTGGTTTTCCTACTTGGAAGTTGTTTGAACGTTATTCTTCTTAGAAGTCTTTCATTTTTATTTATTCCGCTTCATCTTACCGATATGCATATTGGTGATTTTCAGAATGTTGAGTAAAATAAACTATAAACGAAAACAGGAATTCCGTCAGATTTTTCAAATATTTACACGATATGTAAGGACATGTTAATAATTGAGATATAGCCGTTGTGTCGTAGCCTTAAGTCTTTTTTATTCAAAAGAGTACTGATATTAAATTACAGATATTTCACACAATACCTAATTTAGAAAAATAATAAAGAACAGTTTTATTATAGTTTTACTTAGATAAAAAAAACTTTAAAACTTACCAGTTAATTGATTTAAATAATCACTAAATTGTTATATTAAGCACAAGTAGGCTTTTTATAATCACAGTTTAGAAACACTATTGATCACTGGAAGTCGTTTAAATTAAATTTATGATTAATCTATATTCACACTTTATGTTATACGTAACGTCCGCGTTTGACTGAAGTTAGGAAAACCTTAATTTTTTATATATACCTAGTGTACAACTGAACTTCATACAACTGACAAACATAGAGTACTGAACGATAATAGAGAAAACGCACTTTATCTGGCCACCAAGTGGGGGTCGAACCTTGCATCGTCCGGTTCCTAACATTGGCACTTTTCTTCGAAGTAGGTTAAGTAAATATTTCATCGTATGTGAAGGTTAGTTGCAAAAATTGAGATGAGACGCTAGATTATTTCACAGTCCTTACAATTAAAGCAGTTTTAGATTCATATTGTTAATATTCGGTATTCCACTTACTGACCGGATACGATTGAGTAATTACATTTAAAATTAGGTTTTAAAAATCTACTGTGAAAATATTGCCTCGGCTATTTTTGTCTAACAACAAAGTTAAGCGTAGTTTATGCTAACTTTTAACAAAATAAGAAACAGTTAATGTGTCTTAACAGATTTTATCGTATTCTACCAGGGATAATTACCATTATTCACACATCCACAATGTTCCACCGACACGCAAGAACTGATTTATGTTAAAAATACGTGTGACGGTGGTGCTTATTTGATCAAACAAAATTGCTATACGCTAGAAATAGGCCAAGCTGTAGTAATAGCTACTACAGCTTGGCCTATTTCGGCCGAGTGACTACTCATTCTACCACTTTACAACGTGTTTGTAGCGTGTATACTGTTTTTACTACATTATCCTTTTTACTGTTGAATAATAGAAAAAATCTATATTTAAAAAAGGGAACATTGTTATATAAACAAAGAACCCAAGTGCATAAATTGAACTGAAAAAAACATATATTACAATTTAAAAATACGATAAAAATATAAAATACTTAAAATATACCCATATTTCATGCTAAGCTTTTTATTTTAACATAATTTTATTCTGCGTTTAATTCAAGATATTAACATTCAAATATAATTATAAATATATTTTACTTGTTGCACTGAACATGTGCCGTCCCTTCTTTGGACGGAAATTACATTATCTTGAAAAGTTACAGTAACTTCTCTGTCGTCGACCCTACTCTGCGCCCTCCTGTTTATGATAGGTATGTCCCTACATTTTTTGTATCTGACGTCAATTACCAACTGATGTCAAATGTGACTGTGGAGTTTGTGTAAAACAATAACACATTTGACAAATTATTATGAACTAAACGCAATAACAAGTCTGAAAAGAGATGTACGTAGATTAAAAATGAAGATTAAGCCTCATAAAATATAAACGCTTTGGTGTATCTTTTTTATAAGATTGAAGTAGCAAACCAGCATGCAGTCTAACATGGGTTTCTATCTGAAGTCAATCACAGATGCGTCGCTACTCCCAAGGACCAAGATGGTGGCCTCATATAAAAAAGTACCGGCAACCACATCCTTCCATCGAAACGCAAAAACTGCTTCACGCTAGAAATTGGTGTGGCGGTGGTACTTCCCCGGGCGAACTACACTGGTTCTACCACCCAACAAACCTGCGGTATACTTGCGTGGTGGTAGACGCAGTATGGTTCCTTTGGGGAGTTATCACCACCATATCTATCTCTAGCGTAATGTGGTGGATAGCGTAGTTGTCAGCTCTATTTTATATAACCCGACCTGAGTTCTCAGGAACTAACAAAAACAAAAGACTTACAATTAGACACTATATAACAATGCTGATAACTTTAGCAAATTTAATATTTTTTGTATTTTTATATTTTTAAATCATCGTTTAACAGTTTAATAGCATTTTTCTACCCAGCAATAAATAACATTATTGAATTTTAATCTAAAATAAAACAATAAGATCAATTACACACGAATTTAGTAAAATCCATATCTTGCATTAAAGAATTCATCAAAAAATCGAATTGGATTATTCAATTAAATCGCAATCGGTTGCGGCATCAGCGTAATCCACCGTAACGAATTATAATACGTTGTCCGTTTGTTTACGTAAGAAACATCGATCCTTCGATTGTTATTCTGCTCTTCCGTCTAATTAAAGTGAAAAATCCTGGCCGAAACGGATATGTGCAACGAATGCACGTAATTTAAAGGTTATGTTATGAAATTTGATTCTAGATAACATTTCGAGAATGTACGAGTACCTAATTTGAGTACATTTTATTTTATATAAAATGTGTAAGCGTGTAAAATCGTTAGTGTAAAAGTATTCATTGGCGCTCAAAAAGATATGGCGTATAGAAATATCTATCGACATTTCTATAGTTATATATCAAATTCGTTGTTAACATTTTGTATATCTTTGAATTGGATTTAACCTACTAAGACAAAGAGTTTACGATCGTACAAAGAGATTCTTAATGTCATTTTTGTTTAAATTTATTAAATCGATTTTGCTGATACTAGTAAATACAATTAATAATTACCAAATATATATAATTAAGGTTATATAAAGGCGGCGTCGATTGTTCTTTAATATTATTTAATGTTTAAATAATATGTATAGAATTAAATGTAAAAAAATGTGAGAATGTTTGTGTTGCTCTTTCACGCAAGAATACCAGGCAGATTTCGCTTAAATTTATTATACACACACATATTTATGATCCAGATTAACCCGTGTTACTCAGTGTATACGTGACCAAGCAGGCGAAGCAGTGGGAATGGCCTAGTGTAAAATATTAAGCATATTTCGTATGTATATGTGTAGGTATTATATGACTTTATATGCCAATGCATAAGTACTAACTTTTAAATGTATCAAACTTCTATTTATATAGATCAATAAACTTCTTTTCTTATTGTAACGGTATGCACGCGTTAGTTAAAATTCATGTTTATCCTTTTTCGGTAATGTGTTACAAAGAAGAGTTATCAAATAATATCAACAGAATACTTTATTCACTTTGGCGGAATCATTAAAAAAATACTTACAGGTTATACCGTAGGACGAAAAGACCAAATCGAAAGACCAGTAGACCGTTCAAAATGGCAACGCTCGATGCTGGTTCACGAAGTCGTACTCCTCTTCCTCCGTAAGAGTGCATTCTTCGAAGCACCAGAGGCCGGCGATAGCCAGGAGAACGGTGTACACCATGTAGTAGACCAAGTAGATCAGGATAGAGAACATTGCGGTCTTTTTAAGTTTTCTTCTGAAACAAATGCTTTTATTAACAAAAGGTTTCGTATTATGTGGGCCGGTATCATATCAACATACTTCATACTAATATTATAAAGGCGAAAGTTTATGAGCGTGTATATTTGTTACTTCTTAACGTCTAAACAACTGAAGCTAATTTCATAATTTGGTAGGGAGTTAGCTGACACTCCGGATTATCATATAGGCTACTTTTTATTGTGTAAAATATTTTATTCCCACGGGACAATTGATAAATCATTTTTTAATGTGGGACAAGCTGCGGGGTTCAGCTAATAGAGCATAATGTGAAGTATCGGAAAGTATATTGACTGATGTGCGCTTCCGTTCTTCGGAGGGCACGTGGAGCCGACGTCCGGGTTACCATTCTGAGCGTTTTGACACATTTATTACAGATTTTTTTGTTGAAAGGGAAACCGTCAAAAGGTACCCGACGCTGTGGAAGCGACGCAAGGCTATGTTTGATTTCTACCGCACTAAAACCCCCTTAGTTGCCGTCTTCGGCGCTACAAGAGGACTTAGGAAATCCTCAAAGGAACGCAACCGGAGTCCTCTGAACGCGTTGCCCCATCGGGCTCCTCCCAGGTGAGCGGCTGGGCCCACAGTATCAAAGTGTAGTATTTATTACAGCTACCCATACCTTCTATCACCTCTTTAAATTTAGCAGCATACGGGATTAGTGCTCCACGGTTCCTTCTTACGCGGAAGATTTGTCTCGTTAGGATTTCGTGAATGTGATGGCACTCCTGTCACACAAATTTTCGACTTGTAACAATGGAACGGCGTCACTGTTATTTGATAATTGTTCTGTATACACAAAGTCCGTAGTCTCATTCAAAATGCCTACTGATGAATAATATCACAAATCACATCAGAACATAAAATGCTAATAAGGTATATAAGGTGCTTCCACATTTTACTTACGATTTATTGAATTATGTTACTACCATGCTGTTGCTTGTAGTACAAAACAAAGTCGCTTCTGTCCCTATGTACGCTTAGATCTTTAAAACTGCACTTCGGATTTAAATGTTTTGTTTAATAGATAGAGTGATTCAAAAGGAAGGTTTTTATGTTTGATACGTATAGAATATAGTGGAGAAACACTGATAATTTTACATTTTAGAATTTTAAGCGAAACGAAGTTCGCCGGGTCAGCTAGTTATTATTATTATTTTTTATAACGAAAATTGAGTTCTATAAAATAATTGTTCCTGTCTTTATTGGAAAATGAAAAATTGCGCGAGAACACTTTTAATTATCTAAATTTGTTTGTAAAGTTACTAGTTATAGTGCAAAAATGTCCCTCTTTTAAATCTGACTTCAAAAATATTCAAATTCATAACCCAACATAAAAAATAATGTAGTGTAGAAGAATCTTGAATAATTCTTATGTTAATCATTTACCTTTTTTTCGTGTAAACCGGATTTACTGCACTCCACACCTGTCAAACAAACACATTATATTTAAATTTCAACATTATAGCAAACGTAATATTTACTGATTCTTTTCAAAATAGAAAAATTAGACTTAAATCAAACAATAAAAAAGTCCTGTTTAAAAAATAAAAGTAAAGTGACAATAGATACGTATAACATGTATGAAGGCGCAATTCCACAACATTTATGGCGCAAAGACAGTGTTTAGCATGCGTCATTGCCGCACGCTACATGTTGCCTAAGTGATATTTCACCTTTAGGCAACATGTAGCGTGCGGCATTGACGCACGCTACACACTGTCTTCCCATAAAAGAAACACTAAGCGACAAAAATGTATCATCCTGCTGCATGCTACATGTTGAACATTATTGCCACCCGATTCGCCAATCTGCGGCATGATGTGACATGTAACAGTATCGTAGGAGAAAACTTGATTTTATTGATCATTATTATAAATCCACCCATTATGAGACATTAAAATCCCCAATTATTAAAACAATAAAATCAAAAACGATAGGTTGAAGTTGAACCAAATTGTTGTGCTAGTCGGTATTAGCTATATTATATTAAACTCCTTGGTCGTCAACATATATCTTCTTCATTATTGTCGCGTATTTATTTTTTCACTGTAGGCCTCATTCGGAATTCCGGTGGTGTTTGTTGGAGATCCCGGAGTCCTCTTTTTAGCGCCGAGGATGGCCACCGGGGGGGTTTTAGTGCGGTAAAAATCCCACATAACCCTTCGTCGCTCCCACGGCGTCGGGTACCTTTTGAAGGTTTCCCCCTCGAAAACAAAAAAAAAAAAAAAAAAAGGCCTCATTCGGAGGCTCAGCGTCGCTTAGCGTGCTATGGAGAGGGTTATGGCCGGAATTTCGCTACGAGACGTGATTCGCAACGATGAAATCCGTAGACGAACAAAACTTACCGACAAAAAATTAGCTTAGCTCTCAAAATTAGCAAGCTGAAGTGGCAATGGGCCGGCCACATCGCTCGTAAAACCGATAACCGATGGGGAAGGAAATGTTTTCGAGTGGCGACCACGTTTATTCAAAAGGAGCACAGGTCGCCCCCTTACCAGGTGGACCGATGACCTGAAGAAGACAGCGGTAAACCGTTGGACTCAGAAGGCACAGGACCAGCAGTGGACCTCAAAGGGCTAATGGATGGATGGATGATGGATAATTTCTTTTTTAGTTTTTCGGTTCATTGCGATTATCAAATATGCAGCTGTCGTGAATGTGTTAGATAGCATATATCGAGTTTATATAGGAGCTTAAATAAGTTTAGTTCGCTTAAGTGTAGAAGTAAGAGTTAATGTTTTTCGATGTCAATATGTATGTACATATTGACAATTTGATATAAATGTTGCGCCTGCAACCAGAAAAAAACTGACGAAACTACTTTTTTAATTACAATATAGGTATCAATGAATGTTAGTACAAAAAAAAAAGTAGGTACTTTGTAGTAGTTCCGAAGTCGGCGCTCACATAGGACACATGTGGTTTCGTCGTGATCCAGCGAAATATGGTGAGCGCGCCTTCGGGACTATTAATAAGTATCTACTGTGTATGTACTAAACCAACATGTATTTAGATTATTTTTTACTTTTTGTTGCATGGAAGGTTAATGAATTTTTTGTTTAAAAATTTTTTTTCACCCTTTTTAGTGACGATAAACGCTTTTTTACTACTATCGCAATAATATCAATGAGTTAACATAGTGTATACATAAATGTGTATATAAACATGTATTCAATCTCAACCTTATATGAAAAATTGAACATAAACCTAAGCCATAACTTAGAATATTTTTATAATTCTATTTATAATATTAACTGAGCACATGTTTTCTTTTAAGTTCCAAACTAACCTAACCCATCCTATATAAAAAGGCTGACAGGTAAAATCGGTTAAACTTTTTATACAAAAGTTTTTTTTCCACTTTTATGTGTACGTATGTTCCTCTTATCATAGCTAGTAAGTAAATAATTCAATTTCATTAGAACCTATACCAAATATCTTCAAACACAACTCAATTATTCCTATTGGTTGAGGAGTTACACGTTTTGTCTCCGAGCCACATTATCAGACCCTTAAATAGTCAATGATGAACTGGCTTTGCAATTTCATCAGAACCTACACAAAATATCTTGAAACACAACTCAACTATTCCTATACGTTGAGGAGTTACACGTTTTGTCTCCGAGCCACATGATCAGACCCTTAAATAGTCAATGATGAAGTGGCATCGCAATTTCATTCGAACCTATAGCAAATATCTTCATACTCAACTCAATTACTCCTATCGGTTAAGGAGTTCCCCTCATTTTCTCCAGAACCCAAAGATGGATCCTAACCATATTTAAGTGGGACCAATTCGCAGCTCGTCTCTACACAATAAAAAATAATAATTAAAATCGGGCCATTAACGGCGGAGTAATCCTTATACGTGCATAATATATATATATATATATATATATATATATATATATATATATATATATATATATATATACCGGCCGAATTGAGAACCTTCTCCTTTTTGAAGTCGGTTAAAAATATGCACATTTTAATAATACAATTAATACCTTAATGACTTTATTTTGACGCTAACTTCTAGCAAACATTTCAGAAAACCCACCATAACTACGTCGGGTTACTCGTTTCAGTTATGATTTATTTATTAAAAATACCGTAATGGCCCTATTTTGACTCAAAATCCTAATTAACCAACTGTTTTTCACCTCTTGCATTACCTTGAAATATGTACATTATAGTTTATTTTTAATTTTTCTCTTTTCAGTTTAAGAGGTTGGGGTTTTTGTTTTTACAATGAAAAACTTATTTATAAGTCTCATTTTTGTTAGATACGAACAACTAAAATATAATTGAATTATTAAAATTATCCTGTACTCGTATGTTTAAGTACATATAATGTTTCAGTAAGGAATCACAATATCCATATTTTAGGTCTGGTTATCATGCATGCGAATTTTCTAACTTTACATTTTAAACATCTTATTTTTAATTTATTTGATAAATGTGAGTGATTATTTTTGCCAATATTTCGACCCAATTGCATAGATCGTGTCACGGCGAAACTGCGGTTACGGGGACAAACCGTTGATAAGAACTAGTGATAGATTAACCTATCTATCCCACGTCTAGTTCGCTTTTCTTTTCTAGGTTTCATATCACGACACATTTTGGGCAGGTGGTAGAACCAGTGTAGTTCGACCGGGGAAGTACCACAGCCACACCTATTTCTAGCATGAATCAGTTCTTGTGTTTCGATGGAAGGGTGTCGTTACCGGCACACTTTTATACGAGGCGACCATCATAGTCCTCGGAAGCAGCAACGCATCTGTGATTGACTTCAGATACTCATTCAGGAACCCATGTTCTGTATGAAGTTGATTACAGATGTCTACTATCTTTCTCAGATTTACGACCAAATCCAAATTACGACATCTAGATTTTCCCACAGTAAGTAACTGCTCATTAGTATTCTTTTTATAAAAAAGTCGGAAAATATGTTTACAAATATGAGAACTTCGCCTGTGTTAATGTTTTCAAAATGAGACCTCAAGTTACGCTACATTCACATGGCCAAAAAGTAAGTTAATGACGCATCTAGATTTTACTATTTTACTATTTATTTGTACAAATTACTGATTGAGTAACTCAAATAAAGCTAACATATGTGTTATAAAAACCCTTGTGCCGTATTCTATGCCGACGAAAAACATACATTTAAAGTGTCCATGTTAGAGGGAAGCAGTTTTGCGTTTCGATGGACGCGTGTGGTTGCTGACACAATTTCACATAAGACTATCTTAGTCTTCGGTAGGTACAAAGTATCGCAACTGTGATTGACTTCCCTGTTCACGATGATGATGAATGATACACACTAAACTTAGAAAACTAAACATAAAGATAAGCTAAGTAATACCATTTTTTTTTGTTTTCGAGGGGGAAACTTTCAAAAAGTACCCGACGTCGTGGGAGCGACGCGGGTTATGTGGGATTCTTACCGCACTAAAACCCCCCCGGTGGCCGACCTCGACGCTGCGGAGAGGACTCCGGGAACTCCAGTTGACCGCCGCCGGTGTCCTCAGCGTGTGCCCCATCGGGCTCTTCTCTGGTGGGCGTGAACTGCTCACCGCACCTTCTGGTTTTTACGGCAACATGCAACCACACATGCCGCCGTCCTTCCCGGGGTCACTTGACCGGACGGTTCGAGCTCCCACTCTACCCGTCCGCAACCCCGGAAGCTTCTTTTAGTCGCCTTTTACGACAGGCAGAGGGTACCGTAGTCCTATTCTGTTCCCGGAACTACAGGGACAAAGCTAAGTAATACCAACAAGAACAGGGTAACAATACAGTATGCGCGATGCTTAACGCATATGACGCATAGAACGTCGTTCTATGCTTGTCAATGATACCTACTGCCTAATTACAGCTTCAGGGAAACACCGTAAACGTAATCGTAGGAAAAACTTCTAAATGCATCAAGATGAAGATGATTATCTAAACGCAAAAAACAAGGTTATTTGCATGATCGTACGTTAAGATGAAATAGTGAAGCGATTCTAAATTCGGCAAAGTTCTGGGGTTTTTATAATATAGAAGTAATAGTTATAAGTAGGTACCGTTCATGGAAAGCTTTAAGCAATTTATGTAAAAAAAAAGTTTTATCAAATGTCAATCAGTTTGAAAATTATACGGGTATGGGTTGAACATTAAGGGGTACCATGTGACAGTGGAGATTCGCTGACAGATTTACATATGAGGCGGCCGTCTCAATTAAATGTTCTATATTAAGTTGCTCATATTGATGTTCATAATTATCATTGTTGTCCCAATGCTGGGCACCGATTTTCTCTCAGAATGAGAGAGTTTTAGGCCATAGTCCACCGCGCTGGCCAAGTGCGATTTGTTGGACTTCACACAAATCCGAGAACTATTTTTTTAAAGAGCTCTCGGGTTTGTATGTTTCCTACACAGGTTTCCTCACGATGTTTTCCTTCACCGAAAAGCAGTGATAATTTATTTCTAACACGCACATAAATCAGTGGAGCGTGCCTGGGTTTGAACCTCGGACCTCCCGATTGAGAGGGCAAGTTTTACCCATTAAGCTATCACTGCTCCATTATCGCGGAATTAATCTATTTTAATATAATGACAAAAAAAATATTCACGATACGCTGTTTTTTAATTTTTCTTTTTATCTGACTGAAGTAGCAAACGAGCACCTGATGGTAGTGGTAACTGCCGCCCTGCGACATCTGTAATCAACTTCATACAGAACTTAGGTTCCATCTAAAGTCAATCACAGATGCGTTGCTACTCCCGAGGACTATGATGGTTGCCTCATATAAAAGTGTGCCAGCAACCACACCCTTCTATCGAAACGCAGGAAATGTTTCACCCTAGAAATTGGTGCCACACCAATTGGTGTGGTACTTGGTGGTACTTCCCCGGTCGAACTACACTGGTTCTACTACCTTGAAATCTTTGTTGCTTTATTTTGAACCAGTTTACTTATATTTATCGCACTTCATTTCGGTAAAAAAAAATTGTTATAAGACTCTGGAATTTGTTAACATTGTAGAATAAATGTTAAGGTTATATTATTTTTTGACACCCAGGATTAAATTCTCATAGAACTCGTTTCTATGAGAATTTAATCCTGGGTGTCAAAAAATCTAACGTTTTATAAAGCTGTGAAGAATTCTACGCTTCTGGGTCAAATGGTTTACGATATGCATGAAATGAATTGGTCTCATCTATTGTAAAATAGTTGCACTAATTCACAAACCTTGGCGGATGTGCAAGCTTCCAAAGTTTTATTGCAAAGTTTTAGATGAAAATGATTATTATGAAGAAACTGAAGGTATACAGGTATGAAGAAAATGGTGCAGGCATCGTGGATTTCCAACAATATTTGCAAAAAAAAACTACTACGAATGTTAATGTTTTAATCATTGTAGTCGGGGTTTTTAATGTATTTTAGTTTGATGATTCTTGATTGAGAATTGCTAAATTCGAGAATATAATAGACAAGAGTTTTTTTTTACCGCACTAAAACCCACGCGGAGGCCGTCCTCAGCGCTACAAAGAGAACTCCGGGATCTCCAAAGAAACGCAACCGGAATCCTCTGAGCGCATTGCCCCGTCGGGCTCCTCCCAGATGGGCGGCTGGGCCCATCGCTCCGTCCAGTCTTTACGATCTATATACGTCATACGCGACCACACATACTGCCGTCCTTCCCGACGTTGCCTGACCGAACGGTTCGAGTTCCCACTCTAGCCACCCGCAACCCCGGAAGCCCCTTTTAGTCGCCTTTTACGACAGGCAGAGGATGTCGTAGCCCTATTCTAATCCCGGACCTACAGGGACGAGATTAGAGTATATACTAACTCATTGCTGTCGCGTTTTTAATGAAATAAAATGCTTACAGAAAGTATATGTCTATTTTAAATACCACTAAGATTAATGTCACAATATTTATATAAGGCTTTCAAATAAGGAGTGAAAAGTAGTAGAGTTGAACTAATTATAATACAGAAATAATTAAAGAAAACTACTGTTTAAAAATATGTGAAGGTGGTAAAAGTAGAATGAACGATCGCGTTGGCAACCTTTTGTCGTCGCGGGTCGGAGCTGCCTTCTAAAAATAGGCCCCACTCTAAATTATCAGGATATAATTTTTAAAAAATATTTTAAAAAAACGAGCAGTGATAGCCTAGTGGCAAGTTTCTATTGCCCTCTCAATCAGGAGGTCCGAGTTTAAAACCTAGGCACGCACCACTGATTTATGTACGTATATTAGATATTAGAAATTAGTTATCACTGCTTTTCGGTGAAGAAACCTATACACCCGAGTGTTCTTAAAAAAAGTTCTCGGAGATGTGTGAAGTCCACCAATTCGCATTTGGCCAGCGCGGTGGACTATGGCCTAAAACTCTCTTGTCGTCGAGAAAAGGATCTTCTCGTCACCCGGCAGTGGGACAATAATAGTTTGATGACGATATAATAAAACTAACACTAATTAAATAAATAATAGACAAAGTATGTGGAAGGAAACTGATATTCATGTTTTGTTAAGTTTGAAATAAAACGGTTCTTTTGATGAATATCTCGGAGTAATTATTTAAATCAGGCAGATATTAGCCATTGTACAAGTAATTAACTAATTTATATTTTCCATTAATGCAATTAACATGCTTGTTCAAAAAAAAATGCCAGATATGACATAATGCTAATAGATAAAAATCTAATCACAAAATTTAATTACCGTATAAAATATCCTTTTATAGCCGAGTAGAACTTCTTGTCAATGAAATGTTATAGTCTCATTAAAACCAGTTTTTGCCGTTAATCTCCGCAAAGGTCGATGTCATTAGTTGTCACGGTTAATTTCCTTTGACGTAACAATAAAGTTGCAGTTAATAACATAATTTGTTGTTTACTACGTGTGTACGTGAGGCGCACTTATTTTAGGGTCCTTTAGAAAATACTCTTCGACAACCCATTATTGTCTCACTAATGGGCACGGGTCTACTCTCAGAATGAGAGAGTTGTACACCATAGCTCATCGCGCTGGCCAAGTACGAATTGGTGGACTTCCACACACCTCCGATAACTTTTTTATAAAGAACTCTCGGGTGTGTACATTGCCTCACGATGTTTTCCTTCGCCGAAAAGCAGAGAGAATTAATTTCTAATACGCATATAATTATTGAAAAATCTGTGGTGTGTGCCTGGTTTTGAAACGATCTCCCGATCGAAGGGGCATGTTTCAACGAGTACGCTATCACTGCTCAAATAAATACACTAGCACCTTTTTAGGGTACGTACTAGAGGTGTAACGGATATTATATCAACATTTGCTAATGCGAATGAGAATTTCCCACACCGACATTGTGAATGTGTCGTCGTCATCAACCCATTATTGTCCCACAGTTGGGCACGGGTCTTCTCTCGGAATGAGAGAGTTTTAATCTATAGTCCACCGCGCTGGCCAAGTGCGAGTTGGTGGACTTCACACACCTCCGAGAACTTAGTTTTTTTTAAGAACTTTCGGGTGTGTAGGTTTTCTCACGATGTCTTCCTTCACCGAAAAGCAGTGATAATTAATTTCTAATTGTGAATGTAAATATTGCTTTTTTATTTTTGGTGTAGTCCAGAGGATCCAGATTTGGTCCTTTTTTTAGTCGGTAAACTGCAGTTTAATTTCAGCTGGGATAGATTTGGCGACCTTTCTTTTGCAAGGAATTAAAAATTCGCAAAACATTCGCACAACCCTTGCGAATGCAATTATATAAAAATACGAATATCCACAAATGCGAGTGCAAATCTTCGTTACATCACTACTAAGCAGGTACTATGCATGTTATGCTACATAATCGTAACCGAAAGTATTAGGTATCCGAAATAATAATATATTCGTAAACCTAACCGAATCCGTTATGAAAATTTCGAATGTGGAGAGACTAAATGAGACATCTTGTAGTTTTTTTATAAGATTGAAGTAGCAAACGAGCATGCAGTCTACCTGATGGTAAGTGTTCGCTGCCGCCCATGGACTCCTGTAAACAACTTCATATAGAACATGAAGTTCTATCTAAAGTCAATTACAGATGCCTTGCTACTCCCGAGGACTAAGATGGTCGCCTTATGTAAGTGTGCCGGCAACCACACCCTTCCATCGAAACGCAAGGAATGCTTCACGCTAGAAATGGGTGTGGCTGTGGTACGAACGAACCGGGCAAGCTACACTGGTTCTACCACCTGCAAAGAAACGCATCTGCGACCTGCTTCATGTGAATTTTCTATCTTATATGTTCTTATTATCAATGTTTTATTTAAGTCCCTACATACTAGTTTTCTACTTGAATCTTATTGAAAAATCCAGGGCATTGATAGCTTTTTCTTCTTACAAATCAATTTGTTTTTCCGGAAATAAAACAAGATTAAGAATGGACAATAATTTAACTCTTTTACTAGGGAGATTAAATCAACCATAAAACATAAGATTTCTCAGAGTATGAAATTTTAAATTAACATACTTAGTGCTTATGTAAATACTTTATATACAGCATTTTTTGTGCCTTTCGCGTTCTTATTCATTGTCACTTATTTTAATTAGTAGGCAATAGGTACATATATTATTCATTTTCAAGATGTAACTAAGAGTAAATAGACATAACCATAGGTGTAGTTGTCACCCAAATAACCTTTGAAGTAAATATATGATAAGAAACATCTTCAATTTGAAATTTATGCTCACGTGTCTCGCACATCGTGTCTTGTTTTCGTTAACACGAAATTACATCGAAAACAATAAACACGACTACTTAAACTAAAATCTACAGTCGGGTATTGTAATATAAAATGCTTTATTATTTTTTTGTTCGTCATGTCTTAGGGGTTGTTACACAATATTATAAAAAAACAATACAGTGATACCCCGAACCTACGCGATAGGTGGCACTGAATGATAACCGCGTAAGGGCCGGCGCACATATGACGGAGCGCAGCGCAGCGCAGCGCAGCGCAGCGCAGCGCATGCCCGCGAAATTTTCTTAACGAATCACACACTAGCCGAAATTCGCGCTAATTACTGGGAGAATGCGCGCGGATGCGCGCGAATGCGCGCGGATGCGCGAGCATGCGCTTCCATGCTCCTCAGAAATAAATTGCTGTTATTTAATTTTGGATATTATTTCTAAAGGGACAATGACGATAATAGTTTGACAGCAAAAAATGCGCTGCGCTGCGCTCCGTCATATGAGTGCCGGCCCTAAGTCGGGGTACAAGATATACGTAACACAAAATAAAATGTAGCTGTCATGCAAGTACATAGTCTGCGTGCGTCTCAAAGTCGCTCAGCGAGCTATAGAGGGAGCTATGCGCGGTATTCCCCTGCGCGACAGAATTCATAATGATGAAATCCGTAGGAGAACGAAAGTTACCGACATAGCTCCCAGAATTAGTAAGCTGAAGTGGCAATGAGCAGGCCACATCGGTCGTAGGATAGACAACCGATGGGGTAGAAGAGTCCTCGAATGAAGACCACGTTTAGGCGAAAGGAGTAGGCCGCCCCCCGACCAGGTGGACTGATGACCTGAAGAAGACGGCGGGTAACCGCTTGATTCAGATGGCTCAAGACCGGTCGAAGTGACGCAGATTAGGGAGGCCTATGTCCAGCAGTGGACTTTCAAAGGCTGATGGATGGATGGATGGATGCATACCAAACAAATAGACACAAACGCACATACATATTAGCATGAATACATAAATACGAACATACATACATTCATTATTCACTGTATAAAAGGTTTTCATTTGACATTTTTTGTTCAGCACGAACAACAACAGATTTTGCGTCAACCGTTTTTCTACTGAGGTCCAAAGAGCATCGTCCTGAGGTCGGAGGTGAACAGTTTAAGTAGTTTGAGTCAATAACTCCTGAATACGGAAATGTTTTGCGGGCAGTGCTTTGTACATGGCATAAGGAAATGCATTCAAATTATAGATAAAAAGTTTATGACATAATTAGACGTGTAATGTTATTCGCTTGTCGTGAGAATCATTTTGTCATAATATCGCGTAATTGCTATTTAATTTTATTTTTGTAATAAGTATGTATAATTATATCTTAATCTCAGTAGTACAATTTTAATCTTCTAACATTTTAATGCTGTGGTACATATATTTTTTGAGCGGGGAAATAGCACCGCCGCAACTACATACATATTTATAGCATGAAGCAGTTCTTGCGATGGTAGGGTACTGTTACCGCGTCCCTGTAGTTCCGTGATTAGAATAGGGCTACGGTATCCCCTGCTGGTCGTAAGAGGCGACTAAAAGGGGCTTCCGGATTCGCGGGTGGCCAGAATGGGAACTCGAAACTTTCGGTCAGGGGACCCCGGTAACGACAGCGGTATGTGTAGTCGCATACCTTCGTAAAGACTAGACGGAGTGGTGGGCCCAGCCGCTCACCTGAGAGGAACCTGACGGGGCAACGCGTTCAGAGGACTCCGGTTGCGTTCCTTCGGAGATCCCGGAGTCCTCTTTGTACCGCAGGCGACGGCTACCGGGGGGTTTTACTGCGGTAAAAATCCCACATAACCCTGCTTCGCTCCCACGGCGTCGGGTACCATTTGAAGGTGTCCCCCCTCAAAAAACAGCACTCTTTTTTGCCTTCTTTTACCGGAACACTTTGATATGAGGCGACCATCTTAGTTCTCGGGAGTAGCAATGCATCTGTGATTGACTTCATATAGAACCCATAGTCTTTGTGAAGTTGCTAACAGATGTCCAAGGGCTGTGGTGACCATTTATCATTAGGTGGACTGCATGCTCGTTTGCTACTTCAATCATATGTAAAAAAAAACGAAAAATCTGATTCACGTTACAAATAGGTGAACCTACCTGGCCGTTCTACCACATTTTAAAAATAATATACGATAAAAACGAATGTAATAAAAACAGTTTGAACAGAATTTTTATAACGTATTATATGAGAATAAATTCTTTCACGTATAACATACGCTATACATATAGAAACGGTTTAAAACACATAATGGCGAAATATGTAACTATGTAGGCTTGATTCTAGTACATTATGAGTAACACGACCTTAGACACAAGGACAAAGATTTTTCATATAGATTACTAAATCATGATACACACAGATTTGCGCGTGAGATTATATGTAGGTAATTATCGTCCTTAAACCTTTCGGGTACCGACAGAATACCGATGTTATTAGGTCTTTTGATGACCTTTTGACGACCCGCGTGGCGGATGCGGATACCGTACCGGTCTGACACGCAGTGGGTCCCGGGTACGATTCCCCGCCAGACAGGTATCTGAATGATGAGTTTAGATTCTTGTTCTGGGTCTGGGTGTTTGTGTATTCGTCTTTGTGTGTGTCCATGGTACCCACGACACAGGAGAAAATCCTAGTGTGGGGCTATGAGTGTAGAAAGCGTATTTTTAACCATGCTATGTAGTTAGTCATTTAACGGATGTTATTATTTGAACATTCGTAAATAACGAATGCGAATGCGAATATCTCTTATCGACATTTGCGAATGAAAATGCAAATGTTGTTGAAGTTATACTTCTTTAGGCGTTATAGAAAAAAGATGAGAGCGAAATTTTAAGATTCGTCACTCAAAAGTCACAGAATGTTTTTTTCCGTCATACATAAGTTACAGTATGAAGTTTTGTTTTCGTTTTTTTCTACAAACATAGAATAAGGCGAAATTTTTTTTAGATATTTTTGTTATGCTAAAGAAGTATTACATCTAACGCGTATACATAAGTACACACGGACTCTCTTTTTTTTCTTTTTACATGCTTTATATTAGCTAGGGTTGTATCTTTGAGCTCAATTTTCATCTGTTTTCAGAATTCTGTTTGATTTGAAACTTTGCACACGTATCAAGGACCGCTGACAATGCAATTATATGTAAAAAATAATTAACTATTTTTTTTTCACAGAAGCGTGTTTTTTTGTTTATACTAAAATATTACTATTGGAGTAGGATGCCGGAGGATGTAGATTTGGCAACATTTTTTTGGTTAGATTTGGCAATATTTTTTTGTAAAGCAATGCAGTTCAATATTCGAAATCTTTTGCACAATTCTTGCGAATGCAAATGCGAACGTCTAGAAACATGCGAATGCGAAAATTCGGCACATCACTACATAGTTCGTAGTTAATGATTGAAGCGTCCGTAATCTTATCTACGTATAGGTATCAGTAGCTTGTAAGGTATTTGAATAATTTTAAGGAACAAGCTTACAAAAATGTAGAAGATTTTACCCTCGAAAAAAATAGCAAACCATATGATTTCTATGTTACATAAAAAGTATAATGTTTTAAATTATTTCTCACAATATAAAAGCTAAGTTTCTCTATTTTAAGTAATATAGTTGATGTTGCGTCCAGTCTAGATTATTCGTCGTTTGCCTTGAGACGGGATAAATTTTGTGTGTACAGGATGTGTTAATTTATACAATCTTGAGTACCACCGCCACACCTATTTCTAACGTTAAGCATTCCTTGCGTTTTGATGGAAGGGTGTGGTTGCCGGCACACTTTTATATGAGGCGACCATCATAGTCCTCGGGAGTAGCAACGCATCTGTGATCGACTTCAGATGGAACCCATGTTGTGTGTGAAGTTGAATACAGATGTCCATGGGCGGCGGTGACCACTTACCATCAAGTGGTCTGCATGCTCGTTTGCTACTTCAGTCAGATAAAAAAAAATCAACTATCCAGGTCATAAAAATTGGGATAAGCGTTTTTGAGTCCGGTTACATACATCAGGGATTTCACTTGAAGCCGCTCTTGAGGACTAAGACGATTTCGTATTTAAGTTATAGGCCAGTATTCATTTTACCGAAATGCAAGACCTGTTTACACTAGAAATAGGTGTGGCGGTGACCTCTCCAACTATACTGGTTCTACGACATTAAATGTGTCTATAGTTTTAAAAATCTTAAAACAAGTTTTATTTTTATATTACTAGACGATCCCCGCAGCTTCGCCCGCGTTTAAAAATTCGATGTGTCGATTGTCCCGTGGGAATAAGGTATTTTCCCACAGTAAAAAGTAGCATGTTAATCCAGAGTGTCAGCTAACTCCCTATCATATTTTATGAAAATCGCTCCAGCCGATTAGATATGAAGAAGTAAAAACATACACACTCACAAACTTTCGCCTTTATAATATTAGTGTGATGAAGGTTGCTCGCATTGCGGAGTGGTTACCACGATAATTTAACACGTGGAATATACACAACAGTTTGCCGGTCAGACTTACATAAATGAAAAAGTTAGATGGTTTAGGTTTATATTTTAGTGAACTTGTATTTAGCTATGGTCTATCTCTAAAACATATATTGTATTGTATATATATATATATATATATATATATATATATAACCGTATTGCCTGGATCATAATTAACTTAGCTCCTAGCACTAGTTTATTACACTTCCTCAACTCTCATCCATCTCAACAAGGTGGTAGAACCAGTGTAGTTCGCCTGGGGAAGTACCACCGCCACATCTATTGTTGGCGTGAAGCATTTCTTGCGTGTCGATAGAATTGTGTGGTGGCACACTTTCACATGAAGCGACCATCATATCCTTGAAGAAGAAGTTGATTACAGATGTCCTTGAGCGACAGTGACCACAACCATCAGGTGGATTGCATGCTCGTTTGCTCCTTCAGTCAGATAAAATAACAAACCTCAACCCGTCTTTGTTTTGTATGTTGCATTTTTGCGTGTTCATCTTCGTTCATATATTGCAACGTACATTAGGATTAAGGTCTTTTTAATGAATACCAGGATTTTTTTTTGTTTTTCAGACAAAAACATTAGGATTTCGTTGAAAAACGTAAACAGTGATTGTTTTTATAAACTCTTACTTAACGTACCTCTTTTAGAACATGCTGTTTGAGACTTCAGTATCTAGAGCTGTCTAAATTCACGAATAAAGAGTGCTTAAAAATAATGAAACATGTACCAGTATTTTGTTATATAAAATAGGCAAACACATGGATGATCATTGATACAATATGTACAGGAATACTTGTGGTCAAAATTTTTCGTAATACTATTTATAGAGTTTGAATGTCATCATTATTACATTTTCGAGTATGTTCTGTAAGAACATTCTGTGGTTTACGTGCAATTACTGTTAGCAAAGTATGTTTTATGAGATGGACTTCATGTAGCACTTAGAAATGCATTGGTAAAAGATTTTTTTTAAAGTGTATTTCCTCATTTCTTGCCTCATAAATAACAACTTTAATTTTAATATCAAGTGGACTGTATGTTCATTTACTAGTAGCTACTAGGGCTTGGACAATACCTGTGTGCGGAACCGTCCCTCCTTTAGGGAAAGAATTCGAGGAACCCGGCAATGGGGACAAAAACTGCCCTCCCGTTTATACATTTCTTGATCTGATAATGCTTTAGGCTCTCTACAAAAACTCGGTGAAACTGTAAAAGCCATTTGGACCCAAAGCAACTTCGCGATAATCCCTAAAAATAATGGATTAACGCATTTTCCCCTTATAGACCCATTCGCATTCTTTTATGGGTGCTATGGACACATACAAAGACGCCACGGACAAACAAAAACAAATTTACTAACACCCAGACCTAACGGAAATCTAAGTTCATCGTTTATGTCTAGCCGAGAATGAACCCGGACCCTCGATGTATCAGACCGGGTCAAAAAAGTAAAAAAAAAAAACAGTGATGCACATTACATCAAAACACCAGAATCACCGAATCGAGTATCGATATAATTTAAGTATAATTGACATTCGTTTATGTAATCGGCTCATCAAAATATATTTCGTTTCGGCCATTGACCGGTGATCTTGGCGATTCAATGTTCACTATGAATCGTGTTTAGAATGTTAAGTACCTACAAGTTTATTTGTATAGCTTGAAATATTCGCTTTATTATAGAGTAATCTGGTATTTTATAGGCAAATTAATTTAAAGTATTCTGTTACGTAAAAGTTGACGTCGATAGTGATCTATATGAGTCTGGGAATTTCATTATTTTTGGTCCAAAAGTGTGGAATTATGGTGTACATATCAAATTACATTCAGCTAAACACTAAAATTCAAGAATTAGTAAAATTATTGTATCTAACATCTAGTTACTAACATGTAATATCTATTTGCGATGGCAAATTTATTTCTCGTAATCCCTAAAAATTTCGGGCACTTTTTATATCTATAGCAAGTGTCGAAAGAAAAGAAAATGTCCCGGAATTTTTCTTTGCCTTGCCGAAAACGCGATCGCGATCGTCAGGTTCCCTAAACCTGCACGAAAAAAGTAAGAGAAGATGGCAGTTATTTATCTACTCTAACTAAACATTTATATTTTCGTATCTTACAGCCGTCAGTAAAAAAAATATAGAACTAAATTATCAAACACTGGTTGAACCCCGCAGCTTCACCCGCGTTAAAATAAATCGATGTATCGATTGTCCCGTGGGAATAAGGTATTTTTCCGCGATAAAAGTAGCCTATGTGTTAATCCAGAATGTCAGATAACTGCCTACTAAATTTTATGAAAATTGCTTGAGCCGTTTAGACGTGAAGAAGTAACAAACATACACTCACAAACTTTCGCCTTTATAATATTAGTATGAAGTATGATATGATTACGTATGTTGTCAGAGGAAATAAAGTTTATATTTTGAATTGGTAATCTCTAAAACGGTAAAAACTCTGTGGTTCGATTTTGGAAGCATCACCGTCACACCTATATCAGCACTCAGTCCACCTGTTAGTATGTAGCCAGCTGTACACACAGTGGTGGATTGCTCCTTTCTTAGTTTCATACAAAACCATATACTATCGATATGTCTCGTTCTTGTAGACAACAATAGCTTTTGGTTATCAATATTATAGCTGACTTTACAAAATAACACAACTGACATTTATTTATTATTTACTTGCAAATATTTCATCCTAAAAGCCTATTTCAAAACATGAATCGTTCCAATCGTTTTACCTTCGGCTTTGATAGTTCAAGCAGTTTAATACTTCTGGGTAATGCCACAAAATTATACGATGCCGGGTTTCCAGTAATAGCTATAATATGAATAAGGTTTATTATAAAAAAATTGTTATAAATAATCATTATGTTAATAGATGTAAAAACGAAATGTGATAATATGTATGTATCTTTCTGATTATTTCTAAAAATCGTGTTAATAGGGGTTTTAATACAATGATAGAAGCAATTCTATTTAGAATTCTACAAAATGTTATGTATGAATTATGTATTCTGGGTTCAATCCTGGACCTGATAGGTATGTGAATCGTGAATTTAGGTTCTTATTCTTGTTTTGTTGTTTTGGGTGTTTGTCTTTGTGAGTGTCCATGGCATCCATGGTACAGGAGAATATCCTAGTTTCCACCAGTTTTCTTCACCTGATTTATCATCATCGTATTAAAGTATGCATCTAACCACTCGGCTACAAAACACGAAATTGTCGCAGCAAGTGTTGAGTGAATTTTGATAAATTCGACTACAGTTTTCAGAGGAATTTCGCACCTTTATGAGTAATAAAAAGTATATTTATGATAAAGCGACTCCTATTTTATTTATAAATGGCGAGACAAATAAGCCATCTTACTTGACATCATAAGTAAATTCGCTTCTTGATTTCTTTCTCTTCGTCTCGCTTAGTTCAATAATTTGTTAAATACCATTAATAAACAGTTATATTTTAATTAAACCGATAAAAATAGTACATCGTCTGTCCTTAGCTCATCGCTCTCTGGACGTAGACCTTAAGAGTGGTTCCGTAGAAGCTTGCGAAAGCCCCGGACGGTTGCGCTGCGACGCTGATTCCAATCCGGTAAATCGTGTTTTATAGCTAGTGCATTAAATGCGTCTTACTAGCTTATAACTTTATTGTTTTTTTTAACCTGTGGATATTTTTAAGTTTATAGTTTTTGGTCCACACAATTTCGGTTGTACTATAAATATTTCAACCCTCTACTGTGCTTTTAGGAGTGAAAGCTTAACTGTGGAAACTTATTGTCCAAATTGTGGACCCCAGGCATACACCATGTTTTATAATTTATTTGGTGTGAGATTGCACGCTAGCAAATACTATGAAATGTAAGATTCATAAATATTATAACTGCACTGACCAGGTTATTGACACAAGAAAAAATATTCGACCATCACGGCCACTACACTATGCCAAGGGTATGCGCGCGTGATACGAGTGTTTCGAAATTTGCTAATTCATATGAACATTTTAACAAAAAAAGTCGGTAAAAACCGACTGGCTTAGAACATCTATACCAAACTAACGGATGACCCAAATATTATTCATGTAGAATAATACGCACACACGTATATTCGCAAGTACGTTTACACACATTTACGTTTACACATACATATATGTTTGACGAAGTCTTTCTTGCGCATAATAAAAAGAAACATTTCTTAATAATTTAATTTTTCTTACTTTTTTATAATTACTATCTTAGTTGGAAATTGATACGTCAATACACGCATGGTCATTACTTTATTGTACAAATTATCTTCCACTTTCCAAAGGGATGGCGTGGTGTAGCATGTAACTATTACCTGGAAATTTCTATTATAGAAAAGACAAAGCATCAAAAGTAAGCAAAAAAGGTCATTGACACTTCGTAAAAAGGTCACAATTAAAAACTGTGGCGTACAGTGGGCCAAGGATAAATGCGCGTTATGAACCATCTGATTCGTTGCAAAATGCTAAATGACACTACAGACAAACCCGAAGTGTAATTTGATTCCAAAATGACGATGGTTTGCGAAACTTGTTCGGGTTGCTCTTTTCCTGGACAATAAGTGAAATGCGCTTGTGTATATTGGAAATGATCGAAGTTAAACTTCTCAGGATTTAAACTGTTGGATTTAATACATTTTATTAAACCAGAAAAACAACAAGAATATTAGAAAGCAAAATAATGAAATTTAAACTTTTTTATCTGGAATATTAACAAAAAGATTGGAAAATTGGAAAATTCATATATTTAGTCTGATTAGTTGATCAATTTTTAAAAATCTTAGTTTTTTATGAAATTAAAGCAAGTGAGCATGCAGTACACTAACACCAGTGGAGGTCACAACTTATTAAATATAGAATAAGTGTTATATCTCAAGTGATTCACAGATTCCGAGGCGATGGTCGACTGCATGCTCGTTTTCTATCTTATCTTAATAATATAAATATTTAAAAGCGAAAGTACATGAGAATGTAGGTACGTGTTTTTGTTACTGTTCTACGCAAAAATCACGATCGCATCTCGCTGAAATTATAGACCTTTTCATTTTGTTCTCGAGAAGGAAACCTTCCAAAAGACTAAGGGATCTCCAAAAGAACGCAACCGACAGTTTATGACCTGGATTAACAAATACAATACTTAATGCCGTAACAAATGGTTGTATCGGTATAAGCGGAGGAAATAAATTGCCTTTTGTAAATAAAGAAAAAACTAATATTGTTGGTACTTCACCATCCTCAACCGGAATCCGTAGACTTGACACACCTTTGAGGCTTTTAGTTGAGTAATATACAATCATAAAAAATAAGTTCAATTTGTTGATAGACAATCACACTGTGGCACCATTTCCCAACATCTCACATTTGATCAGTGATGTGATGAACACGGCAAGGTTATCAAATATTGTCATAGTTCCATGCAAATAAATGTCTTGTGAAAGAGAAGGTAAGTCAAGATCTCGTTGTTTAAATGTTTACTTTTTTTTACGCATATTTTATAGCTTCTGAGATCCGTGTGGTATTAATTTTGTTTAGTAACATGGCCCGTCTCTCCGTATATTACACAGGAGACGAATAAGAGACAATCTAAGAGGTATCTGAAAAGTGGGAGAACCAGTGTAGTTCGAGTGGGAAAGTACTACCGCGACACTTATTTCCAGCGTGAAGTATTTCTTGCGTTTCGATGGAAGGGTGGTGGTTGCTGGCACACTTATATATGAGGTGATCATCGTAGTCCTCGGGAGTAACATCTGTGATTGACTTCTGATAGAACCCATGTTTTCTATGAAGTTGATTACAGCTGTCCATGAGTGGCAGTGTTCATCAGGTGGACTGTATGCTCATTTGCTACTTTAATCAGATAAAAAAACTGTGTTTGTTACTTTTTATGCAAAAACTGCCGGTCGGACTTTGGTAAAATAAAATTCGGCACACACTTTATGACCTTGAATAACGCATGGGATAATCATTACCGTGGTAGACGTAGAAGCGAGCGAAGACGCTGAAGTAATCTATTGATAAAATAACTCATAACTAAAACACAGAAACATCTGTTAACTATTATGTATTTTGATTCGTTACGTTCATACGAATTAACGCTCATTAACATCTATTTCTGTCTAATAACAGTAGTGTTAAGCTCAGCTATGTTATGGTCTATAGAGCCTAGTAAGGGAAACATATTGAACAGAGCAGTGACAGTCTAATGCTTGAAATTTGCTCTCTCGATCAGGACGTTCGAGGTTCAAATCCAGGCATGCACCACTGATTTATGTGCGTAGTAGAAATTAATTATCACTATTTTTCGGTGAAGGAAAACATCGTGAGGAAACTTACACTCCCGAGACTTCTTTAAAAAAAAGTTTTCGGAGGTGTGTGAAGTCCACCAAATCGCACTTGGCCAGCGCGGTGGACTATGGTCTATAACTCTCTCATTATGAGTGAAGACCCGTGTCCAGCAGTGGGACAATAATGGGTTGACGGCTTGACTAAGGCGTTCCAAGTTAGTTCTCAGGGATAGCAAACCATTTGTTGCCAACTTTAGGTAAGTCTAATCTTATCTGTAGTTGATTACATGCCCGTGTGTGACATTGGTCATATCATTGGGTGAACTGCATGTTGGTTTGTCAATTCCATACCATAAAAAACCTATGCTCACTTCTTTGTTGACCTCACATTAATAAAATTGCAAGTGACACTTTAATTTCACTAAACATTTTATTGTCGTTAGATACACGCGCCAAACATAATTGTTAGTAATCATACTTAATATTATAAAGGCGAAAGTTTGTGAGTGTGTATGTTTCCTACTTCTTCACGTCTAAACCGCTCGAGCGATTTTCATTAAATTTGGTAAGGAGTTAGCTGACACTCTGGATTAACATATAGGCTCTTTACTGTGGGAAAATATCTTATTTCCACGGGACAGTCAATACATCGATTTTAATAACGCGGGCGAAGCTGCGGGGTCCAGCTAGTTTAGAATAAAGGATTGATCCTCCTCATTGGTACCTAACCTTAGTTGTTTTCCGTGACCTTCTCAGGTTAGATCTTGATGGCTGTTTGCTTCTATTACACGTGTAAGTATTTATGATGAAATCTTAGCGTCGGTGGTTTATGGTGTTCGTACATGGTAATATATTTTGGTTTGTAACGAGCTTGCAACCTGATACCGACTTTAAAAATCTTTTTTTAGACCTCAATTAAGCAAGAGCTACATGAAAGAAGTCTAAGGTCGATAACAGACACGTAGTAACTGATGACTAAGCTGGCAAATAAATAAATAATTAGGGACTAAGTTCATTTTATATGTGTATAGTTGACAGCAACTACGGACTAGTTCTTATATATATTTTAAATAGGTTTGAAATAGCAAACGAACATTCTACTTTCAGTAAGTGGTCACGAATGCTACATGGACATCGCTAAAAATCCTCACTTCTACGTGAGGATTTTTAGAAATGTCGAGGGGTTCTGTCTGAAGTCGATCGTAAATGCTGCCATCGAAAATTAAATTAGCCGTCTCGTATACAAGATGGACGGCAACCACACCCTTCCACAAGATTTGCGATTGCGATTTGATTTCCTTTGACACGCGCTGTAGCCCCAACAGGTTGTCGGATTGTAACATAATATGACATATTATAGGAATCCTCTCAATTTACGGAGAGACATAGGGACAAACAAACATTTTATCTACTTTAACTACGTGGCATGTAGCTATTTAAAATATATCATAATTTCTATTTTAATACAATTCACAAGTTGCCTTTATTTTTCTCACTTCAATTAAAGCAGTTGAAATATTTGTTTTTATAACAATCGTCAACTCATTATTGTCCCACTGCTGGGCACGGGTCTTCTCTCGGAACGAGAGAGTTATAGGCCATAGTCCACCGCGCTGGGCAAGTGGGAAACGGTGGATATTACACACCTCCGAGAACTTTTTTTTTCAAAAACTCTCGGGTGTGAAGGTTTACCCACGATGTTTTTCTTCACCGAAAAGCAGTGATAATCTAATACGCACATAAATCAGTGGTGCGTGCCTGGGTTGGATCCTCGGAAAAGGCAAGTTTCAACTATTATTAGGCTATCACTGCTCTATTAGGCTATCATTGGTCTTTTAATTACAATATAATTTGTATTACAATAAGGATATTTATTCACACTTTTACTTGAAACATAAAGTATGACCTCTGCAAAATAGAACTGAATTTTAACATAAAATTAATTAACATTTTTATCATCGCGAACAAAGAGATGACACAATTGTATACAAAATTCAACGAATTCTTTATAATTAAGTGTAATGAATAAACATTTGGAAAATTTGGAAAACAATAATAATACATCAAATTTTACTTCTGAGAATAATTTTATTACAAGACAATATTTGTTTTATTAATAAATACCGTTAGCTTTTTTATTGTATTTAATTGCATGTAACGGCTTTAGGGAGAGCTTTCGAATATGTCTTTGTTTTCCTCATGATGGTTATTGAGATAAGTCGAAAAATTGTATGTGCCATGGCTGAAAACAAATTTTTCTCATACCTCTTTTAATAATATGAAAGTAGCAAACGAGCGTACAGTCTACAGCAGTGATAGCCTAAGGGTTGAAACTTGCCTACTTGGTCCAAGGTTCAAACCTAAGCACGCACTACTGATTTTTCTAAAATTAATTATTACTGCTTTTTGGTGAAGGAAAACACCGTGAGGAAACCTACATACCCGAGAGTTCTTTAATAAAAAAAGAAAGTTCTCGGAGGTGTGTGAAGTCCACCAATTCGCATTTGGCCTATAAATTCTCATCCTGAGAAAAGACCCGTGCCCAGCAGAGGGACAATAATGGGTTGACGAGATACAGTCTACCTAGTCGTGTGTAGCCTCCACTTCCAATAGAAATTTGTAATCAATCCTATTTAAGACTCGAGTCTTGCCTTAGTTAATTGGTGAGGACTAGGTTGGAATCGGTTGTCCCTGTAGTTCCGGGATCAGAATAGGGCTACGGTATCCTCTGCCTGTCGTAAGAGGCGACTAAAAGGGGCTTCCGGGGTTGCGGGCGGCTAGAGTGGGAGCTTGAACCGTCCAGCCAGGCGATCCCGGGAAGGACGGCGGTATGTGTGGTCGCATATTGTCGTATAGACTAGACGGAGCGGTGGGCCCAGCCGCCCATCTGGGAGGAGCCCGATGGGGCAACACGCTTAGAGGATTCCGGTGGTGTTTGTTGGAGATCCCTGAGTCCTCTTTTTTAGCGCCGAGGATGGCCACCGGGGGGGTTTTAGTGCGGTAAAAATCCCACATAACCCTTCGTCGCTCCCACGGCGTCGGGTACCTTTTGAAGGTTTCCCCCTCGAAAACAAAAAAAAAAAAAAAAAGGTTGGAATCGGTTAAGTACCTATGTCTTCCTTACACCCTTCAGATCACAGAAGGGCAGCGCATGACACTGCTGGTTTAAGCAGTAAATAATAATAATAATATTTATTTCGAAAAGAGGTTGTACAATAATGACATTCCATCCAATCATTTTAATATACTAACTAAATTCCAAGCCAGTAAGGACAAAGTTATAATTACTGTTTAAATAGATTCGATATTGTTAAAGCAATTTGTTGCACAATTTCAGTTAGCTATTTACTTCAAGGTAGGCCCATAAAACACCGTCAACAGATTCGGACTTTCGATTCGTAGTTTATTACACTTTTTTTCCAACAGCTGTGGTAACCTAATGGTTGAAAGGCTCCCTCTAATCGAGTACGAGATTCAAATCCCAGGCCTCTATTTTGATAATATATATGAATAATGAAGCGCATTTTATTTTACTAGTCACCCGTCGCAACGGTCGAAATTCGACCGTAATTTAATTCAAAAACTAAAGTACATGTTGTCTAAAGTAGCACGTATATTTTCCAAATTGTACTAATATTCAAGTTATTTTAATACACTTGTTAAAGGTAAAAAGAGGTTTAAATAACCAAGTTGCGTTTAAAAGCAATAGCGGGTATTTTGAGAAAGACATCTGATATTTTTAACGTTATGTGTTTTCATAGTAAGACATTGAATGGTTTATTATATATGTGTTTGTGTCAAATGCAACGTAGTTTGTATAGTGTGTTTTAGTTGATTTTATATATGTTTTATGCATTATTTGAAAAATATTAGCATTCCGTAATCGTTCTCTACATCAACTATAACCGTGCGTAGTCATACACGGCCGTCCGCGGCAAGTATCTTAAAAACGAATCACAAGTTTTTGCTTCACGTATTAAAATATATCACTACTTTACGGGTTAGGAAAGCATCGTGAGTAAACATGCATGCTAGATAGTTCTTAAAAAAGTTCGTAAAGTTTCGTATTTCGCCATTTAGGTGGACTATGACCTAACGCTAATTCACTCAGAGAAGAGACTAGAACTCAACAGTGGTACAATAAAGATAACGAGAGCCATAGAATCCCATTAACGGACTCAGACTTTCGATTTGTAGTTTATTGAAGTGAAACTTCTTTATCGGGGTTGGTTGAAGTGAAACTTCTTTATCGGGGTTGGAAAAAAATTTAGTGTAACATTTTTTCGTTACGCACCATCTTTTTCTGTTACGCGCCATCTTTTTTTTCCGTTACGCGCCATCTTTTTCTTATCCCTACCACGCGTGATATTAGATAGATTATTATAGATTAGATTATTAGATAAAGTTTAATAAAAGCCTTTTATTAAACTTTATCTAATTTAACTTTATTTAACCAATTTTTGTAAAGTTGCACATAGTAAATTATTTTTTGAAAAATAACGTCGAAAAAATTTTAAACAAAAAATACAACCGACTTCCATGCCACATAAAAATAAAAAATAATTTAAATACATGTTGGTTTAGAGCAAACACAGTACTTAGTACATAGTCCCGAAGTCGGCGCTCATATAAGATACATGTAGTTTTGTCATGATCCAGCAAAATATGGTGAGCGCCGACTTCGGAACTATGTACTAAGTACTGTGTTTGCTCTAAACCAACATGTATTTAAATTATTTTTTACTTTTATGTGGCATGGAAGTCGGTTGTATTTTTTGTTTAAATTTTTTTTTCACGCTTTTCAGTCACGATAAAATCAGTTATGGCTGTTGCTAGTCGTCCGCTAACCGGATGAATAAAATTAATTATTCGTCCGATTTTCGGATGAATAAAATTATGTGCTGACGTCATCATCTAAAAATAGACTTCTTTGACACAACCGGTCGGGGGCGCTACCGCGCCCCCTCCCTTAGATTCTGAATTAGAAAAATCTGTTCGAACCTAACCTAACCGAATAAAACAACTTTTTCTGAGTAAACATTTATTTAAAGAATAGACCTATAATTATCAATATTTAAAGTAGAAAAAGTAATATAAACCTTATAACTAAGAGTATAATTCAACTGATACTGATAAAAATAATTTTGACTACCTATCCTTAGTTGGAAAACCAATACCATCAAAACCAATTTAAGTTCGGGCAGCATGGTCGTTATTCACTACATCAGGTGTACCCATAGCTTTACACAATTTATTAATCTCAGTAATATGATTTAACTCACCAGTTTCAATACGTTTTTTATTACGAGGATAATAAGTATGTTTAATATACAGACCATTTTTATTACGAATTTACCGTTTAGCGGACGATAAATTTATTTTATTCATCCGATTACGGGACGACTAGACACTTCGATCAGTTATACGAGACCGTGTAATACATAGTATCCATAAGACTGCATAGTGCATACATAAATGGAAACGGTAATTTAAAATCAACCTTAAATGACAAGTCAAACAAAAGCCTAAGCGATATCTTACATTACTGTCACAGTGCATGTGAACTGAGCGCAACCGCTCGCAGGGCGCTGCCGCGCCCTGCTCGCTTAGTTTCTATATTTTCTTTTAAGTTCCAACCTAACCTAACCCATCCTATGTAAAAAGGTTGGCAGTACTCCTGCATCTTCCAGGTAATTGTATTCAAAGTGGAATTTGTGATCATAATTATGTCCTTTCCGGAACTCATTGTTTGTATTGCGAACTATAATTACCAAACACACATACTTTAGGCAGGCTGTATACCTATATTATTAGGGTTAAAGAGGTGAAGGTAACTTTATTAATCGTTGCCTCTGTTTATGGAACTCCTAATATATTCATAAGGGCCATATTACTATCACCTGTGGGTTAGATAGGCAGTACCTACCACTGAATAAAAGCCCAGTTAAAGATAACGGTTTTCATAAGTCATCTCTTCTTAGCATTTCTTCAATAAATCCTTAAACACTAAATAGCCAACTTCTATGGCTTGGGCTTACAGTACCCTGCATCATAAGGGTCGAGGAGTTAAAGGTCAATTTTCTTATCATACGTCTTTGCTTTGTTAATATATTACAATTCCATAAGTATCAAATGGCCAACGCCTATGCTTTAAGCCTGAAGTACCCGTGCATCATCAAGGCTGAAGAGTTGAAGGTCAAAACTATCATGTTATATCTTTTCCTAGTAATCTCATTACATATACGTAAGCACCATATGGCCAACGCCTATGGTTTAGGCTTGAAGGACCCCAGCATTATCAGGGTTGAGGAGTTGAAGGTCAAATTTTTCATGCCATATCTTTTCGTAGTAATCTCATTACATACACGTAAGTAACAGATGGCCAACTTCTATGGCTTGGGCTTGCAGTACCCTGCATCATGAGGGTTGAGGAGTTCAAGGTCGATTTTAATATTATACGTCTTTACTTTGTAAATATATTACATACCCATAAGCATCAAATGGCCAATACCTATGGTTTAAGCTTGAAGTACCCCTGCATCATCAGAGTTGAGGAGTTGAAGGTCAAATTTTTCATTTTTTATCTTTGCTTAGTAATCTTATCAGATATACGTAGCGATCATGTAGCTAACGCCTATAGTTTAAGCTTGAAGCACCCCAGCATCATAAGGATTGAGGAGTTGAAGGTCCAATTTTCCACCGTATACAACCATTTTTCTAATGTTCTACCTTACATTTTTTAAATATCATTTTGAATGCGTAAGGATGAAATAGCTAAGTTTTATGGCTTAGGCATTCAATACCCCTGCATCATCAGGATTGAGAAGTTGAAGGTCCAATTTTTCGTCGTATACCTTTGCTTAGCAATGTTATTACAAATCCGTGAGCAACAAATGTCTAACGTTTATGGTTTAAGCCTGCAGTACCCCTGCATCATCAGGGTTGAGGAGTTGAAGGTCAAATTTGTTATCGTACATCTTTGCCTTGCTATCTTATTATATATCTGTAAGCACCAAATGGCCATCACCTACGGCTTGGGCTTACAGCACCCTGCATCATCAGGGTTGAGGAGTTGAAGGTCAATTTTTTTGTCATATGTCTATGCTTAGTATTGTTATTACACATCCATAAGCACCAAATGGTCAACCCCTATGGTTTAGGCTTGAGGCACCCCTGCACTATCAGGATTGAGGAGTTGAAGGTCAAATTTTTCATCACATGTCTTTGCTTAGTAGTCTTGTTACATATATGTAAGCACCAAATAGCTAATGTTATAGTTTAGGATAGCTGTAACCCTGCATCATCAGGATCGAAGAGTTGAAGGTCAAATTTTTTGTCAACCTATATAAGCATAGATATATAATACATATTCCAAGTTTCATAAGAATCGATTCGGCAGAAGCCGAGTTATCTCAAATTATCTAAAAAACTTGAGGAGTGGTGGTGGTTTCCACCCAATAACTCAAAGAGTTAAGCATCACAGCATACCCATGTCCAAGAGAAAAAGTTGCGTGACAAAATTTCCTATCAAATGATAGAAAGAAAATGGAAATCGGTTTAGAAACACCCAAGTTATTCAAGATTTTAAGAAACCAACATTTTCCAATTTTCCGGGAAAACGACCGGAAGGCTTTCATTTTCCTCAATATGGGACTGCCTGTGAAACTAGCCGCATACAATGTCGTATGAATCGTGTCGGTAGGTCGACGATTTCTAGCCATTTCGCCCGAACATACATAAAAAAAAAAAAAAAAAAAAAAAAAAACAAAAAAAAAAAAAAAAAAAAAAAAAAAAAAAAAAAAAAAAAAAAAAAAAAAAAAAAAAAACGAGTGTACGCTAGTACACGCACACATTTTTTTTGCCATTTTATATAGATCATGATACGGCGTAACAGTTTTGCTATGACCACTAGTAGACTTCACATACCTTTGAGACGTTATTTTAAATAATTTCGCGTGTGCAGGTTTCCTCACGATGTTTTACTTCATTGTAAAGCAATGATAAGTAATTTCTGATCTACACATAATTTTAGTGGTGCCTGAGATTTGAACGTCGTATCTCCCGTTCGAGGAGACAAGTTTCAACCATTAGGCTATTACACCTGCGTTGTGACTGCGATCCATGTAACTCGGTCGAAACATAAAAAAGATACGAGGGATAGCAATTATTCAGTCAGCCTTGAGCAATTAAAACAAATGTACCTGCTTTGTACGAATAACATAACACAAAAACTGTATTTTTACAGGAGATTCAAGTAAAAATTAAACAAAGCTTTTTGTTTTTATCTTTATAATGAGTTAACTTTAAATTACAAACATTAAGAGGCCATTAACCACAGTGCAGTTAGAGGAACAAGTTTTAATGATAAGATACTGATCTAAACTAAAGAATAAGGATAAAACTGTATCTTTAACTTCACGTTGATGAATTAAGTGCGGTTATTCGTGCAATGTAGAGGTTTTTGTAAGATTGATGTTGATGTAGGTACCAACCGAGCATGCAGTCCACGTGATGATAAGGACTCACTATCGCTTATATATATCTGTAAATTACTTCAGACAAAACAATAACTCTATCTGAAGTCAGTCATAGATGGGTTGCTACTCCCGATATGATGATAAGATGGTGGCCTCATATGATTATAAGCCGGCAACCATGCTCTTCCAGCGAAACGTAACAATTGCTTTGAAATGAAATGTATTCATTTTGTATAGGCTTATAAATGTCAGTTACAATATTTTTCTTACATTACCACCGGACCACAACATGACCTCAACTCAAAAGATCTGCCAAGATACTCAGTGGGTTTGTCTTTTTTCTTTGTATAATTTTTTTCTATCACCTTGTTTCACATGGCTAATAAAAGCTACCTCTAGTATCTTGCCTTAGATTTGGCTAAGCTAGCAGCATGTTTGGCAAGATACGCTACCTCCTTTACGCTACAAATGTGACTGTGGTACCTCCCTGAGTCGAACTAAACTTATACTACCACCTCAAAAATGTGCACAAAATACGATATTCGCGTTAGATCCCTATTATTTTCTCCGTGCGATATGTACTTATGCATGTTTACCTACATATTTTAATAGTGTTTGAGACACGAATCTTTTTGTACAGAACTGTAATGTTAACCACAAACACTCATACATTAGTTAAGAGGTCTCAGTACTGAGCAACATGATGAGAACATTAACACATTTTGTAACATTTTCAGGGTTGCAATGAGGTTTCGTATGGCATTTATAAATATGATATTCTACACGCTTTCACATTTTTCACTCATTACCCCTATTATTATCCCAGAGTTTTGCATGTCAGACATAAAAAGACGAATACACACACGCTTTCTACACTCATAGCCCAACACTAGGATTTTCTCCTGTATCGTGGGTACCATGGACACACACAAGACGAATACACAAACACAAAGACCCCGAACATGAATCTAAACTCATCATTCAAATACCTGTCTGGCCGGGAATCGACCCTGGGAATCATTGCGCGTCACCGCTCTGCCACGCGGGTCGTCAAACATCCAGCCCCGGAACAAAATTCGGTTATCAAATTTGTTTGGCCGGGGTCGAACTTAGTACCCGTAGATCGGTAGGGTGATCACTCCAACACGCGAGCTGTCAACATCTTTCGGCGTGTCTATTACATTTTCCATAATCATCCGCAAGGCAAAAGTTTATGAGTGTGTATGTTTGTTACTTCTTTACGTCTAAAGATCGTAGGGAGTTAGCTGACACTCGGGATTAACATTATGGGCTATTTTTAGTGTGGAAAAATATCTTATTCGCACAGGACACTCGATACATCGATTTTTAAAACACGGGCGACGCTGCGGGGTTCAGCTAGTGATAAATAAATGTGGTTTAAGGTGTTAGCAATCCTATAGAAGACGTTAGAAGGTCCATCCCTGAAGTTAAACATTGCAGACGTGCTAACAGAAACTAACTGAAACGCTGTCGCAAATAATTGCGAATTACCGCCGACGGTCAGTTTCAAAACGGCGTGAACCTTGAGCAATCGTTCAGAGTAACTGGGGTTATGGTTAAACTACGAGATTATCGAATACAGTGTCTATAATAGTCTTAAACAATATTATCGATGTAGGTTATTACTATCAGTGATTAGTAGATAGAGTTGATCATATTATGAATCTGGTTGTTGGTCTGTATATACTCGTGGTACCAACACATTATTGTCCCATTGCTGGGCACGGGTCTTCTCTCAGAATAAGAGAGTTTTAGGCCATAGTCGCGCGTAAAGTGCGCGTTGGAGCTGTATATACTCGTATGTTCATGAAATTCAATATTTTCGAAAACTAAGCACGTTACACGCCTATAAAAATACGACCAACCAAGTTCGAAACGGACTCTCGCACGAAAGGTCCCGTATCATTATCTTGTTGTATGGAAGCCCCCCTTTTATATTTGATTTAGTCTCTTTTTAGTATTCGTTATCACAGTGGCAATAGAAATATATCATCTATGAAAATAACAACAGTCTAGCCTATCACAGTTCATGAGATAGATCCTAGTAAGAGATAGACGGACAGACGAACAGCGGAGTCTTAGTAATAGCGTTCCGTTCTTATCCTTTGGGCACGGACCCCTAATTAAGTAAGTAAAACAGTTTTTTATAAGATTTAAGTAGCATTTAAGAATACAGTGCACTAATGGTTACTAGTGTGCACCAATAGTGTCCACCAATTCGCACTTGGCCAGCGCGGTGGACTATGGCCTAAACTCTCTCATTCTGAGGGAAGACCCGTGCCCAGCAGTGGGACAATAATGGGTTGACGACAATGGTTACTAGACTATCACCAATGACATCTGTAATCGTCTTCATATCGCTTTCTGTTTGAAGAAAGTCACAGATGCATTGCTACTCCCAACGACTGAAATGGTCGCCTAATGTAATAAGCCGACAACCACACCCTTCTACCAAAACGCAAGGACCGCTTTATGATAGAAATAAGTGTGACCATGGTACCTTACGGGTCCAACTACACTGGTTCTACCGCCTTGTACTCCCAAAATTTGCAGTAAAAATATTTATTCACTAAGCGATATAACATACTAATTGACCCGGCGAACTTCGTTCCGATTAAAAGTCAAATATCTAAAATCATCGGTGTTTCTCCAGTATATTATACATAATAACCTTCCTCTTGAATCACTCTATCTATTAAAAAAACTGCATTAAAATCCGTCGCGTAATTTTAAAGACCTAAGCATACATAGACACAGACAGCGAGAAGCGACTTTGTTTTATACTAAGTAGCGATTATACATTAATGCTGAGAAGGGTCCGTTTTGTGATGTAATCCACTCACATATTGCATGTTAGCTGGTACTATAATATTATTGTGTCTATAAACTGTATGAGTGTGTACGCATTACGAATAAACGATTTCTTTCTTTCTTTCATTCAAAAGAGAATCACTTCAAATAATATTATTAACTCAATCAAATTGCAAGGGTCTTGCTGTTAGTTTGCTGCTAATTACCGTTTGGGATTACTTTAATCTTAAGCCATTGATATCATTATAGATAAAAGATTATAAATAATAGATAATAGTCGATAAAGGTGTTGTGAAATGAATCTATTCAAATGTATATGTCGAATGAAATCGACGCTTATATGAATGCTATCTTTAATCTTAATGACAAAATAATAGTATTAACTTTTAATTACTTTTAAATGTGATTTTTTTATCCTATTAAGAGCAGTCCGCCAGGTGGATTTTCAAGGTAGAACCAGTGTAGTTCGACCAGGGAAGTACCACCGCCACACCTATTTCTACTACAAATATTTCTTGCGTTTCGAAAGAAGGGTGTGGTTGCCGGCACACTTTCACATGAGGCGACCATAATAATCCTCGGGAGTAGCAACGCATCTGTGATTGACTTCATATGGAACCCATGTTCTGTATGAAGTTGATTACAGATGTCCATGGACGGCAGTGGCCACTTACCATCAGTTGGATTGCGTGCTCGCTTGCTACTTCAGTTGGTTAAAAAAACTTCAAATGGAATAGGGGTTCTATTAGAAGTCAAACAGACACGTTTCTACTCTTGAGGCATTAGATGCTTGCCTTATCACTACACAGTATAAAACAAAGTCGCTTCCCGCTATCTGTCCCTATGTATGCTTAAATCTTTAAAAGTATGCTACTGATTTTAATGTAGTTTTTTTAATAGATAAAGTAATTCAACAGAAAGGTTTTTATATATAATACATGTATAATATAGTAAAGAAACACAGATAATTTTAGATTTTGACTTTGTGGCGTAACGAGGTTCGAAGGGTCAACTAGTAGGTATAAAACAACAATGTCGCTTATCGCTGTCTGTCCCTATGTATGCTTAGATCTTTTAAAACTACTCTACGGATTTTAATACAGTTTTTTAATAGATACAGTGATTTAAGAGGAAGGTTTTATGTATAATACTTGTATGATTTAGTGGAGAAACACAGATAATTTTAGAGTTTTGAATTTTAGGCGGAACGAAGTTCGCCGAGTCAACTAGTTATAATATAAATAAGAAATAAGATAAACTCGTTCTAAACCGTGCGAATTCGGATCTTTTCATGTGCTAATTACATGACATCGTATTCTATGGAACTGTAAGCTGTAGGTTTGTTTGTTTTTGACGGCCCCGACTCTACATGCGTGCTGTTTGTTCTTGTAACGTGTGGTAATCTGAATAAATGCATGAAGTGCTGAACGCTTTAATTTCGTTACTAAAACACACAAACATAAAATGTCATTTTAGGGTTCCGTGTGGAAATGGTAAAAATGGAACCCTGTTGTGGACTCCGCTGCCCGTCTTTTGGTCTTGCTACCAGGTTGGTTCACATGTACCATGATATCTAGGCAGTTGACATTTTCACGGATATTTCTGTTGCCGCTATAATTTTATAGGTGATAGAATCAGTGTAGTTTGACCGGGGAAGTACCACCGCCACACTTATTTGTATCGTGAAGCAGTTTTTGCGTTTTGATAAGAGAGTGTGGTTGCCGGCACACTTTTATATGAGGGGATCGTCTTAGTCCTCGGGAGCAGCGACGCATCTGCGATTGACTTCAGATAGAACCCCATGTTCTGTATGAAGTTGGATCAGTTGGACTGTGAGATGTTGCCCTGCCACTCCCAGCATGCCCCACCACAACTGAATGTTCGTTTGCTACTTCAATGTTATAAAAGAAATAAGAAACAAGAATAATATAAATATTTAAGAGGGCTTTCATACAACAAACGTGATATTTTGCCGTTTTTTACAGATAACTGTTCGGAACACTAAGTCCGACTAGCATTTGGTATTGTTTATGTTTGAAGATTGAGTGATAATAATCATACCGTAACCACCGATTTAAAAGAGCATTCAAAAAAGTAGGTATAAATCTTTCTATAAACATAGTTTGGCATTTACAGACGAAAAAGTTTAAACGGACCACTCATCCACGGACCTTTGCATTATATTAAAGTTACTTTCATAAAACTGTGGAATCCATAATTTCTTTTTATATTTGCTTTTAAAATGTAATTATAAATGATTGCTCTTGCATTGCTAATAAATGAGCGAATGATTAAACGATTGAATAAACGGATAAAATTCGAGGAATAATAGCATATCAAACGGACGAACTTATGAATAAATAAACGAAATCTTTGAGATTTTGGGGATTTTTCGTATAGTTAATTAACGCTGATGTTTTACCGAATGCTTCTTATTTTCTGAGTTGAATGACAGATCTCTAGTTTGCATAAATAACAGCACAATTCGAAATCCATAAACTTTAAATCAAACCACATTTATTCAAAAAATGGCAATGAAATTGAAAGTTGTTGCCATAACTGTAATATGGTTAAAATCCTTTTAATTTTAAATTTGTTTTTATTAAAGACAGAAACAAAACACATTGTTTACTTTTACCTACTCTTTTCTTAAAAGAAAGATAAAAAAAAAATATCATTGTTTAAAATTTACCTGATTCTCCTGAAAAATTAGCGTTTTTGAGTTGTATTGTGTAATTTTTACCTGTCTATTCTGTAAAATGAACACTTTTGAATTGTTTTTTTATTCAATACCAGCAGCAATATATATATATATATTTTATAAACTTTCGTTCATCAGAGTAGACGTTTGATATTAGTGTAACAAATTTTAAAATCGGATCGGAGTGTATTGCGTATCCGTACATTGTAAGATATGATTAAAAACGAAACAGGGGTACGATGTACATTGCAAAGTATTGCCAGAACCGTAAACAATGTATGATATAGCTAACATTCCACATTTTTGTTCCATGTCATGGATGTATGGATGTCAAAAGGCTGATGGATGGAAGGATGGATCGATTTCAATCCATATAATTGAGCCGAAATATTAGTAAAAATAATTCAAAAACCATGTATCGTGATTAAAACGGAACTCAATATTTTATTTTACGCTGACGTTACGAAATACGTATTTATGTCATCAATAAACTCGTACTAAGGATAAAGATTAATATTAATATAGATATACGCTTCCATACAAATCAAAACACTAATCGCATTAAAATTCGTCATTAACATTGCTAAACAAATACTTGACTTGTTAACGAATGAGTGACCAATTCACCTCCCTTCGCTGAGGCCGCTGACCTCAGCCACGTGGTGATCGGAAATGTTTTTGAGAAATATAGTGTACAGCTCTAATGCTTAACGTCCGTTGTATTTGGGACTTCTAACATATTTATGGTAGGTGACCATCATTAAGTGGATTGCATCCTCATTTTGTTTTGTTTTCTGATGATAAACTATATGACTTCATAAGCTAGAACTTATGAACATATATTGATAGGATGTAGGAGGAAGAGCAGGCGGAGAAGGAGAAAGAGGAAGAAGAGTTGGAAGAGAAGTAAGAGAAGGAGGAAAAAGAGGAGGAGGAGCGGGGGAGGGGCTTGGGTTCGAATGCATCAAGTACATGCTAGAAAAATACATCTAATTTAATTTTAGGTCGATCGATTTAAGAGACTATTTCGGACGCATTCCTTAACATAGGATCGGATAAAAATTCAAAAACATCGTTGTTTTTAGCCCACCAGCCTCAACAATGACATAGCGTTGTTCAAATCGAGAATTACCACTTATTTACTGTTGACGTCAAAATAATACGTGAATAAGGTTAAGAATACAAACATTAGAATTCAACATATCTTATTAACTATAGACAGTTATTTTTTTACAAAAAATCGTGTATTATATACCCCTAAAATAAATTATTTATGCAGTTATTTTAATTCACGCGTGTAAAGTCATTGAAATGACTTTTCGTTGTGGTCCGATTAGATACGACAGGTAGAATCAATCTTAGCCGTATTTATGAAAATTACGTATGATATGAAAAATATACAATAAAGAAAAAACACATCAAATCAAAAACCACATTTGTTTTTAAAATTTTAAGACTAAAATATTGTTTGTCTGAATTCTACTATATTCTCTTTATTGTTACTTTTTGATTGTTTTTATAATTTAAAGACTAAAATTGTTATCTAAGATTGTATTTTGTAACTAAACTAGTCGACCCGAAGAATTTCGTTCCTCTTAAAAGTAAAAAATCTAAAACTATACCACTATATATACATGTCTTATACATAAAAGCCTTCCTGTTGAATAAATATATATATTAAAAAAACTGCAGTAAAATTCGTAGCGTAGTTTTAAAGATCTAAGTATACAAAGGGACGAACAGCAAGAAGCAATTTTGTTTTATACTAAGTGATAAATTTAAATATTTCATGTTCACACAAAGAATCGTATAATAAAACGACGATGAATCTGTTAAAAACAAGAAAAACGAGAAGAGATACTTTGGGCTCCGTCCCTTCATATGTCACCTAAACAGGATTTGCAAGATTTGAAGTCAGTCTATATGATATCTATATATCGCCGTTTTGCATGAATATAACAAAAATCATCAGTTTAAAGTTAATATTTATTTATGCTATATTGTTTGTACAAAATTTGTATTACAATAGGCGGGCTTAATGCTATAACGCATTCTCTACCAGCCAACCTTTGAGAAGTGCAGAATCGAAGGCGATACAGATATAGGAAAATAAAAAAGAAAGAGACAGGTGAATAAAATAAGCGATAAAATAGAAAAATATTGATTATGAAAGGGTACAGAAGAAAAGTGATAAGTTTTGAGACACATAATAATAGTAACAATAAATAAAAACAACTATATGGAAGAATTTAATTTGTGTTGAAGTAATTGAAGAAAGTGTTCTTAGAGTTAATTTTAATAATACGGATATGTCAAAAAATCTGTTTTTTTTTGTGAAATTAATAATCAGTTACTCTAAATACAACGCTGTCTGTCAATGATCTTTTGAAAAACTTTTATTAATTTAACTTCATTCAATAAAAGAATAAAAACAAAAAGAATAGTACAATTTTTATCTTTTAGAATTGTGATACCTAATATTCAAGCAGCAATAAAATTGTAAAGTTGTGTTAATAAATTTAAATTATGAAAAGTTTTCAAGTTAACTCAATTTACATGATGTAATATTTTATTCCAATTATAAATAAATTACTATGATTAAAATAAACAGTTTATCAAAATAATTTCGTTACTTTTTATTATTTTTGAATGTTAATTAACCTCTCGAAAATTTCTCAACTTTTGCTCAATTAATGCATAAGCATGTTCTTTTTTTGTATATCTTGTTTCGTATGTGTTTTATTATATTTTATTTTACCCGATTTATATATTTTTATAAGATTCTAGTATTTATTTTGTCTTTGCAAATTAAAGATAATTTATTTTTATTTAACAATGCAATTCGTAGTTGAAAATAAATGTCTAACTGTATTTTTTACTATGGAAATGAGCCAAACAATGAACTGTAGACAGATGCAAAATTAAAAAAAAAATATATTTGAACATAGAACAAAACAAAAATTTCGCAATGCAAACTCGTTCCAATTTCGAATTGTTCATAACCTAACCCAACCGAAAAGCGCACAGGTAAGCAGGTGGAATTAAAATGGCGGCACACATCGTGAAAGCCCAAGGTCAAGATTAAGACGTTGCCACACTTACCTCAAGGCCGCACGAAGATCGCACCGCAAGAGTGGCACAAGTAGGACCGTTGCTCGTTCACAACTGAGACCCTCGCGGCTCGCCGGGTGATTTCACAACCCTGTGTGGCGGTGTCTTAACATTTCGCAGTGATTGTATCGGGTAAGGACGAGAACGCTTAAATGTGAAGTTCCAATTCGTTTAGTTCGTATTTTGAGTCATGGCGGTATTAAGTATTGCGTATAATTTGTGATTAATTATTATTTTTTATTAAGTTAGATATATCCAATATACCCTCTTTTTGCTTTACTGGCATTGCCTAATCAGTTTGTAAATAGTCGATATATTTAAGAAAAAACTGTTTACCTATACTTTTGAGATAAGTTTTAATTGTAAATAGATATTTAATTTTAAAATATTTCAAACATGTAAATTAGAGTGAACTTTAAATTGAGTTTTGGAAATTTTGCAGCTCTGGAAACAAAAGATTTTTAATTAATTTTAAGCTGTGCACCTACAATAGGACTGTAAGGTGATACGGGTATTGTTCGACTGAGGAGCTCACACCTATATCTAGCGTGAAACAGTCCTTGCGTTTCGGTGGAAGGGTGTGGCAGCTTACTTTCATATAAGTCGACCGTCTTCATCCTTGTAAGTAGTAATTCATCTGTGATTAAATTCAGATAGAATTTCTGGTCCATATGAAGTTGCTGTCAGATGTCCATGGACGGCATTATCCACTTACTTTTAGCTGAACTGCAAAACAAACAAAACCGATGCAAGGAATGCTTTGGATCGAAATTTTTTTCTAGATAGCTTATAAAAAAATATATAAGAATATACCATATTTGTAAGTGATGGATCAATCGATAATGGTTGAGATGATCGCTTTAATCATGTATCAACAAAATTTGTTACTAAAGGACGTACGTCTATTGAAGGGATTTTGGTTCATTCTGCATGCGGGGCACTGCCGCTTACTGGTTCCTTAGATTAAAATTCTTTCTTCCTAAATCTTAATTAGATCGACGGGCCCCTGGAACAAAATCGTATATATGAAAAATTACCAATTTACAGTATGAAGCGTAGAAGTTATGTGGACATACAATCATTGATTTCTAACTTCAAGAGAGACGACCTATGGAAAATCATTGCAATAGGAACTATTTAGGAACTTATTAAATAAGTTCCTAAATAGCTAGTAAATCAACTATTACAATCAACAAAGCTTCATTGTGTAAACTGGTAATTTTTCATACACGATTTTGTTTTAGGAGCCCGTCGAAATTATTGTTCAAGTATGTTCCAGAGCGTCCCGCTTGCTTACTTCAAAATTCCTTCCTAAATCTTCATTACAGTAATCATGAAGTATGTTTCCAGTTGTTAAAAATATACCCAGCAGTGGGACATTCGCAAGAACATTCGCCAAGCTAATTACAATTTAGTAACAGTTAATCTATCCGAGCGTGGTAAACTGAAACCAGATGCCGGCGATCAATTGCAAAAGAACTGGTTTATGAAATAAAATTTAACGGATATTTTATTATACTCAGTATTGTGAGGTAAATTGCAATGATAAAAGCTTATTCGTTTTAATTATAAATGCGAAAGTAAGTGTAAGTGTGTTACTTTTTGATATAAAAAAATCGATTTGTTGAGATTTGGCACACAGATTGAAATGTCTTTATTTTGTATAGGCCTGGGGGGGCATTTACAAATTGTCTGCTACATATATTTTTTTACACTACCACCGGATTGGAATACGACCCCGACTGAGAAGAACCGGCAAGAAACTATTTTTTAATATCTTTTTAATATTTTTTATACGTTAATATTTAATTAATAATTATTTTAATATTTATATTTTTTAATATAATTACAATCATATTTTTACTTACAGTGTGATTGTGACCTAGATTAAGACACAAAATATTCATTACCATGGGAAACGTGATCAGAGCTGGCAGACCCACGTTATGCTAGTACGGTTCTGAAATGTGGTCTAAACTGATGGATTCAGGGTTTTCGGGATCATGAGGGGATTCATGAGATCAGTTGAAAGATATTAAAATTTGAAGGCGAAAAAGGGTCTTCCAATGTAGAGTATAAATGCTATAATCCGCTGGGAATAAAATCCACTGCAAAGCTACATAGATCATTATTTACTTAGTAAAGATATTCGAAGAGATTTTGTGTTAACTACGAGTTTTTAAAAATGTGAATGATTCTCATAAATATGCCAAATCCAACAAATAAAACATATATTTTCTATTATGAAATTTTTGATGTATGCAGTGTCACTTGTGCTAATGGTGATCCTAACTTTAACTACATATAAACATCATGCGTTTGATTTAATTAATTTCTAGAGCCCTATAACATGGGCTCTTTATAAAAGGTTCGAAAAGAGGTCTCCTTCACAGCCCGCAATGCAATGGTGACTTCTAATGTTGCGGATGTCCTTGGGCGACTAAGACTACTTTCCATCAGATATCCCGTTTGTCTTATTATTTAGATATAAATAGACGATGTTTAAAGTTAAAAAACATGTTTTTGCTAAATTCATGCAAAACTTTTTATTTGCTTTATTTCATCCATCCATCCATCAGCCTTTTGATGTCGGACGTAGGCCTCCCCTAAATGGAGCCACTTCAACCGGTCCTATGTCCTTTGAATGCAATGGTTTCCCGCTGTCTTTTCAGGTCATCGGTTCACCTGATGGGGGATCGATGAGCATGAAATTTATCCATCCTTTGTTTTATAAAGAAATATTAATGAATGAAATCTTTCGAATTGTGTTCCGCGTGGTATCAGTCTCTACTATTAATTTTCCTCTCTAGCGGATGTCGTCGGAGGTGACTAAACGTCAATATCCAGAATACGGAGATGGTAATATGAACATTCACGGTAACCAACTAGCATGCCTGGCATAGTCGATCGGAAGACACCTCCGTTAGGTGAGGCCTAAGTACTGGACCTCTAAAGACAATGTATGGACTGATTATGTATTAATACCCACTGATACAGGTCTATCGACGTGACAGGTTAATAATTGATTATCGGCCTTTCAATCGTTAGACTAATATTGAAATTCCAGGCACGCACCACAGATTTTGCTAAGACGATGTGCATATTAAAAATCAATAACTGTTGATTTGCAGTAAAGGAAACATCGTGAGGAAATCTATACACCTGAAAGTAAGCCCCAGCCCCCCTTTAAAAAAGTTGGCCCCAAAGAGGTGTGAAGTATACCAATTCGCACTTGGCCAGCACGGTGGTCAATGGCCTAAAACTGTCTCATTCTAAAAGAAGACATACCTAGATCTTCTCTCTATTCTGTCCATCAAGAAATGGCCCTAGTAGTGGGACAATTATAGGTTAGCGATGATATATCGATATATTTTTGGCTGAATAATCTCTTTTTATTAGTTAATTATAAAATACGACAAGTGGTCTGATCCACTATGAATTAATATGTGGTAAAAACCGAATACAAAATGCAAAATAATTGATATTCATAAATAACCGATGCTAACGCTTCCTGTAAGTCAAGAGATCAAAATGCGCAGTGTATTTGAATATTAATGTTTTTTATTAGGCAATTTCGATAAAAAATACTGATGTCACAATTTTGAAAACAAACACATTTAGCCTTTGTTACTGGCATCACACTAAGTTATAAAAATATGTATATATTGATATACCGCTTTACATAAACGACCACATATTTAAGAGTTTGTTTAATTTGAGTTAATGATACAGTAAAAAATAAAAGGTATTATAGTTTTGAATTTTTACCTAGTTTTGTTTATTGTAAAGCAAAATACAATTTAATAAAAGCACCGATATATGAAAATTAAGCATGCCTATTTCTAATTTCAAAATTGTTTTTTCTAAGCACTTAGACATAACCTTAAAAAAATATAAATAACTAAGGCATGGAGACTTCCATATGACGTTTAACTTTGCTTAGAAATTTTGTCACTGTTTTATTTTTTACCTATCTATTTAATTCACCAAAATATCAGCGCATCAGCCCACCTGATATTAAGTGGTGACCAGTGGCGCTACCGCCTATTTATACAGGATTTTTACCTGAAATCATATAATAAATGTTCTCGCAAACACATATTATATGATATCAGTACAATGTCCGAAATCCAACTTCTGAATTCAGAATTTATATTACGGACATTGTAGATTCGGCCGAAACCGAATACCTGACACTTTGTAACGATCTATGAACATTTACACAATTCGTTATAATTTAATTACTTAAAGGGTTTAGCGCTTGGATAACAATTATTTAATAAGTATCCCCTATTGATTAACGAAAAAAGTTAATTTTCGAAATAAGAGTATTTTAACAAAAAACTTGTCAGAAATTGCTAGTCGGCGAGCCGGGTCAAGGTCGAGCGGACACGAAACGCCCGAGATGCAAGTACCCGAGACCACCCGAACGCAACCCGAGAATATACGATCGTATATACGATGAACTAAAGTTCTTGGCCAATTTCTGACCGAAACTTAAGTTTCGGCCGTAATCTCTTTTTTCGCCGAAACATGGCCGAAACTGTTACTTTGGTCAGTTACTTTTTATGTTACCTTATTTCTTAGTTCAAACTAGCTCTAATGCTACCTAGCAGGATTTTTTTTCTGATTGAAGTAGCAAACGAGCATGCAGTCCACATGATAGTAAGTGGTCACTGCCGGCCATGTACATCTGTAATCAACTACATACAGAACATGGGTTCCATCTGAAGTCTAACACAGATGCGTTGCTACTCCCGAGGACTATGACGGTCGCCTCATGTGAAAGTGTACCGGCAACCACACCGTTCTGTCGAAACGCAAGAAATGCTTCACGCTAGAAATAGGTGTGGCGGTGGTACTTCGTCGGTCGAACTACACTGAAACATATACCTACACCTTGAACATACTTGAAAAAATAGGTGTGGGGGTAGAGCTCCTATCGAAGAACGCCATAGACCTCCACTAGTTGACATTAAGGAAAATTTTAAAGCAAATAATAGACAAATCAAATAAATCACAGACACAAATACTTCCTGTATGTCCAAAGATTACGATTTGATGTGGAAAAATATTCTTTAGAAACACGTAGTTCAGTACAAGAACAGTCAGATGGTAAATTAAATAATAAACATGTACACGTAACAAAAAATATATAGACTTTTTCTATCTTTGTATTCATCTAGGATAGGGTAGGATAGGATAGTTTCTATGTAACTTAACTTGTCTTTGTAATACCTTATACATATAAAGGAAGAGCGGGGTATCCTGGCACAGGTAAATATTTACTTAATTAAAAAGATGCTTCAACTGTAGTTTCTAAGATGTAACCATTTTTTATGAAAACTATCTTTATTATACCTCCATCCCTAAAGTTATCCGGAAGAAATTTTGCAATAGGACTGTCATTGGTATCTTAAAATCTTATAGTTCACTGTATTATTTGTACTGCTTCTTATAAATACCTACATTTAAACATATTATTATAAATTTATTTAAATTCACGTTTCATGCAATTTATATGGGCATTGGCGCCCAAGGACTACTACTGACCGTAAGGCAAGATTTTACTTGAAGTCGATCGCCGATGCGTCCGCGGACTAAGTCGAAACGTCTCAACAGTTAATGTCTGCAAATCCATACCTGTCAAACGAGTTGATTTTTCGCCGCATGAAACTCGTAACTTGGTTCCGTAAGATTACGATTTTTTAAGGTTTCAAGCGTAAATACGAATTGTGTAAGTTTCGGGCCAAAATACGGATTTTGTTCAAAGTTTTAAGTGAAAATCGAATTGTGCCCGATGTTTTGGGTGATCAGGTGTGGCGGCGGTGCCCATCATTTGCAATAACATACTTGTTCGATCACAATAACGAATTAATACGAAATAACTAGATCCGAGAAATGTGAAGGTAGTATCTTTGTGGCTCTGGAGGTATCACTATCACCTTTTATTTATATTTTATTTGATTGAAATTGCAACGAGCATGCAGTCCACCTGATAGAAAGTGGTCGCTGCCGCACATGGACATCAGTACAAAATTTCATATAAAACATGCGGTCCTATTCCTGAGGACTTAGTCGGCTCAATACTTTAAATGAGCCGACTAAGTCTTCAGGAGTATTTTATGCCTAATAATTAGCACTATCACATGCTCCTGTATCCTATGTTAAACTATATGAGATACATACTTATCCAAGGCGTTATCGAAGTACTTAGAGGTAGCAACGCATCTATGCCCGATCACAAGTAGGCGATATTATCCTTTTTTTACATTTGTACATTTTTTACATGTTATGTTACATGTTTTTTTACATCTAACGATAAGGCAGACGGGCCACTTGATGGAAAGTAGTTACCGTCGCCTATGGCCATTTCCAACACCTTTCTTGAAAAACCCCATGTCAAAGCGCTCCGGGAATATCTCAGGAGGATGCTCATTCCACATCTTGCACGTTCGTGGCAGGAAAGACCGTGCAAACCGAACCGTGGACGACCGCCACGGTTATCTGCGGTTGTTTCCTACTTCCATATTAAAAAAAAGTCCGTACGCCTTTTCATTGCAGGTATATGACACGTATAACGATTTGAGCTACGAAAGAATAGATGACCGTTGATGAAACAAAAACATCAATACTGAGAACAGACTAGTGTAAGGTTAAAGTTGATGACGCACTGGGAGAGTCTATTTTTCGTGTATGACCCGACTGCGTCAGAAGAAGGGTGATATTCCACGGGCATGTTTATAAGAATAATGTAAAAAAATACTTAAAAATAACTTATATTATTCAACGTAATCTAATGGCTATTGTAACATAATGGCTACTGTTATTCAACGTTATTATTGATTTTTTTTTCATACGTTATCTTTGAGCCCCCTAAGATATTATGCGCAAAATTCCTGATATACCGCAGTAAAAATTACAGAAAAATAATTCTTCTACTTTATGATAGTAATAATCACAATACACATGATTAACCGTCTTAGAATATTCGCCAGGGGCTATTTATAAATATAAATTACATCAGACGAATTTCATGACTTTTTTTAACCCTTCTCTTGTCCTTGTCACAGTTAGTCACGATGTGAAATTCCCCTCGTTAGTGTGATTTACATCACTCTAGCGTGGGGAATCATTTAATAATTTAACATAATTTGTAATTTATAAATCGAAAATAATAATTAAGAATAGGATTACTGAAAACATGTTTCTTTCTATTTACATATTTATTCAATAAAACTTATGTGAGTTCAAACACAAATATTTAAAAAATTCGTAGTTTAATGCTATATATTTTGAAATGTGACGTCACACTTGTAGTATTCCTCTTCACCCCTTGTTACACATATCACACTTTTTAACCCTTCTCTTGTCCTTGTCACAGTTAGTCACGATTGTGAGATCATTTGATAATTTAACATAATTTGTAATTTATAAATCGAAAATAATAATTAAGAACAGGATTACTGAAACACATGTTTATTTCTATTTATATTTTAATTCAACAAAACTAAAATGAATTTAAACACGGTATTTACAAGGTGGTAGAACCAGTGTAGTTCGACCGGGGAAGTACCACCGCCACACCTATTTCTAGCGTGAAGCATTTCTTGCGTTTCGATAGAAGGGTGTGGTTGCCGGCAAACTTTCACATGAGGCGACCATCATAGTCCTCGGGAGTAGCAACGCATCTGTGATTGACTTCAGATGGAATCCATGTTCTGTATGAAGTTGATTACAGATGTTCATGGGCGGCAGTGACCACTTACCATCAGGTGGACTGCATGCTCGTTTGCCATTTCAGTCAAATAAAAAAAAAAAAAAAACACACACAAATATTAAAAATACGTAGTTTAATGCTACATATTTTGAAATGTGATATCACACTTGTTGTATTCCTCTTCACCCCTTGTTACACAGATCAAATTATATTTATGTTCTCTTCCTATAACGTACGACGTAAAGTACATATTTATAACCCCTTAAGCTAAAATAAAATAATTTACAAATGAGATCAGTTAAAATCTAAGCTTAGTATACAACCATCCTAACATCACTTCTGTCACGGATGCGCAAGCGCATTAAGCAATGTATAGAATACGGGACTCGTTTCCAGTGTTTCGCAACCTTTATAGAGGTTTATAAAGCCGTTTCACAAGCACAGGTTAGGTTATAGGACAAAGACGCTAATGGATACTGTTCATTGCTGTCATAGTTGTTATTCTGTCATAAAGGTTGTGTTGTATGCATGTGATTAACTGACAGATCGTCTCTGAGACATTACATATGTTCTGTGTTCAGTAGAGATCAAAAATATCATATTTTTGCTTGTAACTGCTATAATTATATTATATCATTTGAAATCGCATATCATTAGATATACAAATTCCGATTATAATCGTTATGCGATCGCAAGTGTGATTTGGTCGGTAAGGAGTCGTAATTATAATTAATTCTAGTAGATAATGGAACATCAACCCGATATAGAACTATTAGAACTCTTCCCACAGAAAACCAAAGTTTAAATGTAATAACCAGCGAAAAAGTTCATTTAAATAAAATACTACTTTCACGTGCACTTTCATAACAGGTGGTAGAACCAGTGTAGTTCGACCGGGGAGGTACCACCGCCACACCTATTTCTAGCGTGAAGCATTTTTTGCGTTTCTATGGAAGGGTGTGGTTGCCGGTACACTTTTATATGAGGTGACCATCTTAGTCCTCGGGAGTAGCAGCACATCTGTGATTGACTTCGGATAGAACCCCTGTTCTGTATGAAGTTGATTACAGATGTCCATGGGCGACAGTGACCACTTACCATCAGGTGGACTGCATGCTCGTTTGCTACTTCAGTGAAATAAAAAAAAAAAAAATTGATAGTTGACCTAGCGAACTTCGTTCCGCCTAATACTCAAAAATCTAAAATTATCAGTGTTCTTCCACTGTATTATGCATATAATATACATAAAATCCTTTTTTTTGAATCACTCTATCCATTAAAAACACTGCATTAAAATCCGTAGCGTAGTTTTAAGATCTAAGCATACATAGGGACAGACAGCGGGAAGAGACTTTGTTTTATACTGTGTAGTGATTGTGATACTCTGGACTTGCCAGGTAATATGAAGTTACACCGGCATAGTCAAATGTTAATTCTGATTTATGATGTCGATTTATGATCATAATCTAATTTCAGATATTTACGGCCTCTTCGACATGTATTGCAGCTTTTTGTAACGCAAAATATGTAATTTAAAAAACACGTTTTCTACACTCATTGCCCCATACTAGGATTTTCTCCTGTGTCGTGGGCGCCATGGACATACACAAGACGAATACAGAAACACCCAGACCCTTTTTTTTGATATCGAAGGGGAAACCTTCGAAAGGTACCCAACGCCGTGGGAGCAACGCCGAGTTATGTGGGATTTTTACCTCACTAAAACCCCCCCGGTGGCCATCCTCGGCTCTGTGTGGAGGACACCGTGATCTCCAACGGACAGCTGCCGGTGTCCTTCGAGCGCGATGCTCTCTTCGGGCTCTTCCCAGTGAGCATTGTGCTTAGTGCGCCTCCCTGGTGTTTACGATAGCATGTAGCCATACATGCCGTCGTCCTACACAGGGTCGCTTGGCAGGACGGTTCGAGCTCACACTCTTACCGCCTGCAACCCCAGAAGCCCCTTTTAGTCGCGTCTTACGACAGGCAGGGGATACCGTAGCCCTATTCTAATCCCGGAACTACAGGGATAAAACGAAACATCCAGACCCAGACCCAGAAACACCCAGACAAAGGCCCAGACCCAGAACATGAATCTAAACTCATCATTAAGATACCTGTCTCGCCAGGAATCGAACCCGGGACCCATTGCGCGTCAGATCGGTATAGTAACCGCTCCGCCACGCGGGTCGTCAAATCTTAAGGATATTCGAAACTTATGAAAGTAAGCTAACATTAATAAAAATATATTATTGCTGTGCATAAATAACTGCACATTTCAATAATTTTAATTTTGTAAAGTTAAATATAGATTTTTATCCAAAAAAGACGTAGAATATAAAACTTGCTGCTATAATTAGGTATGTACATTGCAGATAATGGACTTTTAATATCCTTTTTTATTTTAACTGTATCTTTTAAAATATTAAAAGATACAATTTTAATATGTTTTTAATACTTATTAAAACTTTATTTATTTTTTATTTTACTTTTAATATATTTTTATTTTAAAGAGCACTGATTAATTTTAACCAGTGCTCTTTAATATTTATTTTTGTTCTGTTTTTATTTAATCCAAGAAACTCTATAACAAAATGGTTGTTGGTGTAAAGATGTTCATAACTTTGTGTCGGAAACCATACTTCTCGTCAACCCATTAATGTCCCACTGCTGGGCACGGGTCCTCTCTCAGAATGAGAGAGTTTAGGCCATAGTACACCGCGCTGGCCAAGTGCGAATTGGTGGGCAACCGTACCCTTCCATCGAAACGCAAAAAATGCTTCATGCCAAATATAAGTGTGACGGTGGTACCTGCTCGGTTGAACTACACTGTTTCTGCCACTTCGTAAACGCGTGCTACTACGTGCATACGAGGTAACCATCTTCGTCTTCGAGAGTAGAAACTCATCTATGATCAACTTGAATTAGAACTGCTATACGATTACAGATGTCCAATGGTGGTTGTTATCACTTACCCATAGGTAGAACCCATATTCTATGGAGTTGTTAGTAGATATCCATGGGCGGCAGTGACCACTTACCATCAGGTGAATTGCATGCTCGTTTACCACTTCAATCTTGTAAAAAAAAATTAAAAAAAAATACAACCGACTTCCATGCCACATAAAAGTAAAAAATAATTTAAATACATGTTGGTTTAGAGCAGGTTTAGAGCAAACACAGTACTAAGTACATAGTTCCGAAGTCGGCGCTCATATAAGATACATGTAGTTTCGTCATGATCCAGCAAAATATGGTGAGCGCCGACTTCGGGACTATGTACTAAGTACTGTGTTTGCTCTAAACCAACATGTATTTAAATTATTTTTTACTTTTATGTGGCATGGAACTCGGTTGTATTTTTTGTTTATTTTTTTTTTTTAATGTGTGAAAGTAGTGTATGATCGTAAGTAAATATTTTGAATGTATTATGCATTAGCTAACGAAATCCATGTCACTGGGCTGTCTGTCATATGACTTTACATTTATTTATTGATGAGCGTCATTTAAATATCTCAATATGTATAGTATTGGTACAGAAATAAGCCTGCATTTAACACTACACTGCTTTGTTTAGAATTTGTACAAAACAATAAATTATTATAACACAATAAACATGACTGTTAAGACATAAATTACCAGTCGAGTAATTTGGTTTTTAATCATTTATTTAATTTAATATTTGAGTTTGCGTTAAAGTAATAAAATAACTGTATTAAACGACGATTTCAATGATATGTCATATGTCACAATCCGCCAAGCCTTGTGGGCTGTAGCGCGTGGCAGACAAATTGACATAATGAACACATTTTTGTTAAATGGTGTGCATATTAGTAAATAATAATTACAACTGAACAGTAAAAGAAACCAATTCAACTGTGCCTTTTTGGTTCTCGAGCGATGCAGGGTTATGTGGGATTTTTACCATACAAAATCCCCCTCTCCCCGGTGGCCGTCCTCGGCGCTATAAAGAGGACTCCGGGATCTCCAAAGGAACGCAACCGGAATCCTCTAAGGTGTTGCTCCAGAGGGATCCTGGGGTTGCAAGGTGAGCGGATGGGCTCACCGCCCCGTCTAGTATTTACGACGGTATGCGACCACGTATACCGCCGTCCTTTCCGGGATAACATACCTATGCCTATAGTACGGGTTTATTACGTTTTGCCAAAACTAGCATTGTTTACATTACGGGAAGTCAAAACTCGTGAGGGCTCTGAGAGTTTTGGAAAAGTTTTCAACTAAGTGTGAAGTCTAGCAATTCGTACTTGGCTAACGTACTGTGGTTAAAAATTCTCTGAGAGAAGAACTTGAGGTATTCCCTGAGCGCTATGACATGGGGCTCGGCTAAGAAAGGTGCGAAAAGAGCTCTCCTTCAAAGCCGGCGAAGCATTGAGCGAACTCCGAAGCGAAGCGACTCCTCTGTTGTTGCAAATGTCTATAGGCGACGGTAACCACTTTCCATCAGCTGGCCCGTCTGCCTTATCGTTAGAAAAAACTATACCCAGCAGTGGGGCAACAATGAATAGACGGCAAAGCTGCTTTTACGTAGTATCTTTTCTTATTTTATTTTCAGACAATATCGTGATAGACGCATGGTGTGGCGACGTACGTCATAGAAAGTACCTTTTCGTACAATAATATATAATTGAATTATTACTCAGATATGACATCTGATTTTTAATTAATATTATTGCGAAATTAGTAAATTTTATTATTTATCAGATACTCACGATATGCGAAAAAATGTTGTTTCGAGTCAACTCAGTCGTCGCCAGTAGGTGTTTTGACGTCTCTATAGTTCCGAGATCAGAATAGGACTGATTATCCCTTGCTTGGGCTCCTGGGCTTCCTTGGTTGCAGGCGAAAAGAGTTGCCACTCTTACTTGCACACTTCTTGAATCGCCCGATTAGCGATCCCGCAAAGGATATGGGTTGTTGATCCCATGCCGTCGTAACTAAAGTCTTCTAAGCATTTGAAGATCCTGGAGTCCTCTTCACAGGGCCGATGTCGTCCACCGCGGCTTCGATTCTTAGGCAACGGGTAACTTTTGAAGGTTTCCTTCTAAAAAAGTAAATAAGGATCTGTTAATACGAACATGACCATCGTATTATTTTCGTGACCCAAGTGCAATGAAATACTAGTTTTACGTTTAACGCTGCAAGCGGCCGCGTTAAAAAAACGTGTAGGCGGTCACTGCCGCCTGCCATCTGTAAGCAACTTCATAAAGAAACACGGGTTCTATCTAAAGAGCATCACAGACGCGTTGCTACTCCTGAGGACTAAGACGGTCGTTTCATATAAAAGCGCGCCGGAAACCACATCCTTCCATCGAAACGCAATAACTGCTTCACGTTAGATATAAGCGTGGTGGTGTACCTTCCCTGCCAAGCTACACTGGTTCTACCGCCAGTGAGTGAAACCTAGGGATTCCGCGATAAAACTAGTCTAAATATATCGAAAAAACAATCTTATAGAATCCTTAATTAAAAGGTCGAAATAGTTGTTAGTGTACGCGTTAAAACGTCATCCATTTGTAGACTAGGGTTAAACACAAAGGTCACTGCATTGTTAATTCACTAGCTAATACAATGGATTCAATATAAAGTGTAAGTTGTCTGTTTGTGTTTTTTTGTAAGATTAAAGGATTAAGATGAAGATTAAGCATGTCGACCTGATGATAAACGTGCTCTGCTGCATCTGGATAACCAATATGAAACAGAGGTTGAAAATGATTACGGATGCGTTGCCACTCTCGTCTCATCGTTGGCATCCCACATACATATGCACATTTCACCGAATGTTTTACTACTTTTCGCAGGAAATAGGTGCTAGTTACCTGTCTAGGATATAATTCTAGTGGCATTATCACATTCTAATTATTAAAGGTTTTTTTTTCAGTCTCATATGAAACAATAAAAACAGCTAAATACATGTTTACGATTTATAAAATTAATGTAGCTTTTTGTCAACTCTATATGGATTGACAAAATGCTAAAATAACCAGTAGAAGAATTCTACTGTTTCTTTTAGAATAGGAGAGTTTTTGGCCATATCCCACCGCGCTGGCCAATTACTTCGTATGGCGAATTGGTACTTTAAAACACTTGAGAACTTTTTTAAAAATCTCAGGTTTCCAAATTATGTTTTTCTTTTGTTGTAAAGCAGTGATAATAATTTATGTCTAATACATGCAACATTTTAGTGAAACCAGTGCTGCGTACTTGGGATTCAAGCCTCGGATCTTCGATTGAGTCGAGTTTCAACCATTTGGCCATCACTGCTCATAAAATGATAATGTAATTCATTTTTTACGATAAAATTGTTAACGAGCATTCAGTTACTTCTGCAAGAACATCTTATAAACCAAGGATTCTATTTTTAATCAATTACACATGCGTGGCTATTTTCCAGGACTAAAATGTTCGCATCAAATAAAAGTGAGCCGGCAACCACACCCTTCCACGAACGACACGAACATCTTTAAACTAGAAATAAGTGTAGCGGTGGTAACTGCCCGGTCGAATTATACTGGTTTTACATTTGGCAAAAAATCACCACATGACAGAAAATAGGTAAGGGTATTGGGTATCTATAACGCATAATTGTTTCACTGCTGGGCATAGGTCTTCTCTCAGAATGAGAGAGATTTTTAGGTCGTAGTCCACCGCGCTGGCCAAATGCGAATTAGTGGACTTCTCACACCACGGTATGTTTCCTCACAATATTTTTTTCTTCAATGAAATGAGGTGATAATTAATTTCTAATACGCACATAAATCAATGGTGCGTGCCTGGGTTTGAATCTTGGACCTCCCGATTGAGAGGGCAAGTTTCAACCATTAGGCTTTTACTACTCTATAAACTCTCTGCTGTTATAAGCATCCGTCATGTTATTCCTCGATAGTAGCAATGAATCTGTGATTTACTTCAGATAGAATCCTAGTTCTGTCTCTTACAGAACTGTACCTGTACTGTAACTGTAAGGGTGGCAGTTGCCAATACCATCAAGTGGACTTTCTTCTCGTTAACTAACTTTAACTTTGAAAAAAAAACGTGCGGCAGTCAGCCGGCGTAAAGCTATTGCATAGCATTGTTATCAACATATGCAATTATAAATGTTATATATTAAGTATATTTTTTTCTTTGATGTTAATTAAAGTTTTTTTCTTTAATACTTTATACTTTCTCATAAACAGCTGTTTACATATTTGTCCGATTTCCGAGCAGCTCGCCTAACGTTAAGCGAAGCTCGGCCGCTCTACATGTTATTCGGAGTGGGGGGTGTTAGGATTTTTTCGTTACGGAATTTCTTAATTCAGTCGCCGTGCTCAAAGCCCGCGATAAAAGCTATACAATAGCTTAATATATTCGTCATCAGGTTTGACAAAACTTTTATCGTGAATATCGACATTATTGAAGAAACAGTAAATGGCAGGCAGAAAAAAGCCGCTGCTACAAACTAGTATTACTAAAGTTTAAACTAGTTAAATTGTGCATATATGTATGTATTAGTTAAAATGTATGTATATATTCCTCGACTGTCAACATTTACTCAGTTCCTTTAAATAAGTAAAAGTGAAATGTGTCTGTGATACAAAACTATTATAATAATAAAATTATCCTTATTAAATGTCATAGCAATTTTGTATAATGGAAACAAAGTACGAGGCGACTCTAGAAAATCTAGCCTTAAATACAGACCAAGGTATGCTTAGTTCGAAACAATTGTTTATTCGTTAAATATATTAAAACATAGAGGAGTGATAGTCTAAAGGTTGAAACTTGCCCTCTCGGTCGGGAGGTCCGAGGTTCAACCCCCGGCACGCACCACTGATTTTTCGAAAATTATGTGCGTATTAGAATTAGTTATCACTGCTTTTCGGTAAAGGAAAACATCGTGAAGAAACATACACACCCGAGAGTTCTTTAAAAAAAAAAGTTCTTGGAGGTGTGAAGTCCACCAATTGGCACTTGGCCAGCGCGGTGGACTATGGCCTATAACTCTCTCATTCTGAGAGATACTCGTTCCCAGCAGTGGGACAATAATGGATTGACAACATTAAAACATAGAATATGCGTTCGATGGAATGAACTAATAGTTTTCTTTATGACAATAGTTTTTATAGCAGCTAAGTTTCGATAATATTGATGTACCTACTAATTTTTGTAATAGGTTTAAAAATATACTGGTTATTTTACAGTTAGGTGTAGTTTACGAAATGTTAATATAACAGTTAATAATATGCATCTTAAAATACCTTAATTCACATATTTTACGTCAAACCTTTATTAAACATATTTACGACCCGCGTGGCGCAGCAGTTACCATACCGGTCTGATGCGCAATGGGTCCCGGGTTCGATTTCCGGTCAAACGGGTATCTGAATGATGAGTTTAGATTCCTGTTCTGGATCTGGGTGTTTGTGTATTCGTCTTGTGTGTGTCCATGGTACCCACGACACAGGAGAAAATCCTACTGTGGGACTATGTGTGTAGAAAGCTGTGTTAAACATACACTTGAAATCACACAAAGCAAAAGTTAAACCGATAAGTGATAAATTATGAAAAATATCATAAGAGATCTTTAAATAATCAAAGCGGCCGGGTCACTTTTATATACTGTTGCCATGTTAGTCCTCGAGAGCAGCAATGCATTTGTGATTGACTTTAGATGAACCCCTGTTCCATATGAAGTTGGGTACACCTGTAAGCAACTACTTTTATAGTGAAACATTCCTTGCGTTTCGATGGAAGCGTGTGGTTGCCGGCACACTTTAATATGAGGCGACCATCTTAGTCCTCGAAAGTAGTAATACATGTGATTTACTTCAGGTAGAACCCATATTCTATGAAGTTGTTAATAGATATGGGCGGCAGTGACCACTTACCATCAGGTGGATTGCATGCTCGTTTGCTACTTCAATCAGAAAAAAAAACTATTACAACCCGCCATTACACTATCGTCCAACTGTACGCAACTACTTTGTACAATATATTTATCCTTATTAAATGTCATAGCAATTTTACATAATAGAAAAATGTAGTCTTAATACAGACCAAAGAATGCGTAGTTTAAAAGATTTTTTTTACCGTAGTTACATAAATTTATCAAAATACTAGCGACCCGTGCCCACTTTGTTGAACGTTAAATATATATTGTTCCATCGTAATAAAATATAGCCTATAGCACTCCTGAATAGTGTAGCTTTCTGATTCTGAAAGAATTTCCATGGTCGGTTCAGTATTTCCGAAGATTACCCCTTATAAACAAAGTTACAAACTTTATCTTTACTTTAAAATATTGATATTTCGACATAATTTTGAATTTGATTGCTATTCTAACTTTGCTTTAATAATTGTATTGTTTTATGATGGATGTGTAGTAACTTGTAATACTAACGTACGTGTAATACTAACGTAGAAAATATATTAGTACTCGTATAGATAAAAGTTATGCTTGTGTTCGATTCGGTTGATAATGATTGTAGTTGGCACTGGCGCCAATGGACAACTATCCATAGACGTCCATGACAACAATTTATCAGCTGGTACGCATGCTCGTTTGCTACGTCAATGTTATATTAATAAAAAAAGTGTCAAACCTAAAGGAAATTTCTCATCACTCTTTTACTGTCCTTAGACGACAGATTTTTTCAGAAATTAAAAATTGAAAACTTGTGTAACTCATAATGTTGCGCCCTGTAGTTCAGAATAGGGCTACGGCATTCCCTGCCTGTCGTAAGAGGCGACTCATATCGGGGCTTCCGAGGTTGCGGGCGGCTAGAGTGGGAGCTCGAACCGTTCGTTCAGGCGATCCCGGGAAGGACGGCGGTATGTGTGGTCGCATACCTCCGTAAAGACTAGACGCAGCGGTGGGCCCAACCGCCCATCTGGGAGGAGCCCGATGGGGCAACGCACTGACAGGATTCCGGCTGCGGTCCTTTGGAGGCCCCTGAGTCCTCTTTATAGCGCCAAGGACGGCCACCTTTTAGTACGGTAACAATCCTACATAACCCTGCGTCACTCCCACGGCGTCAGGTACTTTTTTAAGGTTTCCGCTTCGAGGACAAAAAAATAATAAAAAATATAATGTTGTAGTCGTTCAATACCTACTTAAATATAATAATTGCTACTGTTTGTTCTTGTAATTTCAGATGTCATTGAAACGTGGACCTTTTTAGAGACGCTTGGAGGCCTCGCCATTGTACTATCTCTGTACCTCGGAGTAGTCCTTAAAATAATACCGGCTTTCATGAAAAAAAGAGAGCCATATCATCTAAACCGTTTACTTATTTACTACAATGGTTTCCAGGTCGCCTACTCAGTATACTTAGTGATTATTGTAAGTAAAATATTGCTATTATTTACTTGTAGGGTACTTTTATCTCCATAACGGAAAGTTAGAATGTCGTTGTACTTATTATTCCTGTATCTGAACCTTGCTTTACCCGAGTTCTGTAGCCAACCTCAAGTAAGGTTGTTTACAATACAATACAATACAAAATTTCTTTATTGTACACCAATATATATATAACAAAAACAAAAGATACATAATGTTAGGTACAAAAGGCGGCCTTATTACTTAGATAGCGATCTCTTCCAGACAACCTTTGTGGCTGAAGGAAACATTTAAAATGCAAGAGAGGGTAGGGGTGTACAAAAGTAGGTATACATATCGACATAATAGAAACATAAATATATCAGCAGCTAATGTAGACGTTAGAGAAATAAAGGATAGAAATAAAAGAAAAAGTGCAGGGACAGGGGAGATGCAATAAAATAAAGAAACACGAAGATCAATAAAATAAGAAGCACATTATAGGGAAAGATAGAAGTCCTTTACTTGTTTTTTAAAGGAATCAAGTGACTTTGCGCGACGGATGACAATCGGTAAGGAATTCCATAAGCGCACAGCCACTGAAGTAAAGGATTTGGAGTTGTTTATAGATGTCAATAGGTGGCAGTTACCTCTTACTGTTGGATTTACTACATGATAGTTTGCTAGGATCCGTGGTGGTGCATCCCAGTAGTGGGACAGTAATACGCTACTTATATATCTCCATTTTCTATTCTTCTAACTTCTATCAACATCACAATTTTTAATTATTTAAATTTTTAAAATGTTTTGTTTCTTTCAGTATACGAAAAGCATATTTACACATGGCATTATTATGACAAGATGTCCAAAAGGAGAGGGTTTAAGAGAAGTGAGTATATTTTTCAGATCATACTTTGAGCCAATAACTTTGTTAATTTTGGATACCGGCTCACTGTTAAATGAGGCGATCATAGTTCTCGGAAGTAGCAACTTACGTTTTATTGACTTAAATAAATGCTCTCTTCTATATTAAGTTGCTAATAGATATTCATTGGCGGCAGTGACCACTTTCCATTAAGTGAGAGACATGCTCTGTCGCATCTGTCAAGTAGATATGTATCTGCTTTGGTGTGCCCTAGTTCTAACGAGCTGTTATGTAGAATAACTACACGAGGCATTTCAACTTGTCTATCATCGGTAGCAACCCATCTGGTGGACAACATGCTCGCTAGTTACTTCATTATCACTACATAGTACAAAACAAAGTCGCTTCTCGCTGCATATGTATGCAGCGAGAAGCGACTTTGTTTTGTACTATGTAGTATGTATCTTTAAAACTACGCTACGGATTTTAATGCAGTTTTATTAACAGATAGTATAGATTGTGTATCTATGTCACCCAACACAAAAGGAGAAATCATAGGGTAAATGCGTTGTTGATTATGCTTTTAAATTTTTTTTTGGTATTTAGGATATATTTACTTGCAGGTAATAAACGAAATCTGGCCATACTTCATAGCGAAGCATATAGACTTGTTGGATACAGTCTTCTTCGCACTCCGAAAGAAAGACAACCAGGTGACCTTCCTCCACGTGTACCATCACTGCATCATGGTGACCTGGACCTGGTTCCACATGATGTTCCACCCGACTGATCATTTCGTGGTGGTCGGCCTGATCAACAGTTTTGTCCATGTGCTGATGTACGCGTACTACGGAATTGCTGCCTTGGGACCACAGTTCGCGAGATTTGTTTGGTGGAAGAAGCATTTGACAAAAGTCCAGCTGGTGAGTTTGTTTATCTGACTGAAATAGCAAACGAGCACGCAGTCCACCTGATGGTAAGTGGTCACTGGACATCTGTAATCAACTACATACAGAAGATCGGTTCCATCTGAAGTCAATCACAGATGCGTCGCTACTCCCGAGGACTATGATGGTCGCCTCATGTGAAAGTGTGCCGGCAACTACATCCTTCTATCGAAACGCAAGAAATGTTTCACGCTAGAAATAGGTGTGGCGATGGTACTTCCCCGGTCGAACTACACTGGTAAGTAGTCACTGTGGTCTACCAGATTGATAAGAGCTTGAGATACATCAAAGTGTTGTAAACGATATAAATTCAACACTTTGTAACCTAATTTAACTTAATTTCGGGCGGGTTATTGTAAGAATTCCTAAATAAACGTTCTTATATAAAAACGAACTTATACTGACAAATGCAATGTAGTTTAAAATATAAAGCCAATTCGTCAATTTAAGAGCTGTATCTAAACATACGTAATCGTTTGTACAAATTTGAAAAACATATTTCTAAAGATGATTAAACGTATATGTTTCGACTATCTTAGTTTTCTTGAGTACCAGCGCATTTACTTCAATCATTTAGCATTAGCATTAAAATGAATTTAAATTGCCTTATGTTACATACTCAATTATTTCACACTGAAATCTTCATCTTCCAGATTCAATTTATCTTGGTAGTCTGCAACCTTCATTACCAGCAGAAGCTAACTCCGTGCCCAATACCAGCGTTGTTCCACTTCTTCTGCATGTTTAGCATCATCTCCTTCTTCTATCTGTTTATGCGATTCTACTTCAAGAGCTACAGCGCTAAAAAGAAGAATCAAGAAGTAAAAAAGAATATCAGCGATGCTGAACTTGTGGCGATGTTTAAAGAGGATTGATATAAGTTTGTCAAAGATTAAGGTTTTTATTTGAATCATGTCTGTTTATAAGGTATGTATTAGTTATCAAACATTTTTGTTCAATCGATGATTCTGCTACTGAATGGCTTTCAATTATTTGCACTCAATTATGGTTAATTAGCATTGTATATAAAAATACTTAATATAATTTTACTCAGCTGTAAAATTTTACAAAAAATAAATGTGTTTTTTATTACTAATTGAACAAAATAAACATACAATAAATTATAAACGGAACTGAAATATTATTACAAACTACATTTATTATTGTTTCGTCTTTGGGCAATTGTTGGCCAGCGTCCCACAGCTCGGCATAGGACGTTTGCCACTTACCATCAGGTGGGCTACATGCTCGTTTACTACTTCAATCTTATAAAAAATAAAAAATGTGTGCGTGTACTAGCGTACACTCGTAAGAAGTGAAACTTCTTTATGACGTTATTTTTCAAAAAAATATTTACTATATGCAACTTTACAGAAATTGGTTAAATAAAGTTAAATTAGATAAAGTTTAATAAAAGGCTTTTATTAAACTTTATCTAATAATCTAATCTATAATAATCTATCTAATATCACGCGTGATAGGGATAAGAAAAAGATGGCGCGTAACGGAAAAAAAAGATGGCGCGTAACAGAAAAAGATGGCGCGTAACGAGAAAATGTTACACTAATTTTTTTTCCAACCCCGATAAAGAAGTTTCACTTCAAAAAATGTTTGTTCAAGCACATCGGTAACACCTGTCAATTCAATTGACTGTGAGGTTTTATCTATAATTTTTGGTCTAAACACCACCGAATCCAACGAACAACACGCATTATTAGTCTCACGGTCACATTGCGATGCACTTACAAATCAGCGGATATGTAAGCGTTGCAAGCGGATAGGAAAGTTGCAGCCGTAGTTATTAGTGATGCACGCGACGGTTTGTAACCCATTTTATTCGTATGGAAACCCTAATGGGTTCGTCTCTGCAGCTGAGAGGGCATGCCGAACTCCTAACGTCTAAAATTCAAGGTAGACTACAAAGACATATTAACAACGTGGTTTTTAAGCAATCAAGTTTCTGATTTAATAGTTTAACATTGTATTTGTTCTAAATTGTAGCTGGTAGAACCAGTGTAGTTCGACCGGGGAAGTACCACCGCCACACCTATTTCTAGCGTGCAGCATTTTTTGCGTTTCCTGTGGTTGCCGGCAAACTTTCACATAAGGCGACTATCTTAGTCCTCGGGAGTAGCAACTCATCTGTGATTGACTTCAGATGGAACCCATGGTCTGTATGAAGTTGATTACAGATGTCCATGGGCGGGAGTGGTCAGTTAACATCAGGTGGACTGCATGTTGGTTTGCTACTTCAGTCAGATAAAAAAAACATGGTATTCCTCTGTACACCCTTTTCCCGGACTGCGGGTACAATAATAGGATTCCTCTGTTCTTCTTTAGTCTATTTCGTTGCTCTGAAACAATCATTTATGTGGTGCCAACTCAGAATGAGTTTTAAGGCATAGTCCACCACGCTGGCTAAGTACGAATTGGTGTTTATGCCTGTGTTTGCAATAATTGCAATTTACATTGCACGCTTGTTTTCAGCGATAACTTGCAACGTATTTTTTGTCCGTTAATTGTTTTGAGAAATATAATTAACTTATTCTCTAGGTAAATGTCGTGTGCAGCGTATTAATAGCAAACGAGCTTGCAGTCATGTAAGTCACAGCCGCCCATGTACAGGCACTAGACATACTTATGCGAGGCAACTCACACGGCGGATTACGACAGGGTTCAAACTACATCTGGGATACACTGACTCTATCATCTAGTAGCAATACCATTAGTATGTATGTATTTGTTTCGTCGAAATATTAATAAGCTGTCACTTTATTGCAATGTACATGGCACCCTTACGTTTTAGTTTCCTTACTGCACTTATAGCTCCGTACTAAGATTGTCTTTAGTGACTGTGAATACACAAACACCCAGATGAATCATTCAGATATTTGTATGGCCGGAAATCGAACCCAGAATCCACTGCGCATCACACCGGTATGGCCACCGCTCCGCTACGCGGGTCGTCTCGTTTATTTATTGTCCTTTTTGTTTGTTGATGTTTAATTGAAGATCTAAAACAATAAATAAAATATTACAAAAAACTATCTTCTTGAATCCAAACTCAATTGTAACTTAAGATAATTAACCGTTTTTAAGCAGTCGGTTTTTTGTATTAATTAACCTAATAAATTTACTCGTTATTAATAAATGTAACATACAGAGACGCGGAACTAAGTATATAAGAACGATATAGATCTTAAATAATGTGTTTGTTTATACATTTGATAAACCCACATACATCTTTGAAGGTGGTAGAATCCGTCGTGTTATTGCTCCGGAAGTAGAAATGCCTAACATATTTTTGTATTAAAACAGTATGTTTGAAGAGAAAAGTGATAGGTAAAGCAAGCATGCAGTCCACCTGATGGTAAGTGGTTACCCCCATCCATGGACATCTGTTATCAACTTCATACAGAATATGGGTTCCATCTAAAGTCAATCACAGATGCGTCGCTACTCTCGAGGACTATGATGGTCGCCTCATGTGAAAGTGTGCCGGCAACCACACCCTTCTATCGAAACGCAAGAAATGCTTCTAGCTAGAAATAGGTGTGGCGGTGGTACTTCCCCGGTCGAACTACACTGGTTCTACCACCTTGTAAACCTCAGGAGAAACTATTCATCTTGGCACTCATCACCATAAAGGACTTCAGAAAAGAGTCGATTTAACATTAATCCTGTCTAGGTTTTCAATATAACGTCCTCAGTCCGAGTCTATTACATCAAATCGATCACTGATTATGTTTTCGCTAATATTTATAAGCGAAATGGGCATTACGAGGTCTTTTTTTTATCTGGTGGTAGAACAAAGGTGATACTATTCGATGGAAGGGTATGGAAGGGTGTGGTTACCGCCACACTTTCCTTTGAGGCGACCATCTTAGTCCTCGGAAGTCAACGCGTAATTGACTACAGATTCAACCCTTGTTCTGTATAAAGTTATTTCCATATGTCCATGGGCGACAGTGATCACTTAACATAAGGTGGAGTGCATGCTCGTTTGCTATTTCATACTTATAAAAAACAATCGTAATAGTTTTGAGGAAACATGATAAACTCGTAATAAACACAGATGTCAGTTGGCCCACAACCCATCACTGAATCAAAGGCTCGTTTGGCACTCTAATTACAAAAAACCGGCTAAGTGTGAGTTGGACTCGCGCAGGAAGGGTTCCGTACCATAAAAAACGGCAAAAAAACACGTTTGTTGTATTGGAACCCCCCTTTAAATTTTTATTTTGCTTTATAATTATTTGTTATTATAGCAGTAACATAAATACATAAATACATAAAATTTCAACTGTCTAGCTATCACGGTTCATGAGAAACAGTCTGGTGAAAAAAAATTTTAAACAAAAAATACAACCGACTTCCATGCCACATAAAAGTAAAAAATAATTTAAATACATGTTGGTTTAGAGCAAACACAGTTCTTAGTACATAGTCCCGAAGTCGGCGCTCACCATATTTTGCTGGATCATGACGAAACTACATGTATCTTATATGAGCGCCGACTTCGGGACTATGTACTAAGAACTGTGTTTGCTCTAAACCAACATGTATTTAAATTATTTTTTACTTTTATGTGGCATGGAAGTCGGTTGTATTTTTTGTTTAAAATTTTTTTTTTCACGCTTTTCAGTCACGATAAAATCAGTTATGGCTGTTGCTAGTCGTCCGCTAACCGGATGAATAAAATTAATTATTCGTCCGATTTTCGGATGCATAAAATTATGTGCTGACGTCATCATATAAAAATATACTTCTTTGACACAACCGGTCGGGGGCGCTACCGCGCCCCCTCCCTTAGATTCTGAATTGGAAAAATCTGTTCGAACCTAACCTAACCGAATAAAACAACTTTTTCTGAGTAAACATTTATTTAAAGAATAGACCTATAATTATCAATATTTAAAGTAGAAAAAGTAATATAAACCTTATAATTAAGAGTATAATTCAACTGATACTGATAAAAATAACCCATCCAATTTAAAAAGGTTGGAAGTACTCTTGCATCTTCCAGGTAATTGTATTCAAAGTGGAATTTTTGATCATAATTATATCCTCTCCGAAACTCATTGTTGGTATTGTGAACAACAACATTATGTATACGTAAGCACAATATGGCCGATGCCTACGGTTTAAACTTGAAGGACCCCAGCATTATCAGGGTTGAGGAGTTGAAGGTCAAAATTATCATGTCATATCTTTGCTTAGTAATCTCATTACATATACCTAAGCACCATATGGCCGATGCTTATGGTTTAAACTTGCAGTACCCTGCATCATCAGGGTTGAGGAGTTGAAGGTCAATTTTCTTATCATACGTCTTTGCTTTGTAAATATATTACATATCCATAAGTATCAAATGGCCAACGCCTATGGTTTAAGCCTGAAGTACCCCTGCATCATCAGGGCCGAAGAGTTGAAGGTCAAAATTATCATGTCATATCTTTTCTATGTAATCTCATCGCATGCACGTAAGCAACAGATCCCCAACTTCTATGGCTTGGGCTTACAGTACCCTGCATCATCAGGGTTGAGGAGTTGAAGGTCAACTTTTTTATCATACGTCTTCACTTTGTAAATATATAAACATACCCATAAGCATCAAATGGCCAACGCCTATAGTTTAAGCCTGAAGTACCCCTGCATCATCAGAGTTGAGGAGTTGAAGGTCAAATTTTTCATCTTATATCTTTGCTTAGTAATCTTATCAGATATACGTAGCGATCATGTAGCTAACGCCTATAGTTTAAGCTTGAAGCACCCCAGCATCATCAGGATTGAGGAGTTGAAGGTCCAATTTTCCACCGTATGCAACCATTTTTCTAATGTTTTACCTTACATTTTTTTAAATATCATTTTGAATGCGTAAGATTGAAATAGCTAAGTTTTATGGCTTAGGCATTCAATACCCCTGCATCATCAGGATTGAGGAGTTGAAGGTCCAATGTTTCGTCGTATACCTTTGCTTAGCAATGTTATTACAAATCCGTGAGCGACAAATGTCTAACGTTTATGGTTTAAGCCTGCAGTACCCCTGCATCATCAGGGTTGAAGAGTTGAAGGTCAAATTTGTCATCGTACATCTTTGCCTTGCTATCTTATTATATATCCGTAAGCACTAAATGGCCATCACCTACGGCTTGGGCTTACAGCACCCTGCATCATCAGGGTTGAGGAGTTGAAGGTCATTTTTTTTATAATATGTCTTTGCTTAGTATTGTTATAACATACCCATAAGCACCAAATGGTCAACCCCAATGGTTTAGGCTTGAGGCACCCCTGCATCATCAGGATTGAGGAGTTGAAGGTCAAATTTTCATCACATGTCTCTGCTTAGTAGTCTTGTTGCATATATGTAAGCACCAAATAGCTAATGTTATAGTTTAGGATAGCTGTAACCCTGCATCATCAGGATCGAAGAGTTGAAGGTCAAATTTTTCGTCAACCTATATAAGCATAGATATATAATACATATTCCAAGTTTCATAACAATCAATTCGGCAGAAGCCGAGTTATCTCAAATTATCTAAAAAACTTGAGGAGTGGTGGTGGTTTCCACCCCATAACTCAAAGAGTTAAGCATCACAGCATACTCATGTCCAAGAGAAAAAGTTGCGTGACGAAATTTCCTATCAAATGAAAGAAAGAAAATGGAAATCGGTTTATAAACACCCAAGTTATTCAAGATTTTAAGAAACCGACATTTTCCAATTTTCCGGGAAAACCGCCGGAAGGTTTTCATTTTCCTCAATATGGGACTGCCTGTGAAACTAGTCGCATACAATGTCGTATGAATCGTGTCGGTAGATCGACGATTTCTAGCCATTTCGCCCGAACATACATAAAAAAAAAAAAAAAAAAAAAAAAAAAAAAAAAAATATACGTGACGAATAGATAACCTCTTTCCTTTGGGAAGTCGGTTAAAAAGCAGACTTAGAGACGGACAGACAAACACGCGGAGTCTTAGTAAGAGGGTTCCGTTTTCTCTCTTTGGGTGCGGAGCCCTTGTCCCTGTAGTTTCGGGACCAGAATAGGGTTACGGTATTCCCTTCCTGTCGTAAGAGGCTACTAAAAGGGGCTTCCGGGGTTGCGGGTGGTAAGAGTGAGAGCTCAAACCGTCCAGCCAAGCGACCCCGGGTAGGACGACGGTATGTGTAGCCACATGCCAGATTCCGTCATAAGCACCAGGAGGTACAGTGAGTACAAACGCTTTATAGGAAGAGCCCGAATGGGGCATCGCGCCAGAGGTCTCCTGGGGGATATAGCGAGGTAAACATCTCACATAACCCGGCGTTGCTACCACCGCTTGGGTATCTTTGTTTTCCGCTTAATAACAATAAATAAATAAATTAATGTACCTACGGAGTGCTCCCACGACTTTGGGTTTCTTTGGAGGTTACCCCCTCGATAACAAAAAAATAATAAATATACCTACGGAGCCCTAAAAAGCCTGTGAATTCGGTTAGTCGCTTCTTTCACAAACCTCTCCGGAAGCTGATGATAGTGTAGTAACAGCCTCGCAGGTTGAGTTGAAAAAACATTAGTTTCTATCTGACCACCGAGTCGGTTAGGTGTGTCTGTCGTTTAAACCGCGAGTGTATGAAGACTTCATAAGTTCATCAGACAGCGGAGGTTAGTTATTTTTGTTTGAGTGCGATTTCTTTGAAATTGATTGGTTGCCCCTGACTTGCTCGGATGCTGATTTGCGGGTTTGCGATTCGATTACAACCATTGTTTATATTGAGCGCACTGCAAAGTAAGCAATTAAGATACTCTTATTGAATCGATGCAGTTACGAAATACACCATTGTTCTGCTTTTAGTAAGACTTGAATTCTTGTCTAAAATATTGGAGACATCAGCATTTAACATCGATGGAAATATTGTTTCATGATTTGTTATATTATTCCACTAAACCTATTATTGTAGTTGAAACATATAATGATTTCTATAACATTTATAAAAAATATCGACCTTCAGATCATCAGTTAATTAAGCTTTTGTTTTCGTCAATAATTAATGAAAAAAATTTGAATTTATTAACGTTAAGCAATGAATGAAACATATCAATATTTGTATAGTATTTTATAACTTAACGTTATAATACAAAATAAAACTTAATGTTTAAATTCTCCGACAATATTTAATATTAGTATCATGTAATATGACTATTATAAAAAACATGGTCGTTCCAAGTTTACAAAAATCGGTAATTGCGTATTTACAAACTGCAAGTTAATGATGATTTTGTTGTTATAGAGGACATCAGGAATGTAATTTACAACAGTTTACTGACTACAGTTAAATTAACTGTTTGTTCTTATACGTTTTCAAGTGAAAATTTCCATAGTTAAACGATTTTTGGTAGAGATACAACTTACGGGCTGGCGTCACCGACATGCTGTGACATAGTGATAAGTATAAAATTGTTAAAAAGAATTAGTAAATAATATCCAATAATTTGACAAATGTATGGTATAACTTTTTGCAAGTTTTGTTCTATTTTTATTTTAATAAAAATAATCATAGTGTGTCGACATCTATTATTATTTACGAAACAATACTCTACAAACAATACGAATAACGAGTTGAACCAGAAGATTTTTAATAATTTAAATTAATTAATTAATTTAATTAATTCTAATCTATGAAAGTAACTTATTTATAGTTTTTAGTTTTCACTTGTGGTGGCAATTTCTATCATTGCTGCGTTTTGTATAACTTTTTTGTAATATATTTCCGTAAATATCTTTGAATTTTGTAAATGAACGGGAAAAAATAATATGCTTATTAATTTGGTGGATATCCCGTCCACGAATATAGGTACACGTCATAATACGAGTAAATATATGATTTTCAGATTGTTTATACATGTTCATATAATCATAATTTAAAAAATGAAATATAAACCTACGTTTTCATTATTAAAATTGAAGAAGTAATAAGGTTTTTGCATAATTTTATATGATGAAATGATGAAAAATATAGTGAAAACGTAACAAAAATAAGTGATATATCTTTGTATATAGTGGAATAGGTGGGTTACATTTAACATGATTTACTTTATAAGTAACAAAGTAGTACAGTAAATTTAATATAAGTATGCATGTGTGTGTGTGAAACTCACTTATTCTACCTCAAACATTTAACACTTCAATTTCATAATAAAAAATACATAGGTCGGTTACATAGTCTGATTTTCTCCTGTGTCGTGAGTGCCGTGGACACACACAAAGATAAATACACAAACACCCAGACCCAGAACAAGAATCGGAACTCATCATTCAGATACATGTTTAGCCGGGAATCGAACCCGAAACCCACGCGGTTCGCCAAAATATAATACACATTACGAAAGTATAAGTATTAAGGTATTAACTATCGTGTTAATTCGTACTTCACATCCCGCCACTTATGCTATCTTGCAATCGGCCTCGCCAGGCGGATAGACGTAGAAAGTGTTAGAAACGTCAGGATGTACCCTTAGGTAATATTATTTGTACGCTATTTGTACGTTTGTTTATTATTATCGACGTCATTTTTTAAATATCTATTTCTCTAGCTTTGCGTCCTCGCTGTGTGATACGGCTTATTGCTAAGAGATTAAACGCTCACCCTTACGCTTTCTACACTCATAGCCCCACACTATGATTTTCTCCTGTGTCGTGGATATCATGGATACACACAAGACGAATACACAAACACCCAGACCCAGAACATGAATCTAAACTCATCATTCAGATACCTGTCTGGCCGGGAATCGAACCCGGAACCCATTGCGCGTCACACCGGTATGGTAACCGCTGCGCCAGGCGGGTCGTCGAGATGCTTTTTGGATGTATGTATGTAAATATGTATGTCTTTTTTTTGGCTCATTACAGTCCGGTAATGTTTTTTGGGTGTATGTCCATTTATAAGTATATATGACTACTTCTTTGGCATTCCCTATAGACGAAATGAATTTCCGATTTTAAAATATACCTATGAGGTTTCGTTTGATTCAATAAAGTTGGCATAGGCAATAATTTGTGGCAATGGTCACTATTTCAATCAAATAAATATAATCGGAATTATAATAATTGTGAATCACGTTTTAGTGAATACTGAACTGTTTGTGTTGTGGTTTCTGTTCTTCTTGGGGGAGTAACCCATTATTGTCCTACTGCTGGGTCACGGGTCTTCTCTCAGAATGAGAGAGTTTCAGGCTATAGTCCACCGCGCTGGCCACGTGCGAATTGGTGGACTCTGCTCTTCTACTTCTACTCATCTCTATCTGCGTGTAGGTCGGTGTATGTGTCATTTTTCATATCTATTATTCTTATGGCTACTTTTATTGTCAAAACTAGCTGACCCGATAAACGTTGTTTTGCCATATAAAAAAAATAAGGGTGGACAACCCTTAAAGGGTATGAAAAATAGATGTTGGCCGATTCTCATAGATACCGGATAAGCACAAAAAATTTCATCAAAATCGGTCAAGCCGTTTCAGAGGAGTATGGCAACAAAAACTGTGACACGAGAATTTTATATATTAGATTACCTTGTACTTATATATGCTTAAGACAACTTAGAACCTAAAATTTACATTTGTTAACAAACCTTTGATAGAAAACGAATTAAATATAAATATTTAGTAGGAAGCAGGATTCTATGTGGCATTTTTTCTATTTTGAGGACTTATGCACACTATGGAACTCTATGTACATATTATCAATTGGATAAATATTTATATAACTAATGTAGGCCTTCACGCTCGTCCTCGCATATTTTTTTAAAAAATGTCACGTTTTTCCGATATTTGTCAAAAATCTGCCGTAGGACTTGACTAAGATGAGTTTATACAAATAGTAATTGAAATTAACCAATAAAGAGATGTGGGTCTTCTCTTAGAGTAGAGAGGCTTGGGTCGAAGTTTGAATTAGTAGACTTCATACATTTTTACGAACCTTTTATGTTATAATTCTCAGGAATGCTTTATTTTTCGCGATGTTTTCCTTCACCGTTGAACCAATCAATGACAATTGTTTGAGCAAATCTTAGAATAATCTGAGCCTCTAATTCATATTATTAGGCTATCACTGCAGTTATATGTAGATTATAACGAAAATATATTGTCATTAAAAAGTCTGTTATTATTAGCTTAAAATCTAAATACCTAATCAATTGTTAAAAAATATAATATTGCCTACGTAGTATAGCTACGCAAATTATTTTCATATTCACAATTAATTTTATTATTATTTTATGACATTTATATTTAGCGTTAAAATGTCTTTTTCAATACATGCCTATTAAGCACTGATTCTCAGGCATTGATAATAACCAGGCAATAAAATACAAAACCATAAATTATTTCTGAGTGAAAGTTTTCAAATGATCGTAATTTTGCTGTTATAATGATTACGTTGTTACGTTGTAACCGTTACATAGAGATCACTCAGCGATCACTTTATTAGAACGACTGAAGTAGTAAACGAGCATGCAGTCCACCTGATGGTAAGTGACCATCGCTCAACTGTAAGCAATTTCAAACGGAACAGTTCTGTCTGAAGTCGATCACAAATCCCAAACGCTTTCTACACTCATAGCCCCACAGTTGGATTTTCTCCTGTGCCGTGGATACACACAAGACGAATACACATACACCCAGACCCAGAACAGGAATCTAAACTCATCATACAGATACCTGTTTGGCCGTGAATCGAACCCGGGACTCATTGCTCGTCAGACCGGTATGCTAACTGCTCCGCGAAGCGGGTAGCAAAATGCATTGCTACTAAGTCGGCACCCGCACCCTTTCAGCAAAAAACCGTAACATTAAATGGTAGAAACAGGTGCGGTAGTAGTACCTGCCTAGTTGATTCATACTTTTTTTTATCTCACTGAAGTAGCAAACGAGCATGCAGTCCACCTGATGGTAAGTCACAGCCGTCCATTGTCCAACTACATACAACATGGGTTTCATCTGAAGTCAATCACAGATGCGTTGCTACTCCCGAGGACTATGATGGTCGCCTCATGTGAAAGTGTTCCGTAGTTGTTATTCTATCTTACAAATAATTTACTACAGATAACATTTATGTGAAGAAAATAACATTATCACTTATACCTTCACATAGTTATAAATATATTTGTAGTAGATGTAGAATGACGAGTAGGGTTCGATCCTGAAGGTTAGCCATACATATTTCTAGCGTAAATCTCTTCTTGTGTTTGTGGTAGAGAGCGGTTGCCAACGCACTTTCATCGGAGTTGACCAGTTTAACCCTTGGGAGTATTTGGATCTCATCTGATTGGAACTTAATAGGAAGTTAGGTGGGTGACAGTTAAAAAAAAATAAGTGCGAAGAATTTAGTCACAAAAGTAGTCACTATGAAAGAAAAAAAAGAAGTCACTTTATTCAAAAATTACGAAGACTATGTCAAGTATATACAAACTAAGTCGATTCTAATGTAATATATCGTGATTTTTTTATCTGATTGATTTTTTGATGTGGTCACTACCACTCATGGCCACGTAAGGAACTTCATTTAGAACGTGGGTTTTTTTATTATAACCCAAAAACTCCACAGACTGATCGTCCGTGCCTTTTGTCACAATAGTTCTTCTTTTTTTTAACAATAATTCTTTATCTCTTAGCTCCACGTTAGGCCATCGCTGTCACCATCACACTGTCGTGTGCGGTGTTGACATCGTTGGCAATTAAAGAAGTCTTACAATTACGCTTAATATATATATAGCACCATTTATCCCTTCATATTTACATATTATTACTATACTATTACTTATTTCTTATGTAAATAGAACGTGGGTTATATTAGAAGTCAATGACGGAGGACTGGGGTAGACGTTTCATATAAAAGTGTGCACCGTCAACCACATCCTTCCATCGAAACGCAAGAATGCTTCACGCTAGAAATAGGTGTGGCGGCGGTATCCTCACAGTGTAAGTACACTGGTTCTCTCTCATCGACTCATTATTGGCCCACTGCTGGACACGGGTCTTCTCTCAGAATGAGAGAGTTTAGGCCATAGTCCACCGCGCTGGCCAAGTGCGAATTGGTGGACTTCTCACACCTCCGAGAACTTTTTTTTTAAAGAACTCTCGGGTGTGTGGGTTTCCTCACGTTGTTTTCCTTCACCGAAAAGCAGTGATAATAAATTTTTAATACGCACATAAATCCGTGGTGCGTGCCTGGGTTTGAACCTCGGACCTCCCGATCGAGAGGGCAAGTTTCAACCATTAGGCTATCACTGCTCTTACATTGGTTCTACCACCTGTAAAATGATTGACGGCGAATTGTAATATATCATTTTACAATTCCTCAAGCTGTTTTGGCTCTAGTGCGTACCAAACAAGTGGACATAGACACAAACATACATTCATACGCTCGAAAAACATTACCCTCTTTTTGATGCAGTCGGATAAACAAGATAATTCAAAGTGTAACAACGTAGTGTACATTCCATACCTCCCCAGCTGTGTGGAGAGACCCAGCAGTGGGTATAAAAAGGATTGTTACTCCTGTTTTAAATAACAAAGGGGAATTGTAAAACGATCGAAAAAAATCTTAGCGACTTATGATGACATACTGTTTTAATAACTGAAACGGTATGTGCGCTCAGTTCATAAATATTATGAAAATTCTCATTTTGTATTTTAAGTTTTTATTTATTAACCTATGTTGTCCCACTGCTGGGAAAAGGTCTCCCCCATATGCTTTCACTGCTCTCTATCTTTCGCCAGGGTCTGCCAGTCTTTTGAATATTTGACCAAATCGTCACACCATCTTTTCTTAGACCTTCTTCTTCGAAAGCAATGAATGGGCAGATAACGCAATATGTAGACGAGCATACCTACTTGGGAAAAAGAAATCAAACCACGTATTTTAAGTAACTCAAATTAATGTTTATAAGTTGCAATTCTGTTGATTTCTCGTCACTCGCAGTCCGACGCTCATTTAGTAATACCACAGTACTAGTATCTACAGTATTCTTACTTCTTACAAACGCACGAAACGCAAGTTGTACCTACGCGCCACGATTTCGGTATGCACTCGGTACCCAACAGCTAGCAAATGGGCCGTAGTGGCGAGCGGGCGATGTGACGTTTTTTAAGCAGTGGATCTTTTTATTTAAATAATAGTGTAGCGAAGAGCAGTTGTAAACTACATTAGGCTGTTTTTGATAGCTTTATTTGTGCATAAACACGTCCAGTGTTAATAATTTTTATTTTGGTTGATAAAATATTATTCAGTGTGAAATTTATAACTATTATTTGTGTACGATTTATTATTCTCATAAATATTAAAAGAACGCGTTGTTTTTTACCTTAATCTATTGAATAAAATACATAATAAGTAAGAAAGTACGTCAAGTATACAGATGTATTAAAATACTTTAGGCGGGTAGCCCTAACGCGAACTCTCGTCCAGCGCGTCTGTAGGTATAAATTTCAAGGACACGGCAGAGTTAGACTACTGTATGATATTAATACTGTGGTAATACTAAGTATAACGTAAATTATTTTTTTTGTCACTTCAATCTTTTATTTAGTATAGTTTTAGGTAGCATTAAAACGAGTAACTGAAGTTTTAAAACTACGTATTAACAAATTATCGTGACCTAATTATTTTAATCTATATAATTATATGTTCCTTTTTCTGGTCAATTTATACTTAATTTATGCAGTTGAGACCTTGAGACTGTAAACAAGTACAAATAGTGTATTAATATAATTTTGTTCGTACGCGTATTTACTTAGATGGCAAGAATACCGAACCGCACTTATTACATTTATGTGTGCACCTCGCGACTACGGGTATAAGTCTTATATTTATTAAATTAACAATAACATTGTTATTATTGTATAATTCATATATATTATCAACAATGTCCCCTTTTTTGTGACCACGTGTATCATATTTAAATATATGTCATAATTATGTGAGCAGTGATAGCCTAATGGTTGAAACTTGCCCTCGCGATCGGGAGGTCCGAGGTTCAAACCCAGGCACGCACCACTGATTTATGTGCGTATTAGAAATTAATTATCACTGCTTTTCGGTGAAGGATAACATCGTGAGGAAACCTACACACCCGAGAGTTCTTTAAAAAAAAAAGTTCTCGGAGGTGTGTGAAGTCTACCAATTCGCACTTGGCCAGCGCGCTGGACTATGCCCTAAAACTTTCTCATTCCGAGAGAAGACCCGTGCCCAGCAGAGGGACAATAATGGGTTGACGATCATCATATTTATGTTACAAACTACAATCTGTCTAGCCGTTTAGACTGCAGGGCGTGCCGAATAAATAGACATACGTATAGCATCTTTATTCTTAATTATTAGGTCGTTAAAATTGCACTACAATGTGGCAACGGGATAACTCTAAGTTTTGAGACTAAAACCGAAAAAGATGCCCGAATTCCAATTTTAGTCTTAGGAGTCGAGTTTGTGCTTTTCATAATATATTTTTTGTTCGTTATGCTAATAAGGTTTCTTACTGTAGTCTGACAATTTCGTGTACAACCCATTAAGTTCAGAGATAGACGAATAGACGAAATTGTCATACTATAGTAGATACCTTATTAGCATAACGAACAAGAAAAAAATAAAAAAAAATATGGAAAAATGAATTTCGTGTATATGAATGACAAAAAAGCCAATCATTTTACAAACATGATGCAAGTATACTATATACCTACTTCAGTGAACGCCAAGTTCAAGACATCATATAATATAATATATTTCTGTATTTTAATTACGCTCATTACACTGATAAAAATGTATATTACGGCTTAATTATATGTATATACATATTGTTCAGATTACCTTTGTTTTAATTACCTATTTTATTGCATCAGGAAGGTGATGCCTGAAATATTTGTTTCCATTCAAAAACCCCCACTGTTTAGATAATTATAAAAAAAAAACGCTTTAAAACACTTTCTACACTCATAGCCCCACCAACAACATCACAGCCTCTCTGACGCAGTCGGTTTATGAGGGTTTTTATCGCCGCCCCTCTGACGTTTTATAAGGGTTTTTTTCATTTCGCTGCGGAATCCTACACGATTATGCGTCACTAGACGAGCGTACACCGGTTCCTGCAATAATGATTTATGATTTAGATGCGCTCAAAATTTGCAGGTGACACTTGGCACACTTTCTTTTTGACCATACATTACCAATGTTAAATTATTTCAACTGAACTTTCTATGACACTTTTCATTATTTCTTATAATATGTTCAAAAAAAATTATAACTAGATTGATGTCAATTAGGGTCAATCTATTTTTCTGATTATTTACATTGAAATAGGCTTCATTAGGCTTGAATTGAGAGTAGCTCAGATTATTTTTATTTGATTATGTGTTCATTATGCCTAAAAATGATTCTAATTTGAAATTTTTGCATGCCTTGACAGGCGGAACTTGGAGAGCCTACCTTTATATAATATATAGCAACATCATTTTATGTACCCATGTTCTTGCAAAATAAAATATTTGAATTTGAATTATTTTTTATAATAAACTTTTTTTGTTCAATCCTAACCAACAACGAGATATAACAACGTTCTATTTAATTTTTAATCATATTAACATTATAAGTGCCAAGGTTTGTATGTGTTTGTAACTCTTTCCAAAAAAACTTTTGGTCAGAATACGCTGTTATTTGGGACAAACACAGTTTATGAGCTAGATGAACTCTTAGGATACCTCATTACTGTAGTAGACTTGACCGAAGTGGACGAAGCCACGGGCATAAATAACCTCGTAATGTAATACATATGTTTTTTTTTTCTGACTTAAGTAGCAAACGAGCACGCTGTCCACCTGATGGTAAGTGGTCGCTGCCGCTCATGGACATCTGTAGTCAACGTCATAAAGAACATGGGTTCTATACGAAGTCAATCACAGATGCGTTGCTACTCCCGAGGAATAAGATGGTCGCCGAGGAATATGTTAAAGTGTGCCGGTAACCACACCCGTCCATCGAAACGCAAAAAATGCTTTACGCTAGAAATAGGTGTGGCAGTGATGGTGTAAAATAAAAATAAAACTCTCTTCGTGGACATACACCAACACTCAGACCCAAAACAAGAATTTAAAGTCATCTTTGAAATACCTGTCTGGTCGGGAAATCGAACCCGGAACCCACAGCGCGTCAGGCCGGCATGGTAACCGTACAGCCACGCGGGTTGTCAAAATAATCATAATGTATCTTAAGAAGTTAATAGTAACTCAAGTTTTGACCCAGAAAATGTAAATCCATCGCAGATGCAAATAAAACATAAATATAACTAAGACATAAATAATTTATTTTTACACATAATATAACTAAGGCATAAATTATTTATTTTACTTAAACAGTTTTATAATAATGTTGTAACAATATTGGCGTGAAGTGGGCCATTAGTTTACGTAACAGATGCAAGTCAGTGGATATTTTACTGTATTTGCATTTTCCAATAAAAATGGGCATATTAAATAGTATAATTATGTAGATGTTGCATCTTTTATTTTGTACTATTTACGGCATGCGGTTTTACTCGCGTTTTATAGAAATATGTATTATAACTTTTTTATCTTCTTTTTATACATCCTGTGTCTATTAATGATTACGTTCTCAATGTAATGATTTTTCAGTAGTATTTTTTTTAGTTATTGTTTTCAAATATAACAGTGGATACAATATTCATGTTTATTAATTTAAATAACGTACTACTCGACCAAAACAATTAGGCGCTCGACAGTTGAAACGTCATTAGAACTAGGGATTTTCCATCCCGATACGAAATATATTCTATTACCAAATACCAAAAGTATGTAGGTATACAATTATTAAAACCTACACCATAGTGGTTGGTGTATTTTCAATAGTCGAGTATTTATTAAAGCACTTTCATGTGTTTAATATATTCGCAGACATGGAATATTTTGTTTCCTTTTTTATTTGTGTAAGAGACTGATGCCTGTTGCAGCACACATTCGATTCGACTTGGGATACAGGAATACTGAGCCCAATACTCTTCTCTTGTTAAAAAAAGGCATATTTTGAATGTAAGAGTCCTTTCTCCTCCACGAATAGTCTTTTTCCTACCTATTTTGAGTTTTATTGACGAATAACTAATTTAATAATAACTTTAAGAACTCAACAATCACTCATTAAACTAACATTATAACATTAAACACGTGCTGGCTAACGTAAACACCTAGACGATACACGACTGCACGTCTCTAAGGGATGCGCGGGGTAAGAAGCGAGATGCGGGGTATTGAACCACTTTTGTTTTATGCGCCTAATTGTTGTGGTTGAGTAATACATATATTAATAATTATTTTATGTATTTTGCATGAGTTGTGAACTAACCAATTTTTTAAATTGTAATTCGAATTCAGCTTTCGATATTGTACAAAAACTTATCCTAGAAAGATCTGGTCACTCGCTTTAGAACTTTGTATGTATACCTACGTATTACAACAAATAAGACCGACTACCGGTTTTATTAGTTAAAAATATCTCCGAAGCCAATCACGATACAAAAACAGAGTTTTCAATTTTAGTGATTAAATTAAATAAACATCCATCATCGCCTATAGTATCTATACCGTTACTCTCTCGTATTCAATTTTAATTCAATAAAAGCAATTCGAATGTAATCAAAGCCATACTTCAAGCAAGAAGCTTAAAACGAGCTACATTTCACAAACCAGCCTTATATCTCTTAAAATAAAGTCTACGGAACGTGCCTTCGTAACACTATAATGACAATCGTCATTGTACAAATTCAACAATCAGTAAAGAAAAAAATTAATGGAATTCCCCGAGAGACGATATTTTTCACATTAAGTCTAATGAGTATTTCAATGTAATTATGATTCGAGCAAAAAGCTTTCGGACAAAGCAATGGATAACTAATGAAGCTTTCGGTGTCAAGGGCTGCCAAATTATAGAATAGTTTTCTTTAAATGATTCTAGTTGACCCATTGAACATCGTTCCACCTAAAAGTCAAAAATCTAGAATTTTCAGTATATCTCCACTATATTATACATAAAACCTTCCTCTTGAATTACTCTTAAAAAAAATCATTAAGATCCGTAGCGTAGTTTTAAAGATCTAAACATAAATAGGGACAGACAGCGAGAAGCGACTTTGTTTTATACTATGTAGTGACTAAGTTATATCCGCGACTTTACACGATTCGGTCACTACGGTAATGAGTATTATATTTTAATCTAGGTCATAAACTATGTGCGTGCTAAATTTCATCGAAATCGGACTGTTTGTTTTTGCGTGAAAGAACAACAAACACTTGTACATCGTGACAAACTGTAACATTAGTAAAATTAAACATAATTAATAGGAAATAAGATTTGACGACGCGTGGCGGGGCGGTTACCATCCGGTCTGACGCGCAATGGGTCCCGTGTTCGATTCCCGGCCGGACAGGTATCTGAATGATGAGTTTAGATTCATGTTCTGGGTCTGGGTGTTTGTGTATACGTCTTGTATGGCTTCCTCGACACAGGGAGGGTACAACCCATTATTGTCCCACTGCTGGGCACGGGTGAAATTAAAAAAAAATACAAATAGCGATACTAATGGGAAGCAAGATACTGGACCTGGCTTTTATCTTCCTCGTATAAATGAAGATTGTATCAAAAACAAAAAAAAACAGTAATTAAATTATAAAATATGTAAAAAAAAAACAAAAAGAACAGTAATTTAATTATATACGCAGATAATTGGACTACTTACATACAATTATGTAGATAATCTACTACAAAAACATAAAATTGATGAGTTTTCTATTGAATTTTTCCAGTTGAGTTTCGGTCCGGAGCGCGACCTCAACGTAAAAACTGGATGTTGTGTAAAAAAATTTTTTTTGACTATTTTTAAATAGGCCTATTCAATACACATTTACATTTTATTTAAATATGTTTCAATATTTTTATTTCATATTTTTTCCTTGGTCTATGATTTTATTTGAATTAATCAGAACTTTGAATACTAATCGATATTTCGGACCTTACCAGATGTTAATAGCTTGAATTAATTTTAATATATCTGCAGTTATATCACTTAATATCTATATTGTTATGTAAGATGTTTTCTTGTTATAATATCTAATAATAGATATTCAAATTATGCGTAACGCATTGCGTAAGCATTGTTATTTTAACATTAGAAAAGTTGCGTAGAGAGTTATAGACGCTAATAACAAAACTTAATGAGAAAAGTTTTTTTTTTACATCGCCCTAATTATCTTTGTGGGTTTCTTCATTTTAGCTGAGTAAGTCAGCAAATGTATTTATAGAAGTACACAATTTATTCTGTCTTTTATGATGTTTGTTTTTATTATTTAAAAAAAATCAATAAATAATTAAAGTCAACTTTTTAGAACATATCTTCTTGATAAATGTATGGTGTATAATCATTGGCCGTGTGGTGTCGGCCTTTTAGAATAGCACCACTCCCTCTCTACCCGTGGATGTCGTACGAGGCGACTAAGGGACATAAATCCAAGAGATGGGCAGCAGCATCTCCTTGTGTAACTCACACCTACTGCGGTCACCAACACGCATGCCAAGCGCGGTGACTATCGGCAAAAACCCCCAAATGAAAGGTGCAGAAGAACCCCGGCCCCCAGTCCCCGGCAGCCCCGCTATTCCGGGCTACGGTAGCGGCCAAGGTAACGGCGGGGCAGGGGGTGCTAAGAATCTCCGGCAGAGATCCGGCTACCGCAACCGACGACTTCTGCACCTGGCAACATACAACACCAGGACACTGAGGACCGACGAGAAGATACGGGAGCTGGAAGAAGAGATAGACAATTTGAACTGGAGTGTTTTGGGATTGTCTGAAGTCCGAAGACAGGGTGAGGACACGATAATCCTTAAATCGGGCAACTTGTTCTATCACCGGGAGGGCGACCACCTGTCTCAGGGTGGTGTCGGGTTCCTCGTCCACAAATCCCTCGTTAACAACGTGGTAACAGTCGACAGTGTGTCGTCAAGGGTAGCGTACCTTATACTCAGAATATCTAAACGGTATTCGCTGAAGGTCATACAGGTATATGCGCCGACTTCGACACACCCAGACGATGAGGTCGAGGTTATGTATGAGGACGTAAGTAGAGCCATGCATACCTCAAAGACCCACTTTACCGTTGTTATGGGGGATTTTAACGCAAGACTGGGCACGCGGAACGACGGCGAGCGGAAGGTGGGGCCCTTTGGAATTGGACAACGGAACCACCGAGGCCACTTGCTTGCCAACTTCTTGGAGAGGGAGGGCCTCTTTATGATGAACTCTTTCTTCAAGAAGAGGGCACAGCGAAAGTGGACTTGGATAAGTCCTGATGGTTCGTCTAAAAACGAGATAGACTTCATTTTGGCAGACAAACGGCACATATTTAATGATGTCTCTGTGATCAACAGGGTGAAAACCGGAAGTGATCACCGGATGGTAAGAGGCACATTAAATATCAACGTAAAGCTGGAACGGTCACACCTAATGAAGTCTACGCTCCGACCAACACCTGTCCAAATCCAGGGCTCCGAAGAGTTTCAACTTCAGCTACGAAACCGTTTCGCGTGTCTCGATTCTTGCGTTTCTGTGGACGAAATTAACACCAAGGTAGCAACAACTGTCCACGACGTGGGGTCTAAGTACTTTAAGACCCACTCCAGTGGTAGGTCTCGGGTTCTCTCAGAACATACTCTCGGTCTCATGAGGGAGAGGCGAGAACTATGTGTGCAGTCTCCAGCCTCAATGTCGAAATACAGACTGCTCAATAAACAGATCTCTCAGAGTAGGCGACGCGATTGGCGTGCTCATAACACCCATCGCGTAAAAGACGCTATTGAGCGGAACCAGGGCTCGAGAGTGTTCGCCAGGGATCTGTGCGTTGGGCAGAGCCTGCTGACGAGGTTGAAGACCGAATCGGGCACCATGGTTTCGTCTAACTCCGATGTTCTGAGGGAAATTGAGAAATACTACGGACAGTTGTATGCTTCCGCACGTGCTCCCGCCCGTAACAAGGCGGGCGACAAACGTGCCAAACTGACCCGACACTATACTGAGGACCTCCCGGACGTCAGCCTGTATGAGATTAGAGAGGCTCTCAAACAGCTGAAAAACAACAAGGCACCGGGCGATGACGGAATCACAACAGAGCTGCTAAAAGCTGGCGGTAAACCCGTACTAGTGGCGCTCCAAAAGTTGTTCGATTCCGTCATTACTAGTGGGACAACCCCGGAAGCGTGGAGCAGAAGCGTAGTGGTGCTGTTCTTCAAAAAGGGCGACAAAACTCTTTTGAAGAGTTCTTCAAAAGAGTAGTTAGAGGCCCATTGCGCTTCTGAGCCACGTGTATAAGCTGTTTTCGAGAGTCCTCACTAACCGCATTGCACGCAGGCTAGACGACTTCCAGCCTCCCGAACAAGCCGGTTTCCGAAAAGGCTACAGCACCATAGACCACATTCACACGCTGCGGCAGATTATACAGAAGACCGAGGAGTATAATCTGCCGTTATGTGTTGCTTATGTGGACTATGAGAAAGCCTTCGATTCTATCGAGACCTGGGCGGTGCTGGAGTCCCTTCAGCGATGCCAGATCGACTATAGGTACATCGAGGTGCTGAAGTGTGTATACACTGCCGCCACCATGTCAGTCCGAGTACACGACAGAAGCACAAATCCAATCCAACTGCAGCGGGGAGTCAGACAAGGCGATGTTATATCGCCGAAACTGTTCACCGCTGCGTTGGAAGATTTGTTCAAGCTGATGGAGTGGAAAGGTCTTGGCATTAACATCAATGGCGAACACATCACGCACCTTCGATTTGCCGATGATATAGTCATCTTGGCAGATTCGCTGACGGACCTCAACACAATGCTAGGCGACCTCAACAGTGCCTCACAACGGGTGGGTCTTAAGATGAACATGGACAAGACGAAAATCATGTCTAATTTCCATGTCACACCCGTACCGGTAGTTGTTGACGGCACTCCTCTCGAAGTTGTCGACGAGTACATTTACCTGGGACAAACGATCCGGATGGGTAAGTCCAACTTTGAGAGGGAGGTCACTCGAAGAATCCAACTCGGCTGGGCTGCGTTCGGGAAATTTCGTAGTATCTTCTCGTCCACAATTCCTCAGTGCCTGAAGTCGAAATTATTCGAGCAATGTGTGTTGCCAGTGATGACCTACGGCGCCGAAACGTGGTCCTTCACTGTAGGCCTCATTCGGAGACTCAGGGTCGCTCAGCGTGCTATGGAGAGGGTTATGCTCGGAATTTCGCTACGAGACATGATTCGCAACGATGAAATCCGTAGACGAACGAAGCTTACTGACATAGCTCTCAAAATTAGTAGGCTGAAGTGGCAATGGGCCGGCCACATCGCTCGCAGGACCGATAACCGATGGGGAAGGAAGGTCCTCGAGTGGCGACCACGTTTAGGCAAAAGGAGTACAGGTCGCCCCCCTACCAGATGGACCGATGACCTGAAGAAAACAGCGGGAAACCGTTGGATTCAGAGGGCACAGGACCGGTTGGAGTGGCGCCATTTAGGGGAGGCCTATGTTCAGCAGTGGACATCAAAAGGCTGATGGATGGATGGATGGATGGATGTATAATCATTTGCTTCCTGCAGTGTTAAGACGGAACACAAAAGCAAAGTAATTAGTCATATTCCTCTATAAAAATAATATTAATGTATGTAATTATCATTATTTTTTCTTGTATGAGTAATATGTTTCTTCATTTTTTGTTATTAATAATAAAAAATACTTATTATTCCGTGAACTATTAGAGTATTATCATTCAAAACCGCTTTTATATCAAAGTCAACAGTTTAATCTTCAAATTGGTAATCTTATTTTCATTTGTGCAGAAATTACCCGACTTCGTCATAAGTAACGTATTGATTTAAGGTGTGGGTGGTACATTTTTGGTACGCTCTACTATCTAAACGGCTTAACAGATTTTAAAATGTACATGTCATTGGCTCCGTCTCAATTATCGTTATGACATTGGCAATATTATTGTTCAATATGCGCCTGTGGATGCAAAAAAAAAATTTAAACAAAATAATTTAAAAACATGTTGGTTTAGAGCAAACACAGTTCTTAGTACATAGTCCCGAAGTCGGCGCTCACCATATTTTGCTGGATCATGACGAAACTACACGTATCATAAATGAGCGCCGACTTCGGGACTATGTACTAAGAACTGTGTTTGCTCTAAACCAACATGTATTTAAATTATTTTTTACTTTTATGTGGCATGGAAGTCGGTTGTATTTTTTGTTTAAAATTTTTTTTTTCACGCTTTTCAGTCACGGTAAAATCAGTTATGGCTGTTGCTAGTCGTCCGCTAACCGGATGAATAAAATTAATTATTCGTCCGATTTTCGGATGAATAAAATTATGTGCTGACGTCATCATATATAAATAGACTTCTTTGACACAACCGGTCGGGGGCGCTACCGCACCCCCTCCCTTAGATTCTGAATTGGAAAAATCTGTTCGAACCTAACCTAACCGAATAAAACAACTTTTTCTGAGTAAACATTTATTTAAAGAATAGACCTATAATTATCAATATTTAAAGTAGAAAAAGTAATATAAACCTTATAACTAAGAGTATAATTCAACTGATACTGATAAAAATAACCCATCCAATTTAAAAAGGTTGGTGGTACTCTTGCATCTTTCAGGTAATTGTATTCAAAGTGGAATTTTTGATCATAATTATATCCTCTCCGAAACTCATTGTTGGTATTGTGAACAACAACATTATGTATACGTAAGCACAATATGGCCGATGCCTACGGTTTAAACTTGAAGGACCCCAGCATTATCAGGGTTGAGGAGTTGAAGGTCAAAATTATCATGTCATATCTTTGCTTAGTAATCTCGTTACATATACGTAAGCACCATATGGCCGATGCTTATGGTTTAAACTTGCAGTACCCTGCATCATCAGGGTTGAGGAGTTGAAGGTCAATTTTCTTATCATACGTCTTTGCTTTGTAAATATATTACATATCCATAAGTATCAAATGGCCAACGCCTATGGTTTAAGCCTGAAGTACCCCTGCATCATCAGGGCCGAAGAGTTGAAGGTCAAAATTATCATGTCATATCTTTTCTATGTAATCTCATCGCATGCACGTAAGCAACAGATCCCCAACTTCTATGGCTTGGGCTTACAGTACACTGCATCATCAGGGTTGAGGAGTTGAAGGTCAACTTTTTTATCATACGTCTTCGCTTTGTAAATATATTACATACCCATAAGCATCAAATGGCCAACGCCTATAGTTTAAGCCTGAAGTACCCCTGCATCATCAGAGTTGAGGAGTTGAAGGTCAAATTTTTCATCTTATATCTTTGCTTAGTAATCTTATCAGATATACGTAGCGATCATGTAGCTAACGCCTATAGTTTAAGCTTGAAGCACCCCAGCATCATCAGGATTGAGGAGTTGAAGGTCCAATTTTCCACCGTATACAACCATTTTTCTAATGTTTTACCTTACATTTTTTTAAATATCATTTTGAATGCGTAAGATTGAAATAGCTAAGTTTTATGGCTTAGGCATTCAATACCCCTGCATCATCAGGATTGAGGAGTTGAAGGTCCAATTTTTCGTCGTATACCTTTGCTTAGCAATGTTATTACAAATCCGTGAGCAACAAATGTCTAACGTTTATGGTTTAAGCCTGCAGTACCCCTGCATCATCAGGGTTGAGGAGTTGAAGGTCAAATTTGTCATCGTACGTCTTTGCTTTGCTATCTTATTATATATCCGTAAGCACTAAATGGCCATCACCTACGGCTTGGGCTTACAGCACCCTGCATCATCAGGGTTGAGGAGTTGAAGGTCATTTTTTTTATAATATGTCTTTGCTTAGTATTGTTATAACATACCCATAAGCACCAAATGGTCAACCCGAATGGTTTAGGCTTGAGGCACCCCTGCATCATCAGGATTGAGGAGTTGAAGGTCAAATTTTTCATCACATGTCTCTGCTTAGTAGTCTTGTTACATATATGTAAGCACCAAATAGCTAATGTTATAGTTTAGGATAGCTGTAATCCTGTATCATCAGGATCGAAGAGTTGAAGGTCAAATTTTTCGTCAACCTATATAAGCATAGATATATAATACATATTCCAAGTTTCATAAGAATCGATTCGGCAGAAGCCGAGTTATCTCAAATTATCTAAAAAACTTGAGGAGTGGTGGTGGTTTCCACCCCATAACTCAAAGAGTTAAGCATCACAGCATACCCATGTCCAAGAAAAAAAGTTGCGTGACAAAATTTCCTATCAAATGAAAGAAAGAAAATGGAAATCGGTTTATAAACACCCAAGTTATTCAAGATTTTAAGAAACCGACATTTTCCAATTTTCCGGGAAAACCGCTGGAAGGTTTTCATTTTCCTCAATATGGGACTGCCTGTGAAACTAGTCGCATACAATGTCGTATGAATCGTGTCGGTAGGTCGACGATTTCTAGCCATTTCGCCCGAACATACATAAAAAAAAAAAAAAAAAAAATATACGTGACGAATAGATAACCTCTTTCCTTTGGGAAGTCGGTTAAAAACAGCTAAGTATCTAACGCGCACGTATTGGATCTGTACAATCTATATATTAATATGTGAAGCAAAAACTTGTGATCCATTTTTAAGATACTTGCCGCAGATTGAGGAATATGAAATTACGCACGGTTGTAGTTGATGTAAGGATTTCTCAATGCTAATATATTTTTTTCAAATAATGCATAAAACATAAATAAAATCAACTAAAAACGCATTACACACACTACCTTGCATTTCACACAAACACATACATAATAAACGAAATAGAACTTATTGTTTTTAGTATCTTTTGTAATAGTGGCAACAGAAATACATCATCTGTGAAAATTTCAACTATATGTATCTCCTGAAACGTATTCAGGAGATACAGCCTGGTGACAGACAGACGGACAGACGTACTTACAGTTTAATCATAGTAATAGAGTTCCGCTTATTCCCTTTGGGGATAAACCGTAAAAAGGATGACAGAAACGATTTTTTTGTCATCCATCCATCCATCAGCCTTTGAAAGTCCACTGCTGGACATAGGCCTCCCCTAATCTGCGCCACTTCGACCGGTCCTGAGCCATCTGAATCCAGCGGTTACCCGCCGTCTTCTTCAGGTCATCAGTCCACCGGGTCGGGGGGCGGCCTGCACTCCTTTTGCCGAGGCGTGGTCTACATTCGAGGACCCTTCTACCCCATCGGTTATCTGTCTGTCCTACGAACGATGTGGCCTGCCCATTGCCACTTCAGCCTACTAATTCTGAGAGCTATGTCGGTAACTTTCGTTCTCCTACGGATTTCATCATTACGAATTCTGTCGCGCAGGGAAATACCAAGCATAGCTCTCTCCATAGCTCGCTGAGCGACTTTGAGCTTACGCACGAGGCTCACAGTAAAGGACCACGTCTCGGTTTTTTGTTTGTTTTTTGTCATAACTACACATAATATATGAGTATCTAACGGAAGCTTATATGTTATATGTTATATGTTATAAACAATATGTTACTGATTAAATAATTTACAAGTTTACGGCTAGTATTATTACAGCTAGCGATAGCTGGATGACTTAGTAGTAGGAAATCGTAACTTCCGTTCCGGTGGTCTGGTTATACTTCTAAGTACCGTTGTATTTTTGAGTCGTTTTAAATTGGCATTGTAAGGCTAATGTGCTCTAGTTTAATGTAAGATTGAAGATGTGTGATAAGGTAGAAATGGTAAAAAGGTGTTCGAACTAACGCGGAGGCCATGAGATATACGGTTCAAGCATCAATCGCTTTAGGCATTAAAAAGTTTATGTATCTAATATTATAATGTCAGGAAGTTTCACTACAGATTTATAATTTTAAACTTTTATTGTCGCGGAACTCCATTTTAATATGCAATATGTGTTCACGATACGCGATTTTCGAATTCTTTTTGTCGATATTTAGATACGTATAAACTGTTTATCCGTAACCACGAATTATGTAACTGGGTCGATATATAAACAAAAATGATTAGATATGTCAACAAAAAGGATGATGAATATAACGAATCCTCGCCGCAAATTGTAGAAAAAATTGTCAAAGATTTCAACGCTGTAGCGTCAAGCGCATATTTCATGGCTGTGTGCTAAATTCTCAGAGGCAGGAACAGACCTGTAATTAGTATCTACATATGCTTTTTTATGAAAACATAAGACATCAGTACGAGTTTAGTAAATATTATAAAAATATGTTTTTATCTTTTCGCCCATACAATGCAAATTAAAGTTTTCTTTTTAGGCCATAGCTTACACGTCCCTGTAGTTCCGGGATCAGAATAGGGCCTCCCAGTACAATACAGTATCGCCTGCCTATCGTAAGAGGCGACTAAAAGGGGTTTCCGGGGTTGCGGGCGGCTAGAGTGGGAGCCTGAACCGTCCAGCCAGGTGATTCCGGGAAGGACGGCAGTATGTGTGGTGCGGCGCATATCGTCTGAGAGGAGCCCGATGGGGCAACGCGCTTAGAGGATTCCGGCTGCAGTCCTTTGGAGGTCCCGGAGTCCTCTTTATAGCGCCGAGGACGGCCACCGGTATTAGTGTGGTAAAAATCCCACATAACCCTGCGGCACTCCCACGGCGACGAGTACCTTTTGAAGGTTTCCCCCCTCGAAAAAAATATAATTTACTTTAATAGCTTATAATTTACTTTGCAATGATGAACGAAAACATAAATAGTGATTTTGGTGGAACGTTATAAAATCGTACAAAGGCCACAGAACACGGCCATTTACCACTTCAGCAAAGCAGAATCAGTCACGACTGTCACAGACGAATCAAGTTCTAAATAAGCATCCGCTTTCTTAGTCATGTTTGCAAATACTGAAAAGCAGACGTGACTTCACAGGCAGAGATGTCAAGTATTTTGCAGCTTCACCTCATTAAAAAATAAACAGTTATGGCTATCAAAAACGTCACTCGTTGTCCTAAAAACCGAGACATCCGGTCAATTGCTTGTTAAAAAAAGACTCATTTTAACAACCAATTGACCAAAGACTCATCTTGAAACTTAAACATTCGCTTGCCGCTCCGTAAGCTAAGTTGCAGCAAATACCGCTACAATTTGCGAAATCATGGTCTTATAAAGAATTGGCATTATTTTATTGATTGAAGTAACAAACGCATGCAGTTCCCCTGATGGTAAGTGGTACTGCCGCCCATGGAAAACTGTAAGCAATTTTATATAGAACAGAGGGTCTGTCTGAAGTCAATCACAGATGCGTTGCTAATTCGATACTCTCGAGGGCTAACATAGTAGCCTCATATAAAAGTGTTCCGGCAACCACACCCTTCCAACAAAACGCAAGAAATGCTTCACGCTAGAAATAGGAGTGGTAAACTTGCGCGGTCGAACTACACTGGTTCTACCACCTTCAATCACTTTCTGATGTTATTCGCGATTGCTTATCTGTGATTGACTTCAGATAGAATTCCTATTCTATAAGTCTAGAATCACTTACTATCAGGTGGTCTGCACGCTTGTTTGCTATTTCAATCAGATAAAAATAATTTTCGTGTCTCACGGGTAATAAATTTCGTGAACAAGTAACATTGTTAAATTACCGAAACAAAGTACCAGTCTGCTTGAAAATGACAAATCTCTACAGTTTCAGTAGATAATTATTTATACAATTTATCTAATTTAATCTTTTTATCAATGTAAATATGTAATAGCGTACAGTATAAAAGTATTACAATATACATGTAAATATTTGTGTGATTTATTAACTTTCATATGATAATAAAAAATCATCTCCTCTCTTTTTATTGCCATATTCTAATATCCTCCGTGGGGGCAGGGTGGTGGTGAATGCTCATGCATACCAATGCGGCCTTTCGCATTGGTTATGTGAGACTCACGAAAGAATCTACGTGCCTACCCACTAAACACCACCAGAGGTTGGCTTTTGCCTATGAGGCTTTCAAGCCTTCATCGGATAATGGCCCCAAGGGGTTTTAGCGGAGTTCCATTAGGGAGTGACGGGAGTACTGACGTGTTGAGCTTAGTGTCATTGAAGGATGAATACTATGCTGGGCACCTAAGTTGTCTGATAACTGGCCCGGTAAGGGGCGTTCCAGTTCAGACGATTTAAAGGGAGGTGCGTCCGCTGCCCCCACCTCGAGGCAGCGCGGAAAGAATTAGCTCTAAGATCTTCATTTGTTAAGAGCGCGAACTAAAGCTTGATGTTCGGCCGGAGCATAAATGTGCTCGGTGACCGTAGTCGCCCTACGCTCCCCTGCCAGGAGAAGCACCTCATCCAGGTGCGGGTTAAAGTCTAATCAAAATATTTTTATTGTGGGTAATAGGTTTAAGTACAGTCCTTAAATCTAATGTATAAAATTCTCGTGTCACAGTTTTTGTTGCCATACTCCTCCGAAACGGCTTGACCGATTTTTACCAAATTTTATATGCTTATTCAGTAGGTCTGAGAATCGGCCAACATTTATTTTTCATACCTCTTAAGGGTTGTCCACCCTTAACATTTTTTTTAAATTTTTTATATGGCAAAACAACGTTTGTCGGGACAGCTAGTAAACATATAAGCTCAATGCCCGCCAATGAAATATATGAAAAAATAATGTTACTGCTTACGCATTTACAACACAGCAGTATTCACGTCAATCGGTAGCACCATAGGATGTACGATTATTCGCTTTCGAAATTACGAATATTCGCATGTGTTTAGGTATTCGCATTCGCAAGATTTAGTGCGAATATTGAATTGCGATGCCTCGCAAAAAAGGTCGCCAAATCTATCTAACTTAAAATAAAACTGCAGTTTGACGACCAAAAAACAAGAAAAGGTCGTGAAATCTAGATCCTTCAGCGACTTATACCAAAAACTGAAAAATATCCAAAATTCTCATTTGTTTTCGCGAATTTCGGTAACAGATATTCCCATCCACCAATTCGCACTTGGCAAACGCGCTTTGCCTCATTTAAAAGTGTTCCGGCAACCACACCCTTCCAACAAAACGCAAGAAATGTTTCACGCTAGAAATAGGTGTGGCGATGGTACTTCCCCGGTCGAACTACACTGGTTCTACCACCTTCAATCACTATCTGACGTTATTCGTGATTAGTCATCTGTGATTGACTTCAGAGAGCAGTGATAGCCTAATGGTTGCCCTCTCGATCGGGAGGTTCGAGGTTCAAACCCAGGCACGCACAACTGATTTATCTAAAGTTATGTGCATATTAGAAATTAATTATCACTGCTTTTTGGTGAAGGAAAACATCGTGTTGGAGGTGTGTGAAGTCCACCAATTCGCACTTGGCCAGCGCGGTGAACTATAGCCTATAACTCTCTCATTCTAAGAGAAGTCCCGTGCCCAGGAAGGGGACAATAATGGGTTGATGACATATACCCATTCGCGAATGTGCAAATAATGACATTCGTTACGATACTTCTATAGGTTATTGAACTCTGAAGACTTTTTTCATAAAGTCAAATAAAAAACAAGGTAACAGAACGATTGACGTCAGTGAGACGCCGTTAGTGATTGAAATTAGATTGCACAAAAAGACAAGTGCTGATCATTTTTTAAGGTGGTAGAACCAGTGTAGGTCGACCGCGGAAGTACCACCGCCACACCTATTTCTAGCTTAAAGCATTTTTTGCGTTTCGATGGAAGGGTGTGGTTGTCGGCTCACTTTCACTTGAGGTGACCATTATAGTCCTCGGAAGTAGTAACGCATCTGAAATTGACTTCAGATAGAACCCATGTTTTTTATGAAGTGGATAACAGATGTCGCAGGGCGGCAGTAACCACTTACCAGGTGGACAGCATGCTCGTTTGCTACTTCAGTCATATAAAAAAAAAATCATACTTGATTGTCGGCATATCAGTAAAAATCTTATCTATACTTATATTTAAAAAAAGAAAACTGACGTAACTACTGCCATATGAACGCACTACCCAAACTACTGTCATTATAAACTTGAAATTTTGCACTATATTTCCGTTTATACTAAAGGTTTCATTAGGATTTATTTTTTGGAAATTCGCCTTTAATTGGATTAAAATAGGAGAAGTATTAAAAATTAATTATCACTACTTTACGGTAAAGAAAAATATCGTGAGGATAACCTGAAATTCTTTAAAAGAAGTTCTCAAAGGTATGTGGACTCTACCAATTCGCACTTGGCCAGCGTGGTGGATCATGGCCTAAATACTCTCCTTCTGACAGAAGGAGAGTATTTCGTGCCCAGCAGTGGGACGATAATGGGTGGACGATAACCCATTATTGTCATTATTGTCTCAGCCCATTATTGTATTGGTGGTCTCGATATACAACGTTTATATGTATATGTATCTTTTTCTACAAGAAACCATGCACATTTTCGAGAAAATAAATAACTATAATGCTAATTTAAAGAGCGCAAGAATCAATCGGCCGCAAGTATTTTAAATCAGCACTTTTTACATAACAACCTACATCTCAATTTCGTTATAATCATCAATTTATCACAAAATTATACTGCCTAGTGGCAATACTATGCTACGTGTAATCAAAACCGAGTGGCCTAGTTTCGGATCAGCCTACATCCGTTGATCTTTATAACTTTCCGCAGGTTACATAAACTATAGACAAAGATAGAGTTAGGCATTTTATGTAAGTTGGCATTAGGTGTTAACAATTAAAGTAGGTATGCGAGTTTTTTTATTATTGTATGTCTAGATCTAGATTACTATCTGAAGCCTTGGCGCGTTTCCTGGTCTCCTCATTAGGTTTCCTTCTATTTTGAAAATGTAAAACTTAAATGTATTTAGATAATACATAAACTTTGATAAAGCGCATACATTTGGTTATTTCCCGAAATGAACGTACGTCAGAGTTGGGTCGAAAGTCAAACGTCAAATAGAATTCTGAAATGTACGTCAGATATTTCCATTTAGAAAATCTCCGAGCGTGTGCGTTAATAGTAAATATCGGATGGATCAATATATTATGTAGAATATTATATAATATATCGATCGATCTTGAATACCACTCTTTCTCTCTTCACACGGATATCGTAAGAGGCAACTGAGAGACAAAGTCTAAGAGATAGGCAATAGCGTTTTCCTGCCTAACATCACCACCTTCTACGGTCCCCAACACTCATGCCGGGCGCGGTGAATTGGCAAAAACCCCATACGAGAAGGCTTATTTTCAGCTACGAACCTTAAACTACTCAAAGCAAAAAGGTATGAAAACAATGTGTCGTTGTGTTTTTATCTACTAGTTTTTGAAACCGTTCAATTGATGTTTTCAATTCAAGTGCTTATGAGTGTTTTTATATGTTTTTATTTCGTAGATTTAATATCCGTCAGAGCCAAACGATGCATGGTCAGACTTAGTGGGGTTTCATTAGTCATTTACTACTGGATAAGCTATAAACTCGTTAATTACATAAAAAACACTGTTCAACCCAGAACACCGAACATGACAGAACGAGGCGTCGGTACATGTGAAATAAATAAATTCTACTTTTTGTTTATGAAATTGAAGTAGCTAACTAGCATGCAACTCAACTGATGGTTAGTTATTGCCACTTAAAGCCACTTGTAACCAAATTCACATAGATTCAGGATACAGAAATCATCACAGGTAGGTTGCCTACTAGCCTCTCTTGAGGACTAAGATCTTCTTATTACTCTTTCTGCTCAATCAGCTCAGCAAAGGTCTTTTCCTCGCGAGGCTAAACAGTTTGATGACACTCGCGATTCTTGTCCACTCTCGGATGTTCCGGAATCAAGATTTGCAAAGGACGCAAAGGACTAAGATACTCATGTGTAAAGCAACCGACATATCTACCCTTAGTACGAGTTTATTATGTTTCTTCGGAACAAGCAATCGTTCTTGTTATTGCATACATTGCAATGTAAAGTGCACGATTCTGCTAAGGCACTTTGCGAGTTATGACAGAAATCCAGGGTTTAAATGATGAGCGAAAAAAAGAACAATATTATTTTAGTAAGACAACTAACCCTTATATCTATCGAAACAAAAGAACTGCTCCACGCTAGAAGTTATAGGCGGATGCTCCTTCAAGATTACATAAAAAACTTTCTTTACACGAACACTTATCGATATATACAATACAATATAAATTCCGCGTGTCTGTACATCTGTAAAAAATAGTTTTTAGCATTAAGAATATGCATTTAAATACATAGATTTCTATTTTATGACTTTTTATTTGTCCGTGTCTTTGAAACATTGAACTAACGGAACTGAAATTAATTTAAAGAATTGACATTATATTAATAGACTGCATCTTACGGTAAAATTGTTTTTATCTTTAGTTAAAATTCATCTTCTCCATCAATACTATATTTTTAAGGCGAATGAGCAGCGTCAGCCTATTGGTTGAAACTCGGCCTCTTAATCTAGAATCCGAGGTTCAAATACAAGTCACCCATCACTTACATGATATGCATATTAGATATTTATTATCTGCCTCAGTACAGATCTACGATAAGGAAAATAACGTAAGGAAATTACTCATCTGAAAGTTTAAAAAAAATCTCGAAGACGTAAAGTGTACTAATTCTTTATTAAGAATTTCTTACGTTTCAATACAAGGGTGTGGTTGCCGGCACATGTTCATATGAGGCGACTATCATAGTCCTCGGTACTAGCAACGCACCTGTGATTGATTTCAGATGGAACCCATGTTCTGTATGAAGTTAATTACAGATGTCCATGGGCGGCAGAGACCATTTACCATCAGGTGAACTGCATGCTCGTTTGCTACTTCAATCAGATAAAAAAGACTATGGCCTATTATTTGAATGAAAATTCGTGCCCAGACGTCATACAATAATGACGACGAGTGAAACGGCGCGTCACAGCTAAGAACATAATCAGATACGTTCATTGTAGTAATTATACCTTAGAGCATTATCGTTGGCTGAGCGCAATTATGAGCCAATGTCGAGATGTCACGCAACACCATACCTCGCAATTTGACCCTTATTCCCTTAACATAAGACAGTTGTCTGACCTTTCTGATCGAGAGTATGCTCTAGACCTCAATCTGAGACTGAGGAAAATATTCGATTTAATATTCTGTGACATTCCCATTGAAGGAAGTAAATAAAGAGAGAATAGTATGATCAGACTCTAACATGAGCTTAAGTGTAGGTTAATCATTTGACGTAATTCAGATTTAAGTGATAAAAACTTGGATATTTTTGTCTTGAATAGCACCTCTCCCTGTGTTTCCGTGGATGTCGTAGAAGACGACTAAAGGACAACATCAGATAGATGGGTAAAAGTGTGTGTCATCAACACGCGATGTATGCATGTCTATTGGCTAATTCATTAGAGAGGCCTATATTTAGCATTGATTCTTTAAGACTTATCAATGGGTGATGATATATAGATGATAGAGGTAGTAGAATCAGCGTAGTTCGACCGGGGGAGTACCACCGCCACACCTATGTCCAACGTGAAGCATTTCTTGCGTTTCAATGGAAGGATGTGGTTGCCGGCACACTTACACATGAGGCGACCATCATAGTCCTCGGAAGTAGCAACGCATCTGTGATTGACTTCAGATGGAACACATGTTCTGTATGTAGTTGATTACAGATGTCTATGGACGGCAGTGACCACTTACCATCAGGTGGACTGCATGCTCGTTTGCTACTTCAGCCATAAAAAAATGACATCTGGAGGCAAAAATTGATGAGGCGTAACACAGCTGTTTCTGCCTTAACAACACTGTTAAAAGTTGCTATACGGGTTATATGGTTACAGTTGGGAGCCAGACACTTCGGGTTCCATTTATACTCAGATGTTTGCTACATCTACCTAATTGTGGCAAACCTCAGATAAAAGTGAATATAGTGAAATAGGCTTTCACGGGCTGCACTAACATACTATCATGTGAACTGCATGCTCTTTGGCTACTATCATATTGAAAAAAAACGACATAAAAAGTGACAAAACTATACAAAACAGTAAATCGTTTAATATCACTTAGATTTGTTGACAGTGGCTCGCATAAGCCTGCTTTTAAGTACCAGTGTGATTGTATCACATACCTATTGTGTCAAAATCTCTAAGCCTTTTATCATAAACTATAAAATTAGATATACACACGCAAGCTACATCTCGTGTGTAGGTGAAACCGAAAATGCCCTACTGGCTGGTTAGATTACGCAAGATGATAGTATCATTAACCCTGTCGCTGCTGCATGGGAATGTAATTTAATGGTGTACGTTCATCATACAAAAAATTTAAATATCGTCATAATAGAACTATGAACAAGAAAGGTATAAAATTTTGCTATAAAAAAAATTATAATTTTCTTAGCAAAATTCGCTTATACTTCCAGGAGGCCTTGTATGAAATTTGCTGTCGTAACCTTAGGAATTAAATGTATTAACATTTTTGTATATAAATCCAACATCATGTACTATTTTAAGTCGTTCCGTGAACCACGTACTAAATAAAGTACGTAAGCTTATACATAAAAAAGCGCAGTTGAAATAAAAACAACATCTTAAGTAATTTTAGAGAGATAAAGATCTTATCTAAGACTATATAGGCGGCAAATACTATGTTGTTGGGGCAAGAATGAAACACTCTTAATAGACATGTAAAAATGTGTTTTCACTTTTGATACATACGCAGAATAAGGATTATTATGTAATCAGAATTTTCGTATCTTATCTTTTAAAATAAATATTAATAAAACAATCATTTATTTCGTTATTTAAAGCCAGAACGAATTGAGACTACTGCAACTTTTTATGATCGCCATAGGCTATGGGGAATTTAGGAGATCCGCTGGTAAAGAATGCCAATAGATATCAAATTCACCTATAATAATGCCAGGTTTATAAGAAATAATAAATCTTCAAAAAGTCAAAGAAACCAAAATGAAATGGATTTAATGTTGACGTAGACTAAGTAGGTAGTTATAATTAGCATAACGATAAATTTAGATAAAATCTCGTTTAAAAGTTATAAGTGAGGTGATCGTATCAAAATGACTTAATAGTAAAATTTTAAAAATTTATAGCGTTATAATGATTAAGAAAATATTTAAATGTGCTTAATAAATCTACAAAAACGACTGCTAATTAATTAAAAAAATATTAGCGAAAAACATAAAATTAACAATTTATGTTTTCCGTTCAATAAATAAAATACATGTACCAAATAGCAATATATAATATTTCCAACGTTTAATTTATTGAAACAATAAACAAAGAGCAAAACATTAATTGAATAAAATCTTGTTCTTAAGATGTTTAATAAAATTAGTCAAACTGTAAAAGTAATGGTCTAACTTTCAAACTACAATTTGTCAGTTCACAAAGCAACAAGGTCACTAAGCCTCGTAAATAGTTCACAGTGAATTGACGGGCGTTGAACGGGTTACGTTCGTAACGTCGGAAGTGGATTAGGCGAAAGTGTTACCGTTGCTTGTTTTGACAAAACTGCCTACAGTATCTTTATATATTAATAAGTGAAGCAAAAACTTGTGAAGCATTTTTAAGTAATATGCCACGGACGGATTAGTATGAAACTTTGCACGGTTATAGTGGACGTAGAAAAGGAGTGAAGAATGTTAATATTTTTTTCAAATAATGCTTAAGACATACATAAAATCAACTAAAACACATTACACACACTACCGTGCATTTGTCACAAATACATAAATAATAAACAAAATAGAGCATTCAATATCTTACTATGAAAACACGTCAGAAATGTCAGTGTCTTTTCCAAAATACCCGCTATTGCTTTTAAATGTGGTTTAGCTAATTAAACCTCTTTTTATATTTAACGGGTGCGTTCAAAATTACTTGAATATTATTACAATTTATTAAAATTAGTGAAATATTGGTGCTACTTTGGACAATATGAAGTTTAGTTTTTTAATTTAAATTACGGTCGAATTTCGGCCGATGTGACAGGTGACTAAGTAAATTAAATGCCTCTACGATGGAGATGCAATATCGTTATGTCGTAACATATGATACATGTGTTATGAATTACCTAGAATATATCTAACTTCGTTTTTAAAATGTTGGTCAAACGATGACAGATTAGACAAATAAATGATTGGACAGCGTAATTTTTTTATAAATAGCTTTTTATTAATTTATTCTGGTGGTCTTATTTTTATAAATTGGTGGTTTTATTTTAACAAAGTAGCGGTAATATTTTACTAAAGTTGAGTTTAATTTATTCAGTATTTTTTTTATTTATTGTAAAGCAATATTTCTTGTGCTCAAAATCATAAAGCTACAGATAGACCTTAATAAAAATATAAATTAGTTAAATCTGGCTGAAATAGACAATTGCAACTAAGTGGTAACGTAATATTGTACGAAAACAATAGGCTCTTTGAGTTTCTTACATTTTTTAAGATCTCCAAAAACAATTTCTTATTAAAATCAGTACTCAAACACAACTGTAAATCAGGTTTGAGGATGGTATTAAAAGGTGTCCTATTGTTCACTTTTCCACAATACAGACATTTAAAGGGTTAAATATCGTAAACATCTATAGTGCCTAGATCCGAAAGTGACGTGTTCCTTCTAGAAAACAACCATGTAATTATTATAACTATAGAAAAATTCCATGTTTACGTAAACGTTTTCTATGCCAGTGAGCTGGTTTATTATCTAACAGGTGATTGGGTCACTCGCATTGGGTTATATTTAAGAATAGCGCGTGTGAAGCGTTGTCGCTTTCTTTTCTGTTATTTAGCTATAAGGTGCTAACAAATCGTTTAAAGTTTAAGCTATATTTAATGCTTCGTAATTCACGATTACATGAAAATTGTAAAAGTTTAAGCCTGTTAATACATTATCAAGTGAAATGAAATAAAATGGAATTTTACTTTATTTTGTATAGGCCTACGGGGGCACTTACAAATTGTCCATTACATTTTTTTTTACACTACCACCGGATCGGAGCACGTCCTTAACTGAGAAGATCCGGCAAGAAACAGCGGGCTTGTCTTTATTTGTTATATACATCCATTTTTTTGATATAATTACAACCATGTTTTTTACATAGTAATGGAAGTTAGCTCCAGTATCTTACCTTAAGTCCAAATAAAAGCGAATACTGTCCAACAAGAAACATCTAATGATGTGAAATATGGCAATTTGACATAAAACGTAAAGCAATTTTCCAGTGCGGTAATCTAGCGTTACTTTCACCGTTTAGACCATTCTTTTGGACATTGTGGTGGGTTGCCAGGTAATGGAAATAGTAGAACTGATAGTTAATCAAAAAATAAGAAATCAAGCGATGGCAGTTATACTTGGTTGATTTGATTGGACTTCAACGACCACTATCATTTTTGAATTGATTTCCGGTATTGGTGGCAATGAAAGAAAATGGAACTGTTAAGTTTTTGGTTAAAATCTCAGTTAAATTAATTTGGTTTTTGTTATTATGGTCAGACATAGACATACAGTTAACTGTTATTTACTTAGATATAAAAAGCCTTAGAATGATTTGCTAATCAGTCAGTTCACTTTTAAGTAGACAACTCTGTAATTTAACTCAGATTTATATTTAAGCTACCTGAGGTACGGTAAACGTAGGTTGATATCTGAAGACAAAATTGGTATGTTTTAGACAAGTATGTCTCCTTTACTATACCCTTCAAGCCAGGAAGCCGTAGTGTTTAACAGGTACCTTCGGGGTCACACCATTGGGCCTTCAACCATCTTCACGTTGGCGAACTTGGTTCCGCCTAAAAGTCCAAAATCTAAAGTTATTAGTGTTCGTCACTATATTATGCTTTTATTATACCTAAAATCCTTCCTCTTGAATCACTCTATCTATTAATAAAACTGCATTAAAATCCGTAGCAAAGTTTTAAAGATCTAAGCATACATAGGGACAGACAGCGGGAAGCAACTATGTAGTGACTCAAATTTAAATTTAAAAAATATTTTTTATATGGTAAATCAACAATAAACGTAAATTAAACTATGTTTTCAGGTCACAGTAAATTTATGTACACTCGATAAAAATAAATCTTATTAATACACAAATGCGAAAATATGTGAGGATGTTTGTTTGTAAATTTTTCGAGCATAAACTACCTATTAGATTTCGCTGAAATTTGTCATACATTATAGTTTAGGACCTAAATTAACAGATATAATATCCACAATAGGAATAATCTTCACTCATAGCATCACTCATCTTCATAGTATAAAACAAAGTCGCTTAGCGCTGTCTGCCCCTATGTTTTTTTTTATCTGACTGAAGTAGCAATCGAACATGCAGTCCACCTGATGGCAAGTGGTCACTGCCGCTCATGGACATCTGTAATCAACTTCATACAGAACATGGGTTCCATCTGAAGTCAACCACAGATGTGTTGCTACTCCCGAGGACTAAGATGGATGTGATAGTGTATGCGTATATCTTTAAAACTATGCTACGGATTTCAATGTAGTTTTTTTAACAGATAGAGGGATTCAAGGGGAAGATTTTTATGTATAAAACATGCATAATATAGCGGAGAAACACAGATAATTTTAGATTTTTGTCAGCTAGTGTGATATAAATGCGAAATTTTGTGAAGATGTGTGTTTGTTACTCTTTTACTGAACTTTTGCACACACTTACATTATCGTCTAAATTAACACATAGGACACTCACTATCGTGGTACACGACCTGTGCAGACAAAGTCGGGGTATAACGTGGTATCATAAAAAATGTGCTCACAGCATTTTAGTGTTATGCTAACACAAATAAATATGATGCAGCAAGTATAATTATTTTGCACTGGTCGGCATAGCAAATAGTTGGTACTATTATTTACGTTTGCTAGCAAAATAAGTAGGGCAATGGGTTGCGTAGAGAAATGCCTGTATAATGTTGTTTGCGCTTCGCAATCCTTGGGTTCAAAGCCTTAAGCCGTGATTTACACTAATATAAGCCGTTTGGGCTTAGAATACAGGTGTGAATTGCATGTACAATTGATTTAAGTTTATGTTGTCCCAACAAGCTTGTGTTTTGAGTGTTTCAATACAGTTTGTACGAAAGATGGCGCTTGAGTGTCAATTGTTTTATGACCCTGCCATTGACGATCCATTAAATAACGTGTAATGCTGTGAATTAACACGTTTATATACCTGAATGTTCCGAGTTCGGTCCCGGTGGGCATAGATAAGTTGGATTTGCGAGTTGGTAGAACTAGTGTAATTCGACCGGGGAGGTACCACCGCCACACCTATATCTAGCGTGAGGCATTTCTTGCGTTCCGATGGAAGGGTGTGGTTGCCGGCACACTTTTATATGAGGTGGCCATCTTAGTCCTCGAGAGTCGCAACGCATCTGTGATTGACTTCAGAACCCATGTACTATATGAAGTTGTTGACAGGTGGCCATGGGTGGCAGAGACTACTTACCATCAGGTGGACTGCATGCTCGTTTGCTACTTCAATCAGACAAGAAAAAAAGATTAAATTATTATTCATATTTTATTATATAGCCAATACGATAGCCAAAGACGATAGCAATATATTACTATATATTAACATATTACATATTTACTTCTTACCCCGCTATCCACCAGATGGACTGCAATTTTAATAAAATAACAGGTGGCAAGACGCGCCGCGTAAAGCCAATCTGTTACAAAAACTTATGACTCGCCGCAAAATTTACATATTTTATTGCACTGCGACCGAAATTGTCGGCTTTTGGGTCAATAGCATACGTTACGGAGATGTAACCGCTAAATGCAGCTCACCGCAGTGCAAGTAGGTCGCCGTTTAAGGGTTAGAAAATTGCAAATACCATAAACAGATATATTATGTAAGACAAAATTGTTTCTATGACGTTATGATTCTTGAGGGCCATGAAACGTTTGCTTCAAGGGTTATGGCTAGGCCACGAAATAGTTACTTGTGCACTAAGCGACTTGACTCATTGAACGGATTTTGACTCACGATTTGCAGCAAAATTTTGTGGATCTATATGTCCAGAGTATGAGAGAGTTCCGTTTCCTCAAAACGATATTTGACTCCTACCTACATACATTACTGGTTACCCAGGTAGTAAAACCAGCTTAGTTCGACTAGGAAGGTACCGCCACCTTACTTATTTCTAGCTTGAAACAGCTTTTGCGTTCCAATGTTCCACCACACTTTTATGTGAAGCTATCATCATAGTCGTGGGGAGTAACAACGCATCTGTGAGTGACTTCGGATAGATATGATTATGTTGCATGTTCGCATACTCTATGTGAAGTTCCTTAGCGATGTCCATTGGGCGACTAAACCACTTACCATCAGGTGGATCATATGCTCGTTTGCTTCTTAAATCTTGTAAAAAAGTACAGTGCACAGTTAAGTTTTCGTGCTCATGCTTGTAGCGTAGAGCAATTGATTGTAGCCAATGTTTTGCGGCCAGAACTAATGTACGATTTTAAAAGGTCTGGAAATATAACTGCAAATTATAGCTATACTAGCTAAATCCTTGCTTGCGTTAAAAAATCGATGTATCGATTGTCCCGGGGGATAAGATATTTTTGCACAGTAAAAAGTAGCCTATATGTTAATCCAGAATGTAACCTAATTCTCTACCAATTTTTATGAAAATCGTTCCAGCCGTTTAGACGTGATGAAGTAACAAACATACACACTCACAAATTTTCGCCTTTATAGTATGAAGTATGATTTGCTAACATTATTTTGAGAGTGAAATTTATAGCGCTTTTTGCTCTCGCATAAGAATAATCTCCAGAAGCCTCGCTCATAATCGGCCATTGCATTGGTCCGCCTAAAACTGAAGCTTTAAATATCAGTTACTAACAAATACTTTGTTACCTTCATTATTTAGAAAAAGAAAGAAATTGTTTCAATTTTCTACAATTGTTTCTAGTAACACGTACCTACCTATATAAATAAACTCAAGCAACTAACACAATAAAATGAAACAAACACGTACATAAATAAAACCAAAATGTCGTTTATTTGTACAATATAATCATATTAAAATATCTATGCAAGTGTTGCATTAAAGAAGCTTCCTTGTATGCGCAAGAATCGTGGCTGAAAGGCTTAAAGTTTACCTTTGCAGGTGATAAATCACTATATTGTGAAATGGCAAAGCTTAAATAGTTTCTTAGTGTCATGTGAAATACAAACATAGTAATAACCTCTATAGTTCTGAGGAGAGTTAAAATGTAAATGCATGTTTGCGACGCCTTTTTGACGTGACAATGTCTTATAATTCGATGGAGCCAGCGGCACGCACCAAAAACATGACTCATGCGGCGTTACTTCGCTCTGAAGCGTTCCATTTAAGGCTTGAAGTGCAAGCGAGAGCGTGGAATTAACGACAAAGAGGCACAATCGGTCTCCGTGTTTGGCAGCGTTCGACATCTGTCTCTCTCTTACTTGAGTGAGCGATGCGCCCGCGTGGACAGCTGCTATACAAAATACTACCAATCCATCAGTATTTTCTTATGACGTTGTCACGTTCAACTATCATCAGTAAACCAGGTGGTATTAACAGGTGGTATTACCAGGTAGTTTTACCAGGTGGTTTTATCAGGTGGAACCAGTGTAGTTCGACCGGGGAAGTACCACCGCCACACCTATTCCTAGCCTGAAGCATTTTTTGCTTTTCGATGGAAGGGTGTGGTTGCCATACTTTTTATGAGGCGACCATCATAGTCCTCGGGAGTGGCAACGGTGATTGACTTCAGATAGAACCCATGTTCTATTTGAAGTTGCTTACAGATGTCCATGGGCGGCAGTGACCACTTACCATCAGGTGGATTGCATGCTCGTTTGCCACTTCAATTAGATAAAATAAAAATAAAATATTATCTTAATATATATAAATTACGTGTCACTTTATTTGTCCGCAATGGACTCTTAAACCTATGAACCGATTATAATCAAATTTACACAACATGTGCATTTTGATCCAACTTGAAAGATAGGATAGTTTATATCTTAATTTATAGGTTTAATTGCAAATATTTTTTTTACCTTCAGCTGTTAGGTTTATATAATCCTAATAACAGATGGCGGTGTAATGTTATCTGTTAACTTGCTTAAGTAAGTAATGGCGCTTTGTTAAAACTACAACCGTTTCACATAAGCTACAATTTAATATCATGACCAAAGATAAGTATAAGTTACTAACTTCGATCAGTAATATTGTCGATCAAAGGTTACTAAAATACCTAATACATAGCCATCTCAGTATATTCTGCGTTGATACGCAACCTTACCGCCAAATAATGTATATGAGACATTAGATGGCGCTCTTTACGATACAGTCATCTACATGAACCGAATGTATTGATGGCGCTTTGTTAAAATTTTATATGAGCAAACGTTTCATATGAGCGACAATTTAATATTATAACCAGATATAAATATATCCTTATAAGTTACTAAAGTAATACAAAGCTATCTCAGTATATTCTGCGATGATACGCCACCTTACCGCCAAATTGAAATAGTAATATGTCTGAGATATTAGATGGCGCTGTTTACGTTACGGTCATCTACATGAATTGAATGTATCGATAAATCAATACCGTTTCAGTTAGTTTTTTTTATTTTAATTTCGTATTTCCTTAAACTAAAATTGACAAATAATTTTAAAAGCAATTTAAGAAATTATGGAAAAATATTTTATTATTAAATAAACCTACCCATACAATTTTAATTTATTACTGGCAACAATGCATGTATCATGTATGCATGCATGTTACATAAAGTTATTTTTTATTCATAGTTTACTGCAAACAATTTTTGTTTATTTATAGAAAACATTTATTTTGATGAAGTATTTTTGAACACAAATTACATTTAAATTAGTACTGATGTGACCGTTAGGTGGCGCTACCTAACCTATTTTGTTTTTGTTTGTCGATGTACATATTTTAGGAAAAACAAACTAACGTGGGTTTTTATGTTGTGGTGATCGCAATACAGTTAAATCTCGATATTCTTGGTTTTTCAATTTTTGGAGTTATCATAGACGGCTACGTGTTACTTAAACTGAAGTATAGTATAGTGAACAATAAAACTATTCCTGCTTTTTAATTAATAGTGTTTCATTGTTCGACACTTTAATTTAAATAAATAAAGACAGGTTAACTAAAAATATTGTACACCGAGAAGTGCTGAATTATATTGAATGTCAAATTTTTTAATAAAAAAATATAAATGTCATTGTTGAAAATTTAATACCATCTGCCCTTCTTACCTTATTTATAAGTTTATATGTTACATGTTATCTACTAACAACTTTGTAGTATATAAATTTCTTACAAATACGAAATAATACAATTTAAAATTTGTATAAGTAACATTTATTTAACCACAGCAACGCGTGGTCGGGTCTGCTAGTTTTTTTATATAAATCTGTCACACGAAATAAAAGCCGAAGGAAAAAATTGTAAACAAAATGATCAATAATATAATTTATGACATTCATGATTCATACCTCAAACAAATTGTTATAATATTTAAATAATCTGAATCGATTGCTTACATATGTGATATATAATCTTGATACAGAAATATTTACATAAACATTTACAGATTACACGATTAATTATTAGATATTAATGATTGAAAGCCTGTGAAATAGAAAGTCGCATGTCAATATCTATATTTGTGTGGAATTTAAACTAGTAAGTTACGTGGCAACGGAAACGTACTAAAATGAAACTAAAAATAGCTTAATTAATATAAAATTTATTGGCACATATTATTAGGTTTATGTAAGACTTTCATTTTACAAGCATAATATGTTGATAACATGACGGAAACACTGATAGCTTATTAGAGCATATAATCCGTGATTCTAGTCAAAACGAGTATACCTAAGTCTGATATTTCAGTAGTCTGTAGTACCGGGATCAGAATAGGGTTACGGTATCCGGATCCGGGCTTACGGGGTTGCGGGCGGCTAGAGTGGGAGCTCGAACCATCCAGCCAGGCGATCCCGGGAAGGATGGCGGGTATGTGTGCTCGCATACCGTAGTAAAGACTAGACTGAGCGGATGGCCCGGTCACATCTGGGAGGAGCCCGATGGCGCAACGCGCTCAGAGGATTCCGGTTGAGTTCATTTAGAGATCCCGGAGTCCTTAAGTGTTGTGTATTTGTCTAATAATTGTCAAGATTTTCAAATATCATATCTCTATCTCTATACGAATTTTCATTAAAATCGGTTTAGTGGTTTAGGCGTGAAAGCGTAGCAGACACACAGAGTTACTTTCGCATTTTTAATTAGTAGGGATTTCATGCAAATATGTAATTTCAGGCAATAGTAATATACAACTATTGAATAATTAAAAATCGTAAAATCTTGATACAGCTTCATTGTGGTACAGTACAAATTACTACTAATTGTTTTCATTTTACAAACTTCAATCTCAAGCCTACAAACTTAAATTAACTTATATATAAATAAGAAATATTTTTACATAATTCAAAACCAACATAATCTCACTACGATTTATAAATTCACGCGATCAATCAGATTTCTCGAACTTGACACATTTACTTCCGCGGGTCGGACTTTCCGACACCCGCTTTTACAAAAAGTGATTTACATACAGACGTTGCGTTACATGTTACGTAATTTACGTAATCTTAATGTTAAATGAACATTGAAAACTCATCTGAGTAGCAGGGCTGCCAATCTTAATGTTAATGCCGTCTTCTGAAAGGAAAACCTAATTTAATTAAATTAAGTACGTTTGTTCCACGATACACTTTAATTACTTCAACGGTAAACAGTGTTGAAAAAGATCGAAAACGTTTTTTTTTTTGTTGATAACGACTTGGAAGCTTTTTGGAAAAGAATTGCAGTCCACGTTAACCAAGTGCGTTCGATTTTATATATAGCTGATAAATAATTTTTGAGATCTCTTTCGTCAGGCCCTGGTTTCATTTGAACCTCAAAACGGGGATGTATAATATTGAAATAAGAAATTTTGTTTAACAGTAAAATCACTATTTTGAAATTATAAACAGACCTACTTATGAAGTTCAATAAGGGCCTTGCCAGAAATTTCCGACAGTAAAAAGTTAAGCAAGGAGATGCACGTAACTAACTATAACAAGATACCGGAGCTGACTCTTGTTAACCATGTAAAAATAAAATGGTAAAAAAGATTTACGAAGAAAAAAGATAAACCCACCGAGTTTCTCACCGGATCTTCTTAGCTAAGGTCGTGTTTCGATCCTGTGGTAGTGTAAGAAAAAATATATACGTAACTAACAATTTGTAAGTGCCCCCGGAGGCCTATGCAACTCAGTGGGTTTGCCTTTTTTCTTTGTATATCTTTTTTTATATGCCACCTTGTTTTTACATGGGCAACAAAAGTTAGCTCCAGTATGAGTAGCAGCGGTACCCGTTTGACGACCCGCGTGGCGGAGCGGTTACCATACCGGTCTGACGCGCAATGGGTCTAGGGTTCAATTCCCGGCCAGACAGATATCTGAATGCATTTAGATTCATGTTCTGGGTCTGTGTGTTTGTGTTTTCGTCTTGTGTCTATGGTACCTACGACTCAGGAGAAAATCCTAGTGTGGGGTCATGAGTGTAGAAAGCGTGTACCTTCTCGGTCGAACCATACTTGCCACCACCCAACCTCCATAACGGTAGCTTATGCTCAGCAGTACATCTCAAATGGCTAATTTATGTTATACATTGTGCAAACTCATAGTTACATTAATGAGCAGAGGTTAATTACTTTCCAAGATGTGTAAAGAATTAATTTCGAACACGCGTAAGGCTCTGTATAATTATAAGTATATTTTATGTTTGTTCACATAACGCCTAATGGTAATTAAATACGAGGAATGTACTTAACAAGCAATTCGAAAATATAAGATGAAATTTATTGTTTTATGCAATATGTGTTTGTAACGTCGTTATTTTTTTACCTTTATTATCTCATACCGGTAACATTATTTAATTATCCAAACAAAAAACCCAACTTCTTGAAAACGATTGAATGCTTTCAGTTGATTGCTTTTAACCTGTCTGGGTTTTTTTCCACCTGTTGGGTCTACCAATTCGCACTTGGCCAGCGCGGTGGACTATGGCCTAAACTCTCTCATTCTGAGAGAAGACCCGTGCCCAGCAGTGGGATAATATTGGGTTGACGAGGGTTTTTTTTATTAATTTATTGCATTTAACGCTTTTTAGATTTTGCGTCCACCAATTCGCACTTGGCCAGCGCGGTGGACTATGGCCTATAACTCTCTCATTCTGAGAGAAGACCATAATGGGAGGACAATAATGGGTTGTCGAGATTTAGCGTCAAAATAGTAACATAAAAATGTTGCATTTTTGTAGTGGTCTAATTATCAGCATACATTTGATACCTATATCTTATGATAATAAAAAAAACATCGTCACTACTCCTCTTTTCACTGATTAAAGGTCTATTAAAAAAAGAGCAAAGATGAGACAAGCCGTTTAAAAAGAGGATAAACGGTGTTAATACATACAAACAGATTTTAAATAAACATATATATAAAGATTCTCTTACCATCCCTAAGAAATGCATACTAAATAAGGAAAAGGCTTCCATTCCATAATATTATGGCGTGTGACCTCTATAGAGAAAGGGCGTCGTTATATAATGGTTAAGTTTTTGTTCAGACTATAGGAACACCGTGAATGATGACTAAAGTGACTTGATGACTGAATTATATAACCTGGTGATTTTGCTGTAATAGTGAGGAGTGGTAGCCTAATGGCTGAAAGTTGCCCTCTCGATCGGGAGGTCCGAGGTTCAAACCCAGGCACGCACCAATGATTTATGTGCGGATTACAAATTAATTATCACTGCTTTTCGGTGAAGGAAAACATCGTGAGGAAACCTACACACCCGAGAGATCTTAAAAAAAAAGTCCACCAATTCGCACTTGGCCAGCGCGGTGGACTATGGCCTAAACTCTCTCATTCTGGGAGAAGACCCGAGCCCAGCAGTGGGACAATAATGGGTTGATGCAAAGTGAGTAGTGCTGTGCCTTAGTTTTGTTCCTCCGTCCATCCAATAGCATTTTGATGTCCACTGCTGAACATAGGCCTCCCCTAAATGGCGCCACTCCAAACGGTCCTGTGCCCTCTGAATCCAACGGTTTCCCGCTGTCTTCTTCAGGTCATCCGTCCATCTGGTAGGGGACGACCTGTACTCCTTTTACCTAAACGTGGTCGCCACTCGAGGACCTTTCTTCGCCATCGGTTATCGGTCCTACGAGCGATGTGGCCGGCCCATTGCCACTTCAGCCTGCTAATTTTGAGAGCTATGTCGGTAAGCTTCGTTCGTCTACGGATTTCATCGTTGCGAATCATGTCTCGTAGCGAAGTTCCGATCATAGCAGAGCATAGTTTTGTTCCTACCAGGACTTAATCCATTTAGCCACTCTATTTTAGGCGAATATGGGATCTCCGTTGGCAACTACACCATATGAATTGTGAGCAATACGGTATTGTTTTGTTTCCGTTCATAGGTCGGCAAAAGGCGGCCAGCTGGATTTTGCCGCCCTTTATTTTGCCGCCCTGAGTAATTTACTTGCCATGGCCTAGATTGGGCTCTGATTTTACCTACATAATACTTGCATTGTGTATGTACCTGACATTTTTGTGTGATGCGACAGGCGACAGGTTGAATTATTTATCAAACAAAGGCTGAAGATAATATCTTATTAAAATTTTTATAATCTTTGTTTTACATTTCAACCTTTGAAACATGGACTCAATTTGGTTCGGTATGATATTTTACTAAAATTGTAATAATGTTATTGAGCTTGGATGGATGGATGCTTGTTGCTCGTTCAAGCAAAAACTAGTATCACTAAACATTAATGATATTTGATCGGTAGTTTGACTTTTTGATCGTAGTTAAAGCGTAATAACTTCTATGTAAATATATTGCATTATAACAAAACTACACATGTCACCTAGTCTAAGTCTAGACTTGTTCCAATTACAACATTAAACTAGATATAATTGTAAATGTTGTTATTACGTAATTAGAAATGTGGTATTATTTCGCACATACTGAGACAAGTTTAATAACATACTAAAAAATATTTGCGTAACCATAAAAAACTGCACTGCAAATGCAGAAATTGTTTTATATTTAGGGATTTCAGTTACTTAACGCTTGCATACGCCGAATTTCGTAAAGATTAGAACTTATGCAATCGAAGAAAAAATCCTTCGTATTACATAAAGAAATATATCTGTTTGGGATGTCTATGATGTAAGTATACACCGATGTAGTCTTTTGTACTGTTGACGTGATAAGATTGAACTGGGACAGGTCGTAGAACCAGTATCACATCAACCCATTATTGGCCCACTGCTGGGCACGGGTCTTCTCCCAGAATGAGAGAGTTTAGGCCATAGTCCACCGCGCTGGCCAAGTGCGAATTGGTGGACTTCACACACCTCCGAGAACTTTTTTTTTTTAAGAACTCTCGGGTGTGTAGGTTTCCTCACGATGTTTTCCTTCACCAAAAAGCAGTGATAATTAATTTCTAATACGCACATAAATCATTGGTGCGTGGGTTTGAACCTCGGACCTAGAACCAGTATAGATCGGCCGAAGTAGCACCGCCACGCCTATTTCTAGCGTAAAGCTGTTCTTGCGTTTCGGTGGAAGGGTGTCGTTGCCGGATCTCTTTTATATAAGGCGACCATCATAGTCTTCGGGAATAGTAACATAACTGCGACTGACTTTAGGTAGAAAACTGTTCCTTCTACCTGTTCCCTGTCCCCTGTTCTATATGAAGATCCTTACCGATGGTCATGAGCGGCAGTGGCCACTTACTGTCAGATGGACTGCATGCTCGTTGACTACTCAATGAAATAAAAAACAAGGACAAGTTTCACAAGATAAAACTCTCAGTGGTGGGTGATCATGTAGCCGACAATCTGTATGATGGAGTCACCATACTGCTCTGACGCGAAGTGAGTTTCAGGTTTGATCCCCGCCTGAACAGAGCTTAATAATGAATTAGATTTATGGCGGAAGCCGGGGCGGCCAAAATTATAGTGTATTATCAGTATAGAAATCGGTAAAATTATTTAATATTTATTATTATTACTTATGCGTTCTTCCAACAATAACGTTAGCAAGAACCCAAGAGCCACGAAATAATCGTTTAAAGCATTAAGCTCTGTCTCTGATTTTGTACGGCCATTAAATTTTACTGCAACTTGTAGCGAAATATATTTAAACTTTATGATTTTTAATATAATTATCCTTAATAAGATGTCAGTTAGAATATTTCATTTTACCGTACGACCGGATGACTTCAACTGAGAAAATTTGAAGAAAGTTCAACAGGTTTATTTTCTATTCGTAATCAAGTTATCTGCAGGTTTATATATCCTCCACTATAGTATGCATGTAATATAAATACAAACCTTCCTCTTGAATCACTCTATCTATTAAAAAAACTGCATTAAAATCCGTAGCGTAGTTTTAAAGATCTAAGCATACATAGGGACAGTCCGCGGGAAGCGACTTTGTTTTATTCTATGTAGTGACTACTTAATTGTACTTACTTAAATAAAGGAAGATAAAACATGTATTATAATATGGAGTAGAAAGCGTTTGCAAGCAGTAAAACGAGCATGATTCGACCGAGAGGTGTCACCGCCACACCTATGTCAAGCGTAAAGCAGTTCTTGCAATTCAATGGGAGGGTGCGGTTGCTGGTTCACATTTATATAAAGCAATCGCCTTAGTCATCAGGAGTGATGCATCCGTGATCAACTGCAGACGAATCCCTATATGAAGTTGTTTATAGATGTCCATTGGCAGCAATGGTCATTTATCTTCCGATAGACTAATTACTCGTCTACTACCTTAATCGTATAAAAAATCGTGCAGCACTCGACACGGCCGCTTTAGCAACTTAAGCAATTATAATTATTTATTTATTTATGCAGTATTTTTTTCTTTAATATTAATTCAAGGTTTTTTTTCTTTGTTACTATATAATTTCTCACAAACAGCTGCTTACATATTCGTCCGATTTCCGAGCAGCTCGTCTCGATCCGTGCAAGCTTCGTACTGTCGTACATATACATACACGTCAAGCGAACGCTATAGCGATATGACAGACGGAGTAGGGGGTGTTAGGATTTTTCGTTACGGAATTTCTTAATTCGGTCGCCGCGCTCAAAGCCTGCGATAAAAGCTATGCAATATCTTAACATTTAATTTCTACGAGCCTCTCATTTTTACATGCTAAAAATGTAGAAATCAATCCAATGTTTACAGCACATGGGAATTACATCTATGTGTAAGTGAGTAGGAATACCCAAACGGTACTCTTTGGCCCGCGGTATTTGGGACAGCCAGCGGAGCGGAGCGGTGTCGTAACACCCTGGACAGCCGGCCGAACAAATACAGCCTCTCTTGCCACATACTACAGTCCTTGCTAACTTAAACATTTACACGACCAGTTAATCTGACCCGTGAGCTTGGTTCAAGTGGACCGCAGCGTGAGTGAGAGTGAGATGGCGAGGTGTCTATCGATAGTGGTTAGTTTGTAAGGTGTTTTACGATGTCGGTTGCGAATGCGAAGTCGATGTGATGCAAATGTTTGTTAATATGAGAGTAATGACCGGTATTGTTTTGCTGTAAACAAGTTCATGGGCGGTATTGTTTGTCTACTCCATAGATGTTCAATGGTCACCATAGCATACAGGAGGTCCAAGGTCCGTTTTCAGCTCCACTATGAGCCTTCGCCGTCGACATCGCCCACAACTAGGTAACAGTGTAAGCTGGGTCCCAGCTGCGTGCGGTGGCGGCAGCGGCGGCTTTACAGAAAACCTTATCAATGCTTACTATATAGGACCATTTTTTTTTTATTATGTTTTGTTTTTGTTTTGTTTTGTTGAATACATTTTGGGACATCTTAGGACTTGCTTTCTTTATAATTTATCGCACGTCAAGCCATTGAAGGTTTCGACTCCAAAAATATTTTTAATTCACATCGAACGAGTGCTTGCCGATGTATTGAATTTTTTGCCTTTTTTAAAAGAAAAATATGGTATATTTGAGGAAGTTTTCCTACTTAGTCCTCATGGCTAAAAAGGCCTCTGCGCTAACCTCAAGTAAAACTGAACTTATCTGAGGTAGATTACACTTGTCCATAGGCAGCAGTAGCTTACTATCAGATGAACTCCAAGCTACTATAAATAAAAAAAAGAATTCCGCGCGTACCGTCGCTTAAGACCCCCATTACCTTGAAATCGAAATCCGAAGGCTTAATGAAAGTGACCTTGATTCGTGAACAAAAACGTTTCATTTGAGACAGCTTCATTAGTGCGTTCGTGGCCTTAATTCGTATTAAGATGTATTCAGCCATTATGACGGAGTCCACGATTCGAAGGCCACACACCTGTAATTAAAAAATATACGTGACGAATAGATAACTGCATGCTCGTTTACTACCTCAATCAGATAAAAAACACTTTCCTTTGGGAAGTAGGAAGATTACATGCTTATTGGAAATTGCATATCACCTGATGTAATTGGTCAAAACCTACTTTGGCCTATCAAATTTCTATTTTTTACTATTATTGCCTTTTAAATTATATCAAACCAATCAACATTTGATACGTAAATTGGACAGATTGATTTATTTACTTAACGGGTTTAAGTCAGTCGAACGCAACTCTATGTATGAATTTTACTAGTTAGATAAATTCTGTACCAGGCGTGAATAAGTTGATAAGTCGATTTAAATATATATTATTTAGATACGGAATCAGGGCTCAGTATTGTATATTACGTAATTAATATATGTCATATTGTATATTATATAATCTTAAGCACCAAAAACTCGGGACTAAAAATGTACTGTTCGACTTATTAACTCATTTACGCCTGGTACCGAATTAAGTGACTTATAAAAAAATTATGAATAAAAAATCTCAAGCGATAAACAGTACCCTTAGTACGAGTTTATTAAGTTTCATCAAGACAATTATTGTTTACGTTTTTGCCCATTTATTGCGATGTACATTAAGCTTTAATGTACATCGCAATAAGTACCACACTTAAAGCAATAAACTCTACTAAAAGCAAAAGTTGTCAAGTTATTGAGTAAAAAACATTACCATAATGTCATAATCTATACCAATATTGTACGATATGTTTTGACACCGTATTTTACATAAAAGATCTTCTACCGGTTTTTAAAGCGTTATGTATACTTACCATGACTTCATTAGCAAAGCGATAAAGTAAAATGTAATCAAACGCCGTATTTTTTTATTTTGGGTATATTTTGAAATTTTGGTAACTCAAAATTTATATTAATTATACTTGTTGACCCTAGCATAAAACAAAGTCGCATCCCGCTGCCTGTCTCTATGTATGATTAGATCTTTAAAACTACGCTACATAATTTAATGCAGTTTATTTAATAGATAAAGTGATTCAAAAGAAAGTTTTATATGTATTATACATGCATAATATAGAGGAGGAAAACCGATAATTTTAGATTTTTAACTTTTAGGCGGAACGAAATGCGCCGGGTCAACTTGTAACTTATATTTCTATTTCGAGACAATATAAGTTCGCTTCTCCGAGTTATAATACATATGTATACACTTAAGATTTTAAACTTAACTTGTATATGACAAGTTATCACAATAAGAATCACATTTATAACATTTTTTGTAAACATGGACAAAACTACTTGCGACACGATCAACAATTGTATTCGACTAGTCGACCCGGCGAACTTCGTTCCGTCTAAAAGTCAAAAATCTAAAATTATCAGTGTTACTCTACTATACTATGTATGTATTATACATAAAAATCTTCTTCTTGAATCACTCTATTTGTTAAAAAAACTGCATTAAAATCCAAAGCGTAGTTGCAAAGATCTAAGCATACATAGAGACCGACAGAGGGAAGCGACTTTGTTTATACTATGTTATGATGATGACAATTTGTCTTTCGATAGGCTTTTTAGATGAACATGGTCTATTTAACAGCTAAAGAGCTAATCAGTCCGCAGACGAGGATTTTACATTATGTAATCGGACTGTAGTGCTCTACACCCTGTATATAGCCTCAAAAGCTGCGTTAATAGCGTCCAACCCCACTGTATACAGGTTGTTTGAATAAATAAATAATAAAAAATTTGCAAAAAATGCCAATATCACTACAAAGTATAAAACAAATTCGCTTCCTGCTGTCTCTATGTATGCTTACATACGCTACGTTCTGTATGAAGTTGATTACAGATGTCCATGGGCGGCAGTGACCTCTTACCATCAGGTGGACTGCATGCTCGTTTGCTACTTCAGTCAGATAAAAAAACATATTCACGTTATTTTAACTGCTTTCATCCATCAGTCCGTTGAGTTATAATAATGGACTTATAGCCACCACTTTTGGGGGCTTTTGCCAATAGTCACCGCACCTGGCAAGCGTGTTTTTGACCGCAGTAAGTGTTTGTGTTACATTGGAAGATGACCTATCATAACCTAATTGTTACCTACCCATATTACATACGCCTAATTATACTGCGATCATTTTAATACGTGAAACATCAAAATATCCCGGTAGTAACAAATTTCAGTACGTGATTGAATAAACATCAACATATCCCGGTAGTAACAATCTCAAACCATAACAATCACAACCCATAATTCAATTTCAGAATAATAACATAATTTGTGTTCTCTATTATTGAATTACACATCTCTATTTTATTACTAACTAGTTCAATCATTGTGTTATTTTATGCACAGTGTAATCATAAATCAAATTGACTGTGTGCGGAATCCCCCGACTAATTGCTGTGTAATCACGTTTCTTGGATTGTAGGTTGATCAAAGTGCAATGCAAAATAATACTAGTAACTTTATTTTTCCCTGCGGTTTTAATTGCGTTATACAAATCACAAATTCAAATTGTAATAACCATTGATAGAGTACCTAAATGAAGAACGTACAGAAAGACTAAATATTATTTTTAACTAAAAATATATGTACCCTTAAATACACGCTTTCTACATTCTTAGCTTTCTACACTCATAGCCCCACACTAGGATTTTTTCCTGTGTCGTGGATACCATGGACACACACAAGATGAATACACAAACACCCAAACCCAGAACATGAATTGAACTCATCATTCAGATACCTGTCTGGCCGGGAATCGAACCCGGGACCCGTTGCGCCTCAGACCGGTATGGTAACCGCTCCGCCACGTGGGTCGTCGAATAACTAGTACCTACTTTAATTTGGTTTAAAACTTCTGAATGAATACGTTTCCAAACATACAGATACACAGGCATAATTTATATAATAAATTAATAGATATTTCTATTGTTTATTCTCATTCCTTCAAAAAATTTATTTGCAAATAATATGCGATGTACCTACACCATGTCTATTGCTGCTTAGTAAAAGCAATTTTAAGCGCTACAGTGCTTTTCGTTTCTAGAATGTGTAAAGTACACACCCATTGCGAGATCTAACCTAGTCTTCTGAAGGTAGTAGAACCAGTGTAGTTCGACCGGGGAAGTAGCACTGCCACACCTATTTCCAGCGTGAAACTTGTCTTGCGTTTCAGTAGAAGGGTGTGGTTGCCGGCACACTTTTACAGGAGGCGACCATCATAATCCTCGGGAGTAGCAACGTATCTATAATTGACTTCAGGAAGAGCACATGTTCTATTTGAAGTTGCTTGCAGATACCCATGAGCGGCAGTGACCACTTACCATCAGGTGAACTGCATGCTCGTTTGCTACATCAATTAAATAAAAAAAGGTGCCCATAGCCAGTAAGTCCTCATATCATTTGAAAAATACTTAACATAAAATATATTTGTCTGAATTCAATTTGCTCACCAACAAGTTAAACTGGTATGGTGACCAGAGCGTGGTTAGATAAATCTTTAATTATTCTAATTGCTTGCACGCGTGTGCAGGTTGCAAAAACAATACGACTTTGTTCATCTTGACACTAATTATACAATGTTCTATTGTGTAAAAGATATTGTATGACTTATAAAAGTTATAACATGTTGTAAATGGACTACTTACTGCACTCGACGCGTCACTTTTAATACTTATTACCTTTGAGCGAAATTCGACCGATAGTTTTTGCATGAAAGAGTAACAACAACATTCATCCGCAAAAGCTTTCACATTTGTAGTATAATTAAGGTTAAACCACTTTAAAAATCAATATGAAAATGAACGATAGAAGGCGTTCCAACTTATTTCCAAGTCTTCTTATCTTCTTTTAAGATATTCTTCCAAGCCTGTGGTTTAACCATACCTAACTGATTAGATGCTGCTAAGATACTTAAACTCATCCAGGGTGGTTACAGATGTCCATAGCTGGCAGTGGCCACTTGCTACCAGGTTGATTGGGTATACGGATATCATACTTCATACTAATATTATAAAGGCAAAAGTTTGAGAGCGTGTATGTTTGTTACTTCTTCACATCTAAACGGCTGAAGCGTCTTTCAAAAAATTTGGTAGAGAGTTAGCTGCCACTCTGGATTAGCATATAAGCTACTTTTTACTGTGGGAAAATATCTTAAGCCCACGAGAAAATCGATACATCGATTTATATTCGACAATGGACTCATAATTTAAACGCGGACAAAGCTGCGGGGTTCAGCAAGTTATACAATAAAACTTAACTTGCGGTTCGAATGAAGTTCGTGATGGAACTTGGAACTTGACCCACATAACTGACCTTTAAAGAAAGAATACGAATTACTATAAACGAGTGATGATGTCCTATTTTATCGTCTTTGCATCCTCTGTTATGCGGGTTTAGTTTGAATCAAATTATGAGTAGATTGAGTTCAGTAACAATTTTCATTATTATAATTATTTTCTTATTACAAAGAGAGTTTTGCTTTTTAATAATATTAAATAATAGTGTCTGAAAAATAACTGTGAACAGTTATTACTCAAAAAGTACAAAAACAATCGACAAAGAAATTATAATTATTTCACATAACAATAAATTATATAAATAGATAATTAGTCAGCAAAATAAATTATAAACAACGGATAGTTCAAAAGATATTATGCATGATAAAATAGCATTCATTAGTTATTATCACTAATAGCGTGGCTATAAAGAAAGAGTGACGATCAATTTATTTCATAATTTCTGCTAGCGACAGATGTATCTAGGTGATAGAATGTTTGCGCCTATAATTAAACGATTTGGCGGACATACAAAATCGTAACGTAACATTGAAATTGTTAAAAGCGGTTTGCCTTTCTCGTACTTGCTTTCCTTCGCTGTCGAAAGAGCGCCTTGAAAATTACGCAACAGTAAGAGTTTCCATAGCGCATACTTGAGAAACGACCTGAATACATTCTCGATATCAAAATAGTGTTTGAAAGTATTTCGAATAGATTTTCGAAACATCCTGTACATTTCACTCTCCCTTTAGACCCCGCTGTCCTCAGGGTAGGTGGGGGCGAAAGCTCATCACTTCAGTTGCGCCTGTGCAAACGCGCGGGCCGGACGTGGCTTGTTGTTATTACATTTTTATAAACGTTTTATTACCTAGTATAAATTGCTAGCCTACTCTGTGTTCCTAGTTTTATTGGATATGTGAATGGTGTCTTCAAGTGCAGTGTTGGTTAAGAATATTGACAAATAATATATGTCAGGTAAGGAAAACTTGTAGCTCCATTCGGATTTCTTGTATTTTTTGCATTAAATAAATTACATATAACTATAATTTTATTTCTGTTTTGATAAAATGAGATGGTCCAATGTAATTAGTCAACGGGAAAATAATGTTATTTTTTTAACAATATTTTAAATATTTATTTAAATATTATCAGAAACATCAACTTAAAGATTAATTAAAAATGACAATTTTGTTTAATTATTTCGTTGTATTTTTTATTAAAAAATACTTTATTTTTCTAATGAAATAATTTCAACTCAAGAATAAAAGCAGAACTATGTCAACTTCAACCACATTTTATAAAATTTTATTTATTTTCTATATTTTATTACTTAATTTAATTTTATTATATCAATCATGCTGTATGGAAGATGTATGCTTTTTTAAATATACTAATAATAATACGAAGAATATGTGTATATTTTCTGGTATTAATTTCAGCCTTTTCATTTTCAGGCGATAAAAAATTATATCTATTCCTTTTACATGTTTGTTATTTTGCATTTTTTGTTATCAATTTTATTCATTCTTTTTTTAACTAAAGATTAATCATGTGGTACTTTTATTGTTATTTTTCTTTTGACTACTTTACAAAACTGTAATTATTTAATATTCTTTCATTGACATTTATGTAATTATAGTTGCAACTGTTTTATTAATTATGTTTTTTCAGGTTGACAATTATATTATTAATCGCAAGCTTGGTTACAATTTTCAATGGCATAATAATGATAATTGCTGACTTATGTTATGTTTTAGTATCGGTTTTCCTTATAGCAAATCTACTATTGTATTTACTGTATTAAGCATTTGCGCTTATTTATTTAATACTATTTTTATTTTCTTTCCAGGGTTTGTTTTTTATTCGATTTTATCACCATGCAATTATAACATCATTTTATATTTGAAATATATTGCCTGAACATTTCATAAAGTATAAAATTTATAGTATTAGATTTAATATCAATTATTATTTAATATTATATTATTATTTTTTATATTATTTATTTAATTTAATATCTTTTATTTAATATTTATTTTTTTATGTTTATTAGATTTAATACACAAACCTAATACCTGTTGTATTCTTACTGTATTATTTTCGCTTGTGTTTGTGTTTTTGTAATAAGTCTGATTTATACTCATTTATTAAAATTTTGTATTTAAAAATCTTAATGTAATTATCTTTTCTAGCTTTAAGTTTTCTAAAATAAAAAATTAAAATGAAAAAATAATAATAATCTATTTGATTTTAAAGCGTCTCTTGACGCTAACATTTTAGTATTTAGCGCATGACAGATCGGTCTTATGAAAATAACATCGGATTTTTATTTGCGAATGTTAGATGACCTAGATTCATGGCGATCGTAGGAAAATGGTGTCAGTTTTATTACAACGTAGGTAACACTTCTTTGTATAGTATACTTTCGAGAATTCAATGCATTCAGTAATGAAATGGTTATAACATTGAAATTTACATGAGGCGACCATCATAGTCCTCAGGAGTAGCAACGCATCTGTGATTGACTTCAGATTGAACCCATGTTCTGTATGAAGTTGATTACAGATGTCGCAGGGCGGCAGTGACCACTTCCCGTCATGTGGACTGCATGCTCGTTTGCTACTTCAGTTAGATAAAAAAATCGAGAGACACTAACTCGTATGTAGAGATATTCGTCCTTAGAATAGAACCCACGTTAGACATCAGGCTTTATAAATTAACCTTTATGAATTTAATATTAATAAAGTTCAATTTATAAAGCCCAGTCTATGAAACCTTAAGAAAATTAAAAATAACTCAACAAAAAAACCTTACTATTAAAACCTTTAAAAATTTTAAGTGAACTTTATTCAAAGTTACGAAACAAATTGAATACCCTTGTAAATAACTACATAGTATAAAACAAAAAAAATTTTAAACAAAAAATACAACCGACTTCCATGCCACATAAAAGTAAAAAATAATTTAAATACATGTTGGTTTAGAGCAAACACAGTACTTAGTACATAGTCCCGAAGTCGGCGCTCACCATATTTTGCTGGATCATGACGAAACTACATGTATCTTATATGAGCGCCGACTTCGGGACTATGTACTAAGTACTGTGTTTGCTCTAAACCAACATGTATTTAAATTATTTTTTACTTTTATGTGGCATGGAAGTCGGTTGTATTTTTTGTTTAAAAATTTTTTTTTCACGCTTTTCAGTCACGATAAACGAGTCACGATATGTGCTGACGTCATCATCTAAAAATAGACTTCTTTGACACAACCGGTCGGGGGCGCTACCGCGCCCCCTCCCTTAGATTCTGAATTGGAAAAATCTGTTCGAACCTAACCTAACCGAATAAAACAACTTTTTCTGAGTAAACATTTATTTAAAGAATAGACCCATAAGAATCAAATGGCCAATACCTATGGTTTAAGCTTGAAGTACCCCTGCATCATCAGAGTTGAGGAGTTGAAGGTCAAATTTTTCATTTTTTATCTTTGCATAGTAATCTTATCAGATATACCTAAACACCATGTGGCCAACGCCTATAGTTTAAACTTGAAGCACCCCATCATCATCAGAGTTGAGGAGTTGAAGGTCCAATTTTCCACTGTATACAACCATTAGTCTAATGTTCTACCTTTAATCAGTTTAACCTCATTTTAAATGCGTAAGCATGAAATAGCTAAGTTTTATGGCTTAGGCATTCAATACCCCTGCATCATCAGGATCGAGGAGTTGAAGGTCCAATTTTTCGTCGTATACCTTTGCTTAGCAATGTTATTAAAAATCCGTGAGCAACAAATGTCTAACGTTTATGGTTTAGGCCTGCAGTACCCCTGCATCATCAGGGTTGAAGAGTTGAAGGTCAAATTTGTTGTCGTACATCTATGTTTTGCTATCTTATTATTTACCCGTAAGCACCAAATAACCATCACCTACGACTTGGGCTTATAGCACCCTGCATCATCAGGCTTGAGGAGTTGAAGGTCAATTTTTTATCATACGTCTTCGCTTTGTAAATATATTACATACCCATAAGCATCAAATGGCCAACGCCTATAGTAAGCCTAAAGTACCCCTGCATCATCAGAGTTGAGGAGTTGAAGGTCAAATTTTTCATCTTTTATCTTTGCTTAGTAATCTTATCAGATATACGTAGCGATCATGTAGCTAACGCCTATAGTTTAAGCTTGAAGCACCCCAACATCATCAGGATTGAGGAGTTGAAGGTCCAATTTTCCACTGTATACAACCATTTTTCTAATGTTCTACCTTACATTTTTTAAATATCATTTTGAATGCGTAAGGATGAAATAGCTAAGTTTTATGGCTTAGGCATTCAATACCCCTGCATCATCAGGATTGAGGAGTTGAAGGTCCAATTTTTCGTTGTATACCTTTGCTTAGCAATGTTATTACAAATCCGTGAGCAACAAATGTCTAACGTTTATGGTTTAAGCCTGCAGTACCCCTGCATCATCAGGGTTGAGGAGTTGAAGGTCAAATTTGTCATCGTACATCTTTGCCTTGCTATCTTATTATATATCCGTAAGCACTAAATGGCCATCACCTACGGCTTGGGCTTACAGCACCCTGCATCATCAGTTTTGAAGAGTTGAAGGTCATTTTTTTTATAATATGTCTTTGCTTAGTATTGTTATAACATACCCATAAGCACCAAATGGTCAACCCCAATGGTTTAGGCTTGAGGCACCCCTGCATCATCAGGATTGAGGAGTTGAAGGTCAAATTTTTCATCACATGTCTCTGCTTAGTAGTCTTGTTACATATATGTAAGCACCAAATAGCTAATGTTATAGTTTAGGATAGCTGTAATCCTGCATCATCAGGATCGAAGAGTTGAAGGTCAAATTTTTCGTCAACCTATATAAGCATAGATATATAATACATATTCCAAGTTTCATAAGAATCGATTCGGCAGAAGCCGAGTTATCTCAAACTATCTAAAAAACTTGAGGAGTGGTGGTGGTTTCCACCCCATAACTCAAAGAGTTAAGCATCACAGCATACCCATGTCCAAGAGAAAAAGTTGCGTGACGAAATTTCCTATCAAATGAAAGAAAGAAAATGGAAATCGGTTTATAAACACCCAAGTTATTCAAGATTTTAAGAAACCGACATTTTCCAATTTTCCGGGAAAACCGCTGGAAGGTTTTCATTTTCCTCAATATGGGACTGCCTGTGAAACTAGTCGCATACAATGTCGTATGAATCGTGTCGGTAGGTCGACGATTTCTAGCCATTTCGCCCGAACATACATAAAAAAAAAAAAAAAAAAAAAAAAAAAAAAAAAAAAAAAAAAAAAAATACGTGACGAATAGATAACCTCTTTCCTTTGGGAAGTCGGTTAAAAATTGCTTCCGCTGTCTGTCCCTATGTATGCTTAGATCTTTAAAACTACGCTATGGATTTTAATGCAGTTTTGTTTGAAATAGATTGATTCAAGAGGAAGATTTTTAGGTATAATACACGTATAATATAGTAGAGAAACACTGATAATTTTAGATTTTTAACTTTTAGGCGGAACGAAGTTTGCCGGTTAAACTAGTACATAATATATGAGTCCATCTGATGGTAAGTGACGGTAGTATCCTTTGATGGACTCCTGTAAGTAGCTTACAGAACAAGGGTTTAATGTAAAGTCAATCACAGATGCGTTGCTCTCTTGAGGACTAAGATGGTCGCCTTATATAAAAATAAGTGTATAAAAATAAATACATAAAGAAAATAAATAATAAAGCAAAGATTAATCATACTTCATACTATCATACTTACTATACTTACTATACTGCTATACTTACTTACTTATCTTATCATACTTCATACTAATATTATAATGGCGAAAGTTTGTGAGTGTGTATGTTTGTTACTTCTTCACGTCTAAACGTCTGGAGCGATTTTCATAAAATTATATAGGGAGTTAGCTGACACTCTGAATTAACATATACTTTTTACTGTGGTAAAATATCTTATTTCTACGAGACAATCGATTTAGTTAAAGCGGGCGAAGCTGCGGGATTCAACTAGTTTGTTATAAAATATTCTGTGACCCATCCGCACTTGGCACAAAATGTAAAAAGAATATCTGCAACTATTGAAAAATATTGTATTTACATAGCTTCTGTATTTCGCAGGGAATTGCACTTCTGTTTGACCTAACCTCTTAGAACGAGGTATTTTTTTTTAATTAATACCATGAATTTACTGTTCTCTAGTTGTTCACATATTTTGAAGTTTATTTTGAGATTCTAAAAGGTAAAGCTGTGATGTTCATGGGAATATTGCATTCCAGCAAACTGCTGTTTGATACTGTTTGCTGGATGAAACCTAGATCCCATCAAATACGAGAACGAGGTATTTTAGGCCATTGTCTACAGCTCAGACCAAATTCGTATTGGTATACTTTTCACACTTAAAAAAAAACAAAACGTAAAACGCTTTCTACACTCATAGCCCCACAGTAGGATTTTCTCCTGTGTTGTGGGTGCCATGGACACACACAAAGACGAATACACAAACACCCAGACCCAGAGCAAGAATCTAAACGCATCATTCAGATACCTGTCGGGCCGGGAATCGAACCTGGGACCCACTGCGTGTCAGACCGGTATGGTAACCGCTGCGCCACGCGGGTTGTCTGTTTTAGAAAACTGTCAAATGGTTATTGAAATTATTCATGATGTTATTAATTAACTAATGTATTTATTTATTTATTTATTTCTGACTATACTAACATGTTATTAGGTTTTTAACACGAAAAATTCCTGAAAAATAAATATTTAACAATGTGTGTCAAGTAAGTTATTCTGAGCTGCCAGAAAACTTTTCAAGTAGGTCTTTGAATTATGTATCTTTACAATGTTTTCATTATGTTTCTCTTCCCCGTAAGGCAATAATAATAATTTATTATATAATTTTAAGATGTTATAATGTTAAATAACTAGTAACGATTTTTTTTATTTTTCTGCAGACATTTAAGTAATACATACATTACAAAGATACATTTAGATTAGTCATACAAGTAGCAAAGCATAATTCCGGCTAAAATATTAAACGTACAAACTTTCTAACATGATATTAGGCATAATCTAACTGCGGTCGCTACACGCGCTGGCCGACTTTATGTAACACTTAGCGATGAGTTTTGCGGATGTAAACTAAAGTAAAAGTAACATAGTACAACCTTAATGGGTGAAGGCCTCTTAAAGCTGTTATTCATAGTTTTATAGTATGAAATTGTAGCGAACTAGCAAGCCGGTTGAACCAATCGCGTATAGTTTGACCGGGATTTTAGGTATAGTAATTAGTCAATAAAAAAATAGGAAATTGCATTAAAAACTTTCCAAAAATACACTAGTATTTTCAAGGTCCATTTTGGTTTGATGAGAGAGGTACCCTTTTTTTGTTATCGAGGGGGGAAACCTTCGAAAGGTACCCGACGCCTTGAGAACAACGCTGAGTTGGGATTTTTACCTCATTAAAACCCCTCCAGTGGCCATCTCTCCCGTGGAACACAACCGGAGTCCTCCGATCGCGATGCCCCATTCGGGTTCTTCCCAGTGAGCATTTGTACTCACTGCGCCTCCTGGTGTTTACGATGGCGTGTGGTGACACATGTCGTCGTCCTACCCGGGGTCGCTTGGCTAGACGGTTCGAGCTCCCACTCTTACCGCCCGTAACCCCAAAAGCCCCTTTTAGTCGCCTCTTACGACAGGCAGAGAACACCGTAGCCCTATTCTGGTCCCGCAACTACAGGGACAGAGAGGTACCCACCACACCTGTTTCTGGTGAGAAGGAGATTTTGCATTTCGATGGAAGGATGTGGTTTCTGGCTTACTTTTATATGAGGCGCCCACCTTAGTCCTCGGGAACAGCAATGCAACTGCTATTGACTTCAGATAGAACTCATGTTATATGTAAAGTTGCTTACCGATGTCAAAAGGCGGCTGTGACTTTTACTATCACACGTCTTACGCGTAACAAGTCACTTACCATCAGGTGAACTACATGCTCGTTTACTAGAATAGGCTATTTGACAGGTTTTTAAAATCCATTTTATATTATCTAGCAGAGATTAAGGAACCCAGTAAAAGTTGTTTTTTTTAATTTTGGTACATATTTGCTGAAAAATATCAAATTAAAAATTTTATATTTAAATAGCGCGTAAAAACGCTACTTTGACAATATGGCGGGTTGGTGACGTCACTTGCCTGTATTGTCCTCTGTGGCTCATATCATCCACATACATATTTTGTCGTAAACAAAAAACGAAAGTTTACAAGCAAGTGACGTCATCATAAACCCGCCCAATCAGGAGAATTTAGTGTCACGTGACAAACATTTAAAAAAATGCATTTTTTTTAAGGATTTTTAAACAAATTTAATTATTATTTTCAACTTATGTTAATAAATAACCATTCTTAAACTCATATTATATACTGATAACAGTAATTGACACTTAATTTTTCGTAATGTCAAATAGCCTATTCTATGAAAAGGGTGTTAAATCTTTATAACAATTCAGCAGGGTATGCTACCAAATAGAAACAAATGAAGTTGTATCTCTGAAGTTGAACCACTAAGTGTCAGTCGCCTTTATATGACATGAATAGTCGGTAACCTTAAGCAACGAGGTAGTTCCATTGTGCTAGTTCCTACCCTTTTCGTGTTCCGCCAAAATGAATGAGCGTAACATTTTTTACGTAATGGCCAGCTCTTAGTACAAGTGTATTACCGTTTTCATTTCTCAAAAACAATCATTGTTTACGTTTACGCCTGTCATTGCAATTTTGCATCATGAAGCGTAATAGACTTATAGTAAGAGTACTGAACGATAACACAGAACTCAGGAAACAGCTCATTCGAAAAACTGTCTCATTAATGTTGACATTATAATTTGATTCAATTTATTGAATTTTTTTCTCATTAAAGATCGATGTTTTACAATTATTGCTAAAGTTTGAAATAATCAGTAATATATTAAATCAAATTCATAATATTCAATATTCGAAATTCATCTAATTTAAGTAAAAAAATCTAGTTTTATCTAAAAAGGGCTACAATTTAGTGATATAACTACACCGTGGTCAATGACCATTAATATAAATTTATTATTATTATACTTATTTATTAAAAAAACATTGGATTTTTCTGGTTCAACTGAAAAAATATGTTTTTGAGTTGTGTCCCATTATTGTCCCACTGCTGGGCACGGGTCTTCTCTCAGAATGAGAGAGTTTAGGCCATAGTCCACCGCGCTGGCCAAGTGAGAATTGGTGGACTTCACACACCTCCGAGAACTTTTTTTTTAAAGAACTCTCGGGTGTGTAGGTTTCCTCATGATGTTTTCCTTCACCGAAAAGCAGTGATAGTTAATGTCTAATACGCACATGAATCAGTGGTGCGTGCCTGGGTTTGAACCTCGGACCTACCGATTGAGAGGGCAAGTTTCAACCATTAGGCTATCACTGCTCTAACAGCAATTTAATAACAAACAATTACTTGTCAAAACAAAAAAAAATCTTGTTTTAAAATTATAGCATTTTAGGAAACTACTTATAACATCAATTATTATACTAAATGTCCCATCCAATTGGATCAGAAGTTCCGGAGATTAGCCTGGACGAATAGACAGACGAACGAAAATGAATTGATTTAATAAGAATTATATTTTATACGTTACTTTATTCGTATATTACCTATAGTAAAAATAATTTTGAGATTACAAACATGCATAATTTAATTTATGTCTATAGATAAATTCTTGTCAGAAAATATTAGCTACCTACTTTCAAAGGGTCAAGTTCGTTTAGATAGGCTATTAAAATATTGCACACAATGCCAATGGTAATTCTATGGAAATTGGTTACTAATAAAATTTAAATAATTAAATCTATGGCATTAAAGGAACTGTGACGACTACCTGCATCTAAACATGAAATGACGCTACTGTATTCTAAATCACGCTATTGAAATTTTTTTATCAACTTATATTTTGCTTACTGTTATTATCATACATCATCTTATTGTAGTTCGAACGGGGAGGTATCACCGCCACACCTATTTATAGCGTAAAGTATTTTTTTGCGTTTCGACGGACGGGTATGGTTGCCGGCATACTTTTATATTAGTCGACCATCTTAGTCCTCGGGAATAGCAACCTATTTGTGATTAACTTTAGAATTTATGTTTTAGATAAAATTGCTTACAGATAATCATGGTTGGCAGTGACCACTTACCATCAGTTAGACTGCATGCTCGTTTTCTATTTCATTCATATATAAAAAATATGAAAGTAGTAAGCGAGCATATAGTCCATTGATGGTAAGTGCCCACTGCCGCCCATGGACAACTTTTGGACCAAAGTTTGGTCTTACTTGAAGGCTAGCTGTAAAATTATTACAACCCCTAAGGACAAAGAATGCGTCAGATACGTATGATTTCCTTTATATATTCTTCTGAGCAGAACGTAACAGCGCTTAACACTGCATAATTAAGCAGAAATATACGTCTAAAAACCATTTTTTTATTAGACTGAAGTAGCAAACGAGCATGCAGTCCACCTGATGGTAAGTGGTCACTGTCGCCCATGGACATCTGTAATCAACTTCATACAGAACATGGGTTCCATCTGAAGTCAATCACAGATGCGTTGCTACTTCCAAGGACTATGATGGTTGCCTCATGTGAAAGTATGCCGGCAACCACACCCTTCTATCGAAACGCAAGAACTGCTTCACGCTATAGGTGTGGCGGTGGTACTTCCCCGGTCGAACTACACTGGTTCTACCACCTTGACCATTACACTGACTCCTTCCAAATAATTAATATATTCAGCACAAGTAGAGTTCCGCGGTTTTATTCATGTTGAAAAAAATACATAAATTTAGACACCATTTTACATTTTTACGCATTCTAGATTCTCCTAACCATTTTTTAATATGTATGTTATCTATTCGTCATATATATTTTTATTTTTAATCATAAGCGATGTACAGAACTAGTAGAAGTTTCATACTTATTATATGTATGAGTACCTATGTTTTGACGACCCGCGAGGCGCAGCGGTTACCATACCGGTCTGACACGCTGACCTGAGGATAAGGTTTGAACGCTTAGTATAAACATCTCTCAGCATCTTACCTCACCTGTTGGATCAAAATATAGCACCAATTATCGCCTTTGTAATAAAATATGACGGTGGTGTCGCCGAGTCGGCCAGCTAAGACATTTTTTTATAAGAGTCATCAACAAATCAACGCACTGCGTATTTTAATATTTGTTAGCAACGTCATAATGAACCAGAGTTCAGATGAAGTCAATTTGCGTTGCCACTCTCGAGATTAAGGATGATCGCCTCATAAAAATGTGACGACCCACGTGGCCGAGCGGTTACCATACCGGTCTGACGCGCAATGGGTCCCGGGTTCGATTCCCGGCCAGACAGGTATCTGAATGATGAGTTTAGATTCTTGTTCTGGGTCTGGGTGTTGGTATATTCGTCCTTGTGTATGTCCATGGCACCCACGACACAGAAGAAAATCCTACAGTGGGGCTATGAGTGTAGAAAGTGTAGCCAATAACTCATAAGCTTTTTCATCTATTTCCAGGCAATATCTAACCAGGCCGCGTAAGATGCGGGAGAGCTGACGGCAGAGCACAAGTACTACGCCAAGATGACCACCAACAACTCCTTCTCGAGGACGTACCACCGCTTGTTCGTAGAACTAGCAGGTATTACATTTTTTAAGCTATTGCATACCTTTTATCACGGGCTTTGAGCGCGGCGAGCGAATCAAGAAATTCCGTAACGAAAATAACCTAACAGCCTACTATGTAGGGTGGCCGAGCGTTCGCTTAACGTGTATGTATATGGTATTACAGTACGAAGCTCGCATGGATTGAGACGAGCTGCTCGAAAATCGGGCGAATATGTGAGCGGTTGTTTGTGAGAAAGTATATACATAGTATCAGAGAAAAAAACGAATAATATCAAATAAAAACTAGTACTGCATAGATTAATAAATGATTATAATTGCATAAGTTGACAAAAAATGCTATACAATAGCTTTACCGCGGCAGTCCTAGAGTGCCGCTCGTTTTTTTTGTACCTAACGATAAGGCAGACGGACCACGTGGTGAAAATTGGTTACCGTCGCCTTTGGACATTTGCAACACCAGAGGAGTCGCCAATGCATTGCCGCCTTTAAAGCTCTTTTTGTACCTTTCTTGAAGAGCCCCATGTCGTAGCGCTCCGGGAATACCTTTTGAATACCTATTAATAATATCTCCCAATAACATAACCCAAATCTTTCAAGTGGGTATGTATGGTGAGTCATGTAGTTTCGGAACTAAAATAGAACTATGGTATCCCTTGCCTTATTACATGAGACGAATGATAGAGTTTCTGGGGCACCAGGCAGCCAGAGTGGGAGTTTGAACCGAAGAAGGCCACCGAGAGAATTTTACTGCGCTAAAAATCCACATAATCCAGTATGTAAACTTCCACAGTGGTACCTTTAACCTTGTGTGGCTTTTAAAGGTTTGCCACCGGTTGAAATTAAAATGTATTTAAGATGATTCATCTTAAATACATATAAGAATCAATAAGCATATTATCTATGTGTCATCATTTTAAATTTTAAATTTCTCTTCTGCCTGATACTATGAGAAAGCTCTGATACTATGAGAACATGCCTGAAATAAAGATTGATTTCTTATATACCTCGCATATTTTTTCAGTTTAAATTAAATTAAATAATTAAATTTTGTAATTATTAAATGTTTATAATTCCTTGTATTATCCACATCTCGCTACTTTTCAAGAATAATACACAAAAAAAGCTAATTTAACAAAAGAGCAAAGTAAAAATTTAACAATGCGTTTCGTTTTTGTCTTTTGAAGCAATAAAGGTAAATACTGATTTGTAAATACTGATATAGACTACTGATACTGTCCACCAATTCGCACTTGGCCAGCGCGCTGGACTATGGCCTTCTTTTTTTGTTTTCGAGGGGGAAACCTTCAAAAGGTACCCGACGCCGTGGGAACGACGCAGGGTTATGTGGGATTTTTACCGCACTAAAACTCCCCGGTGGCCGTCCTCGGCGCTGAAAAGGAGGACTCCGGGATCTCGAAACGACTTCAACCGGAATCCTCCGAGCGCGCTGCCCCATCGGGCTCCTCCCAGATGGGCGGCTGGGCCCACCGCTCCGTCTAGTCTTTACGACGGTATGCGACCACACATACCGCCGTCCTTCCCGGGATTGCCTGACCGAACGGTTCGAGCTCCCACTCTAGCCGTCTGCAACCCCAGTGGACTATGGCCTAAACTCTCTCATTCTGAGAGGAGACCCGTACCCAGCAGTGGGACAATAATGGGTTGACGAGAGATATAGACTAAAAACAAACTAAGTTCCTTGAATACGTTGGTAAAGTGTAGAAATATCTGGAAATTTGCTAATACTCATCATTCGCTGTGGACATTCATCTAGCTAGATTTATGACCCTGTGGTAATATTTACTTTGCGTACTTTATAAAATAGTCCACTTATCTGAAGTTCCCAAATAAAGACAGACGAACATACAGCGCCTTTATTCATAAAAAGAAATAATTCAAAATTTATGATTTGCGAGCTTATACCATAAAGCGAACGATGTAGGTGAGAAACTCGCAAAACATAAATTTCGAGTTACTGCTTTTTATGAATAAATGTGCCATGCAATCGGTACTGTTTTTTGATGCTGTTATGTAGTATAATTAAGCAATAAAATGTTTATAATACCGGTCATTTATTAACAGATTAGGTAGTATGTATATCAATAATTATCCATCAATACTTTATCAGATAAATTATTTTTTCTACTAGAATTAATAAACAATAACAAAGAATTATAAATTATTATTTACTAGTTATTAACAATTCATTGATACAAACAATTAAATTTTGGCTTATTTAACATTTTTTTATACGTTTTGATAAGCATCGGTCATTAAATATTGTATCACAATTTGAATTAAACTTAGCGTTAAAATAGGACAACTAGCGCCATCTGTTATCAATTAGCGAAAAGTTGTTAAAGCGTTGCCGTTAAACTTTTTAATTTTGAAATAATTACCTATTGTATTATTAGCAGTATACCACCATACCCGCAAATTTTATCACATTGTTTTTGTAACTACGCGTTTGGCCTTTATTGCAGTCTCTAAATATAATTATTATGATTTACCTTGTTACTTCGTCTGTATGTCAGGGTCAAATCATCAAAGTAAATTTTGTACCAATTAACCCACGTTTTGCATGTAGCTTGGCTTGGATGACAATGTATAATGAAGGTAGTGACCATATACCTATCTATGATAGTGACGGTACTGTAAAATGCAATGTGCTGGTCGCCCAACGCAGATTATACATTTTACGCACCCCCCTAACTTAGATACTTAGATATTAAATGGGTGGATTTACTGAGAAATAACAAAAAAAGCGTTCCTAGTATGTTGTTGATGTATAAATGATTTTTGTATGCATTTTCTGTAAGAAAATATGTTAAATTTTTTTCAGATCCTCGCACCAACGACTGGTTTCTCATCACGAGCCCCATCCCTGGACTGACGATAATCGGCCTATACCTGTACTTCACCTTGAAATGGGGTCCCCGGTACATGGCAGACAAGAAACCTTTCCAGTTACAGAAGACGCTGGTGGTCTACAACTTCATCCAGGTCTTAGTTAGCATCTGGTTGTTTTACGAGGTACGTTTTACAGAAGTACAATTATTCGCTAATCGCTAAGACAGCCTGATGGTTGAAACTTGCCCTCTCGATTGGGAGGTCCGAGGTTAAAACCTGGGCACGCACTACTGATTTTTCTAAATTATGTGCGTATTAGAAATTAATTATCAGTGCTTTTCGGTGAAGGAAAATATCGTGAGGAAATCTACACAACCGAGAGTGAGAGGTGTGTGAAGTCCACCAATTCGCACTTGGCCAGCCCGGTGAACTATGGCCTAAAACTCTCTCATTCTGAGAGATTTCTTTTTAGGATGCAGTTTCTCAATGGGGAAAATGCGTATATAGGTTTACTTTGTTCTCCGCATGTTTATCGATCTCTGGGTCAAGACCTTATAACTCAAGCGTAAACAAAAACTGGAGTGTACAGCCAATTTCAGGTGCAAAAATTTTAACCTGCGAGTCAACGACTATATGTAACAAGTCTTCGGAAATTTTACGATGTCAAGGATACCAAAACGTATAAGGTAGTTCCTGTTGACAAAGATTACAAATATATTGTATGAAATATAAAGAAAAAAATGAGAAACCCGAAATGTGCTTTGATACCAAAAAAATACCGGATTGTCGAATTTATAATATCAACTGATCGAATATCGTTCTAAAGTATTTTGATTCGCTTTCTTTGATAGATAATAAAACTAAAAGTACCTTCGCTATACTTACTTCGCAAACAATTAGGTATATTTGAAAGTTGTACATCATATATCCCTGCCAGATGTGGTCACAGTTGACTCTAGATTTTTATCTCATGTCAATCAAACGTTTACTAGTATAAATTGATGGTACTGTGCCTAATCCAATGAACGTCGCAGGTAAGGCGCTGTTTAGTCAATAGCATTTCATAACCCAATCAGTAGAAAGTATCTGCAATTATATGTGAGTGCACGTGGAGCCAAAACAAGAAGCACACAGATTTCTTCACTCCAAGGTCAGCTCAATATTCCAATCGAGTTGGTAAAAACTACAATTTCATACGTGATTGCTAAACTGAGCCGTGAAAGGCTTTTATCCAATGTCGTTTTTTGCACGTCTGGTACCGTTTATGTACGGACGAAAAAAACATTTGAAAAAATTCTGGCGAAAGATTTTAGATTTGTGTATTGAGGCCACTTTCTTACAAAATGACTTCTTGATTGAAGTTAAGAAAAAAAGTATATTAGATATTTTTTTATCATTTGATATTAGGTAGATACACATATCGCTGCTTGCAGCATACTTTTCGAAACACACATGGTTGAAAATTCATAAATTTTAAGTTAAAGGTACAGTAATAAAAGTAATAAATGTGGGTATAACATAAAATAATTTTATTAAAAAAGGCACAGAATTCAAAACTTTGTGTTCGAACTACACTGAGGTTAATGTCCTTTTAAATTATTTATATTATTTCAACTCCATTCATTATCAAGATAAAAACAAAAACATAGTTTGATTTTTACCTTAATTTCCGTAAAATTTATGTTTTTGAGCTGTGTTATTATTTAACCAGTATGAATTACAGTTATTTCATAGTATCAGGATTATAAAAGTAAAGTCATAAATAATAAAAAATAACATAAGGTTGTTATATTTTCTTTACACATCAACTTTACCTTGGAGTACATTATATATGTACATCATATACATAGTATAAATTATTCGAAACTGATCTCTTAATTCAATAATTCATTATCCTCTGTTTGTTTAAGTTTTCAGAATCGTAGTATTATAAAAAAAAAAACGATTTGCTCATTCCAGGGCCTCGACGCCGGTTGGTTGAGGACTTACAGTTGGAAATGTCAACCAGTCGACTTTTCGAGATCGCCAGAAGCTATGAGGGTGAGTTGATTTAAAATAAAAATATCAGAAGAAATAATAAATGAAACATATTTTATTACAACTGCCATACTGTGGGTATGTGCTCACGAAGTTCCAGAGTTGAACTTTGATCTATCAGACATCAATGACACCAATTTAAAATATCTTTTATGGTTATGTATTACTGCTGGCTTATGTGTCATTATGTGAATAAGTTCAAAGCATTGATTAAGATTAAACTTTGCCGTAAAGCGTATTATAAAATTTCTGATTACATAGAAGACAAAACAGCTTGGGACTGAGCAATAATATGCATTACTATAGTATATTCAATAAATGTCAAAGTGTAGCGTATCTTGCCAAACAGGGCTTTTTTTACTGAACTGTAAGGCAAGATACTGGAGCTAACTTTCCTTAACATGTAAAAAAAAACATGATTGTATAATATTAAAAAAAGAATATAAATAAGAAAAAAAGACAAACCCGCTGAGTTTCTTGCCGGATCTTCTCAGTTGAGGTCGTGTTCCGATCCGGTGGTAGTGTGAAAAAAAAAATGTAACTGACAATTTGTAAGTGCCCCCGCAGGCCTATACAAAATGAAGACATTTCAAGACATTTCATTTCATTAAATTAGTGACACTACTAAGGCTTATGAATTTTGCCAATGTGTACCACATTATTAAACAGATAAATATGTATAGATGATTAAGAATATTTTCTTTAATTCGCAGGTTGCAAGAGGGGTCTACATTTACTTCTTGGCGAAGATATCCGAACTTCTTGATACCGTGTTCTTCGTTATCAGGAAAAAAGAGAGACAGATCACATTTCTACACATGTATCACCACACGGTGATGCCGATGATATCATGGGGTGCTACCAAGTACTACCCCGGTGGTCACGGGACCCTCATTGGAGTTATCAACTCCTTTGTCCACATCATCATGTACACCTACTACATGTTGGCTGCGATGGGGCCACAGTACCAGAAGATATTGTTCTGGAAACGACACATTACTACACTTCAAATGGTAAAGATTTTAGTTTTTTTTAAACTCCCAAAAATAAGGGAAGATAAGATAATAAAGAATATAATAATAACATAAGTATATATTTTTATAATCACATCTGAAGGTATATAATTTTTAATTGTAATAAAACTAAGAGTTGATGAGTTGTTTAAGTTTACATTAGTGCTTTGGATTCTATACCTTAACCATAAACAGGCAATCTGGATGATATTCGAACATTCTGTTAAAATGTATTTGAAGAAAGTTTGCCAAAATTATTATTTTAATAAGATTAACATAGCAAACGGGTATTCAATTCGTCTGATGGTAAGTGGCAAGTAAGAAGTCGTTGCCCTACACGGACAGCCGTACCTAAAGTCAATCACAGACGCGTTGCTACTTTTGGGGAATAAGATGGTCGCCTCATAAAGTGTCAGTAAGCCGGCAACCACATTCTTCAATCGAAAGCCACTACTTCATATCTCGTGAAATAGATGTACCTGTGGTAGTTCCAGTTATACCCGCCTCGTTCTTCTACTTGCTAAGAAATAACTTATAACTTTTGTTTTTTTTACAGCTGCAATTTTGCATTGCATTCTTGCATTCCTCGCAGCTCCTCTTCTATGACTGCGGCTACCCACGTTGGTCTGTCGTCTTCACACTGCCTAACTCCATCTTCTTCTACTATCTCTTCTACGATTTTTACTACAAAGCGTATGGAAAACCTGGAGGCAAAAAAGCTGTAAAGGAAAGCGTAAAGACCGAAAGTTATAAATTTAATGGCAATGGTGTTACCAACAGCATTACAGATACATCGAATATTAATGGAAAAGCGAATGGAATTCAAAATGGCCACGCTACAGCTGAAAAGAAAGTCAATTAAGCAATATTTATAACTAACACGTTTGTAAATACTTAATTTTACTTAACATCTCCTGTATATGATTTACCCATTATTAGCTATTGTATACTTAAGGATATTAATACCCCGCCGGTCTTAGCGGACCTCAACCAGAGGTATCAATGCCGTTAATTGTGCTGAGAACATTCAGCAATTCCGAGGAGGACAGTTTAATCCCAAAGGACGTAATTATAGAGGAGCTAATACCCAAATAAGTATGAAAGCTCATACGCCCGTCAAATGAAGTAAAACTATATTATTATGAGGTAGTATTCGATGTTTATCGAATTATTACAAATAACAATTTAGTTGTACCGTATTAATAAAATAGTAAGCAATATTTAATGGATTTATCGCCTATTATACGTTTAAGCTACCATTTACTCAATAGGTGAGAAAATGAAACGTCTAAGAAAAATATTTGTAGATGCCAAAATTTACGCAAGATAAATAATTTTCTGTAGACATTTCATTTTTAGTAGTTATACTATGTTAATTCCCAGTAACGTTGTATATATAAATGTAGAAGTTAATTTACATAAAGTAGACGTTCTATGCTCAACTCCAATATACAACTTTATGTCTAGTTTCAAAAGAAAAGCATCTTGAACTTATAAGCTAGAATGTAACTATATGATAGCGTAAAAAGCTGTTGTAAATAAAATAAGAGCATAAGGTTACAAATATAGCGGGTGTCGTTCATGAGACTCTTCTTGCGTCATTAAGGCTTTATGCCTTGGGTCAGATATATCTCCAAATTTTCGATCGATTTAGAATTTTCGATTTGATTAATTTGTTGGTAAATCTGAATTAATAGTATAAGAATCGTTGATGATGTAAACTTTACCAACGTGTTTTTAAATTTACAACTAAATTCGTAAGCAGGTTATAGAGTTATATTTCTGCATTTATTACTAGACTTTTTTTATACTATGGCTGTCAATTTCTGGAAATCAGACAAATCAATGTGTTCTAACTATCATTGCCATTTTGAAATAGAATATCCTAAACCCTAAAATATTCGGGTATTGATTTGTTCGTTACCCTTACTGTATATTTTTACAATACTATATACATTATTAGTACACTTGACTAGTTTTCTGATAACATTACTTGGATTGGACGCGCAATATTTTATTCTGTATAAAGTCTTATTTTTAATATATTCGATAATAATTATACGAATTGAGAGAATAATATAAGTGATAAGTAATGCATGGTTTACATACTCTGAAGAAATCTCTTGTTTTATATTAAATGTTCAAAGAATTCAATAACTTTCATTCTCATATACGATATGTTCATGATGCAAGTCATAATTGAATTCGTCTTTAATTTGTGTAATTATAAAATGTCAATTAAACTATGTATAACGATATAGTCTTCCAAATAAACTGTTACAACAATATGATTTGTTTAATTCATTATATTTGTAAATTATTTTTTTGCCTTGTAGTTTTTGGACTGCAAAGTAGCTCTCTATATATATTGCTCACTATAAAACGATTTGTCGTTTAGTGTATGTTCCGCCTCCGCCGCCATAAAACAGTTGCTGAAAAAGTAGGTGAAATAAATAGCTAACTCCCTGTTATTTTGTGTATCTACTTAATAACATAATTATTTTTCTTAAGTAAGAAGTCAGAGGTTAACTACAACAATCAATCTTTGGTTACAACAACCTATTTTTGGTTGCATTTATGGACCTACCTAGCTTTTTTGCGTATCGTTGTAATTATTTTTCTTAACGCCATCTAACAATCTGTGCGTCAAATTATGTTGTCTGGTTATATTTTAAGGAAGAATTGATTCTGCTCACAGATGGCGCTCCGTGTTGCTTTTGCTGAAATAAATCTTAAAATGTAATCCATAGATTAATTTCTGAGCGCTTTTATTTGCTACAACAGTAAATAAAGTATATAAATTGAAAAAAAAAAATCTGTGCTCTTTTTGAAAAGAGTATAAAATTGATTCTTTTGCCATATCGATTTTTAATACAAAAATTTTAGAAGAATTGGTAAAAATTAGAACAACGGCGCAGATCATTTCGGTGAATATTAGGTTTAGCTTTTGTTCTATTTCAATTACAGTCGTATTTTGACTGTAAAAGGCAACTATTTTTATAGATGATGCCGCTTACCTCAGTAAGTTTTCACAAATTCAAAGTGTGAATAAATTGACTTGTTTGTGTAAGTTGCAAGCGTTTATAGCATTGTGATCGGTGTCGGTTTTGACTCATAAATGTAGGTAGTAGACTCATAAATGTAGTAGGTAAATGAATTCAAAACCTCAAATTCAAAATTTATAATAAAATAACTCAATCAATAGGTTTGTATGTATTTAAAGAAGCCAAACGAGTATTTCAAATGGCAAGTTCCAAGACTGTGGCCTAGCATTATATATAAAATAATTGCTTTAAAAAATTGCTTTAAAATAATAAAAAGCCAACATCACGTGGTGTTCCTGGGCTGTCACCCATCCAAGTACTGAACGCGCCCAACGTTGCTTAACTTCGGTGATCAGACGAGAACCGGTGTTTTCAACGTGGTATGGACGTTGACGTCGATTTTTTACAAAAATATGATTATATTTTGTGACTTCCAAATATCTCCTGAGTAAAAACTGTTATAATTCTATTTTTGCCAAATTATAGTGTAACAAAATTGTGCGAAAAACGTCAATAGATATCGTTTAATGGAAACGCGTACAAACAAGCAGATCTATCGATACATACCCATTTTTTTTTATATCGAGGGTGAAACCTTCGGAAGGTATTATTATTATTATTATGAAAATTGTGTTGGTTAATAGGCTCCATTACGCGAGCTTTATGCCAAAAGTTAACTGAGAGAAAAAGGAAGGATTAAGGGTCAATAGAAATAAATTTTCTAACAATTCTACATGTATTTAAGATGACTGCTTTCTAAATAGTATTATTATTATTACTATTTTGTAGCTACTATCTGTTTTCGTCAAACTATCGTCTACTTACCGTTTTCTATAGAGCACACGATTATGGTTGAATTCCGACCACTACGATAAACAATTAGTTATTAAAATTCAATGAAACATGCTCGGACAGTAGAAGAGCAGGAGAATTGTTTTTTTAATGAATGAAGGTAGAACCAGTGTAGTTCGACCTGAGAAGTACCATCGCGACACCTATTTCTAGCGTGAAGCATTTCTTGCGTTTCGATGGAAGGTTGTAGTTGTCGGCACACTTTTGTATGAGGCACTAGCTCAGTCCTCGGGAGTAGCAACGCTTCTGTGATTGACTTTAGATTGATATGAGGCGACCATAATAGTCCTCATGAATAGCAACGCATGTATGATTGATTTCAGCCAGAACCCATGGTCTGTATGAAGTTGATTACAGATGTGCGACGGTGACTACTTACCATCAGGTGGACTGCATGCACGTTTGATACTTCAATCGGATAAAAAATTCGGGAGTGAAGCCGAAGTTAAAAGACTTACTAATTGTAATTTGATTCCATCGTATACTTTAATAAAATGGCAGTATAGGTATATTTTACTGTTTTTACATTGTATAGGTGAACTTGATTTAAATAAATTAAAGTAAAAAAATCTATTACATTAATCTACATTATGAATATTTACATTGTCCGAACAATTGTCACATAAGACATACGTAAGTCAAAACCTAGAACTATGACCCGTTTCTAACCAAATGTTTAATAAATTACGAAATTTACGTAGAAAATTAACACTTTCATTAACTAGACGGCTACCAACATTGTAATATTTTTTTTTAAACGAACCTAACGATAAGGCAGACGGGCTACCTGATGGAAAGTAGTCACCGTCGCCTATGGACATTCGCAACACCAGAGGAGTCGCCAATGCATCGCCGGCTGTGAAGGACAGCTCTTTTCGCACCTTTCTTGAAGAACCCCATGTCATAGCACTCCGGGAATACCTCAGGAGGAAGTTCATTCCACAACTTGCTTTATTACATCTAATTAAAATACCGGAGGGCGATTCTTCGCCGTAAGAGGACACGGCCAACTTTTGTAGGGTGCTCTACCTCTCATATCAAATTCCATGTACACCTACGAATTTTAGTTTTTTTTTTGGATTTCGGGTATCTAAATATAAAAATATTCCTAAATATAATAATAAAACGATTTCAAAGTTCAGGAAATTGAATTTTTTTGTAGATCTGAGGAATATCTTTTACCTGCAAATTGTTACTTTAATTTTTACGTATAAATAAAATTAGAAAATTAGAGAATATATCTATTATTCATGTGCTATACTATTTCATTTTTTTGTAAATATGATTCATTGTTATAAAATTACAATTAAATTAATTATTCCTATGTTCTATTTATTGTGTTTAAACATTTGTTTAATAACTATAATTGGATATTGGATAGGTGACGCTTGCATTGATATCTTTTACTCCCATGTAGAGTAAAAGATAATGTGAGTAAAAGATACTGTGGTAGTCACAACATTGATACTCACGAAAAACAAAATTAATTTTAAATTGTTTGTGTATAAGTGTTGTATGTATGACGTAAATTCAAATTACTTACGTGTATTATTGCATAATATATGTAGACATATAAAGTTTTTACTGACTTTTTAGGTTTATAAATTAACATACTTTGGTTGATGATAATGTAATTGATTACAATATATTACCAAAAATAATTCAAAAAAGTTGGTTTAATAGATGCGTATCCATGTTACACATAAGTAATGGTGACATTTGTACAATATTAAATTGTTCGAAAAACATATTTTCGCATGTCGCTGGTGAAAAAATATAGGTATTAGATAAGTAGATGCCTATTATTTTAGGTAAAAGAAAACAAATACAATTTTTTATGAAATTTATTTTTGGCTTGAAATTACCGTCGTAACAAAAACTATAACTACTTAATGGATTAAATCATTTGCCATTCAATTGTACTTATAATTTTGACTATGGTATTAATTTATACTCTTATTATTAACGGTTACGTTTATTTACACGTCATATTAAAAGTACAATTAACACTAAAAATGATTAAAACCAACAGAGCAGTTTCAATAAAAACAGGTAAAAGAATAAATTAAATAAATCTTAATTACGAAAATATAGCAAAAATACAACTTGTATTTACTATATAACATAGTAACAGCAAAGATAGTAAAACATAAAGGATACAATTTATTTAAGACTAACTGTGTAGTAAAAATATCACACTAAGAAAAAATATTTACAAAATATATTGTAAGTCTGAACACAGTACTAATTGATTAGCGGATTTATTAATTATTATTAATATATATTATTAATATATTAATTATTATTATTATATTATTATAAATATATTAACTATCTGAAAATAACTTTTAATATAATGAGCAGATACTACTTTGACAAAATTACTTAATTTGACGTAAACTTTGTATGAAGGTTTTATGGCCTCGCGTTTTATATAAGTGACGTCGGGTGTGCTTCATTCACTACACGCATAAAATAGTACTATTTAATATTATTTGTTACTATTTAAAGAACGGTAACAACTAAAATCCTTCCCAATTCAGACGATCATGTAGTAACTACAGTAAAACCTCTATTATGCTTATTCAAGGATTTAATGGAAACGTGTTTTGACTGTATATGGATGCTCTAATAATTGATTATCAAAAAATTCAAATATTTTATTGAAGAAATAAACGTAATCGTTTATTTGTTCAATAAAATATTTGTGTACAATCTTTGTGGAACATTTACGTTCGTAAATAACTGTAATGGTTGTAAAGTCTGTATCGCAGATTTAAATCCTCTCTGGAGGTGATTGAAATATGTTCCATTTGAATTGAGTAATTATACTGGAGTGAGCATTACCACTAATTTATTAGTATTAGTGGTAATAATGTGAGGAAACCTACACACCCGAGAGTTCTTAAAAAAAAAAAGTTCTCAGAGGTGTGCGAAGTCCACCAATTCGCACTTGGCCAGCGCGGTGGACTATGACCTAAACTCTCTTATTCTGGGAGAAGACCCGTGCCCAGCAGTGGGCCAATAATGGGTTGATGTAAGTGGTAATGCTCAGTCCCAACCAAGTTCCGTGTTCCGTGGATTTCATATACAACGACAAGTATACGTAGACGTAAAAAACCGACAAAACTAACTCACACTTAATATTACTACCGATGTTCTCGACATAAAACGGAGATTCATGATAATAAATTAAATTAATTCAAAATTTATTTAGATTTGACAGTACTACAAGAAAAAACTGAATGAAGGGGAGAGAAACAGAGCAGAATAAGGAAATAGAAATGGACAAATTTCACAGAAAAACACTTTCGAACACATAAAAAGTGAGAAAACAGAGTTAACTAATAAGTAATTACGCATATATAAACTATCATTAAATAGTGCTACTGGTGCAATATTAAGTATCTTGCAAATTTCGATGAATAGTTAAAATCATATAACAATTAGCCATATACTAACTTTAATCACCTACTGTAACATTATCACATACTTTTCGCTTTATCTGTGCATTCTTTGGATTCAATACGCTTGCGTGATTTGTTGTAGCTTTGGCGGTAGAAGTTCAAGAAGAGAATGAGGAAGAAGGCGGTGTTACAGGCTATAAAGGAGGCGGGGCCCTTAGAAGGCGGGCATTCTGATGTGTTAACCGCGTTAACGTATTGCACGATGATACAGACGAATTGGACCTGGGAATAGAATTTATATTAAACATACTATGTATGATAATTATGCTAATTATAATAATGATTTTTTTATCTGAGCAAACGAGCATGCAGTCCACCGGATGGTAAGTGGTCACCTTTTAGCGACTTCAAATAGAACATAGATTCTATCTGAATTCAATCACAAATGCGTTGGCACTCTCGAGGACTATGGTGGTTGCCTCATATAAAAGTATGCCGCAACCACACCCTTCCATCGAAACGCAAAAAAATGCTTCACGCTAGAAGGTGTGGCGGTGGTACTTCCCCTGTCGACCTATATTAGTTCTACCACCTGCAAATATAATAAAGATGCTATCTGAGCAATGGCTTATAATATAAGATTAATTTGAAAAAATAATACTATTAATTAAAGCTTTTTGCTGCACAAATAACATAATCTTTAAAACGTTAAAAATAGGTAAACTGTATGATTGCAATCTCTTACCAACTGAAACTTGGTCATATATTTCTTCCAGAATAAATACTTGGCCACATTAGGACCTAAAGCTGATAACCCGTAGTAAGTATACATGAAGACATGGACAAGAGAGTTGAGGAACCCGATGAAGTAGAGGGTGTGAGACGGCCAGTACTTCAGGAAGCTCCAAGTGCCAATAACCATGATCGAATGATGGTACAGGTGGAGGAAGGTCACTTGGTTGTCCTTTTTCCTTAAAACGAAGAACACTGTATCGAGAAGTTCAGTTACTTTGGCGGCAAAATATAACCATATAGCTGCAAATACCTGTAAAGGAAATAGCAGTTTTAATAATTGTTCTATTGTTACATTTTTGGCATACGATTGCATTATGGAAAATGCCAGTTACAGTACACCTGTTTATAAATATATCAACTTCTTAGATTTAGTTTATATATCGTAATAATATACCACGTACCCATTCCAATTCAATCTTATTAATTACAGACTCTTTCAATGGGGTTCAGATTTTATAATATTTACACTTCAAATTCATCAATTATCATTAAAAATAAGAGACGTTTTTTTTAGTATCCATGTAGCAAACGAGAAATGAGTCCTCCTGAAGGTCAATTTCAAACCAATGATGCCTATAGACATCTGTAGTCAACCTCACATAATGTCAGAATCACGCCGGCACACTTTCACATGAGGCGACCATCATAATCCTCGGGAGTAGCAACGCATCTGTGATTGACTTCAGATGCAACCCATTATCTGTATGAAGTTGATTACAGATGTCCATGAGCAGCAGTGAGCAGCAGCAACGAGCATGCAGTCAACCATCAGGTTGACTGCATGCTCGTTTAGTACTTTAGTCACAAAAAAAGACTCTTATTTGAAGTTGTCTTCAAGGGCGTTGCTATCAATGAAAATGATGGTGCAACCTCGAATATGTGCATCTCTCTCACAACACCGTAATAACCAGAACACAGCAGCGGCTAACACTGGTGTTATTAGAAACAAAAAGATGGGGTGGTGGTGCCTACATACTCGAACCAGAACGGGTCCTACTACTTTCAGAATTATCACATCTAAATAAAATATACCTTATTATATAATCATGAAATTCATAATGTTAAAACATAGTATTACCTCATTGCGATCGTTGGCCTCGGTCATGTAACATTTTGTTGGTGCAAAGCCCGATTCCAAAAGGAACCGAAAATACTGAAAACATGAAAAAAGTAAGTTACACACACATTTTATTAATGTTGAGGTAGTATACAATGAGCGGAGAGATATATTGACACCTGATGTTAACGATCCGACAATAGAAGAATCATTAGTCTTGGACGTGTAAAACTAATGGGAAGTATACAATGTATTTGAAGTAAATCATGGCTAGTTTAATCTTCAAGAATACAGTATTCATTGGCTCACAGCAAATAAGCCTGCAGTCTATACTATACTAGAGATACTTGTTATCATCTATAAAGATAAAGGATATAAGATAGGAGTCGTGCTGGTCTTATCCTCAGGTGGTTACTCATCAATATATCTCTTTTACCAGACTTTTTATGTTATAATACAATATTACTAAAACGTGGATTTAGAGAACAGAATTAAACATGCTCATCATTTGTAATTGCCTACACATAACATTTAAACTTAGCCCTCTTACGCACTAGCGGTAAAACGCTGGTGCGGCAAATGCAACCGCTTGTGATTGTACGCACTTAACCGCCACAAAATTTCAACCGCAGTGGTTGAAAGCTGCGGCCCCGAAGAAATCGTGTTAAGCGGTTGGACCGCTCAAACGAACCGCCTAGGCGGCAAACCGCTAGTGCGTAAGAGCACTTAAGTAGTAAAACTTATACATACCTTTTGAACTAGGTAAATTGAGAATACTACTTGTATAATATTGTATAGCAATAAAGTAGTTGTAAGTTTGAATGGTTCTCTCTTCGTCATCAACGCAGGTCCGATTTTCAGTACAAATACTAAATATGTTGCTAATATCATTAAAATAGGACCTAGCGTTGCCATTAAAGGCAATTTGTCTATTTCGTCATCTGAAAATAAGATATACACTCATTAATTTAATTTTAATAATATTTATTTCACCATGCTATCCTAACATAGCTTATGAAAAGCTTTATTTTGTATAGGCCTACGGGGGGCACTTACATTTTTTTTCTTACACTACCACCGGCTAAGAACGCGACTTTAACTAAGAAGATCCGGCAAGAAACTCAGCGGGTTTATCTTTTCTGTTAGTTCATATTTTTAAAATATATTAACAATCATGTTTTTTGTACATGATAATAAAAATCATAATGATATATTAACTAATAATATTAGATGCTTAGCATACGGATAGTCATGGGTTGATAGAAGTGCTGAAAATTTGAAAGTGGTAGAATTCTTTACAGTTTGCCTCCGGAAGCATCAAGCCCCACCTATCTTTGCCTAATAACAGCATTGTTATGAGCTGCTTCTGCTTCTAACGGATTGAGATAAAATTGATATTATAGTGGGTTGATGGTGTCCACGGTCGGCAGTGACCACTTACTATCTCGTGATCTTTTCTCTGTATAATTTAACATGGCGGTAATGCAGATGGACGACCTGATGGAAATTAGTCACCGTCGTCTATGGACATCACTAGAGGAGTTGCGAATGCATCGTCGCACCATCATTTCGTACCTTTTTTAAGAGCCCCATGTCATAACGCTCCGCATCCGATCTGCATGCTAGGCATATTCCATATTTAAAAAATATGTAGTATCGTGAGTGTGATGGCATGGAAGTGTACGTTAAAACTAGGAAACTTTATGATTCAAATCAACTAATCCCCTTCCAACCTAAAATTCACACATTAACGATATTCATTCGCGGAATAGCCAATTTCTTCCACAGGTTGAGTTTGAATCAAACTATCTTTAAATAATTTTACAACGTTAAGTAGGCGATATTTTAAATGACAAGGTCGTGTTAACATAATTTATGGTGAAATAATTTTGCGTAATTTGAATCATGTTTTCCTAGTAGCTGTTGATAACGCGGTGTCGCTACTTGTGGGGAATTACAATATAATCGCAAAAATATCTGAGTCACGAATAGTTACAGAAAGTTGTAATCTTTACAAAACCGTGTTAACAAGTGCTGATAATAAAGATACAATCTATACACATGCACATAACAATTTATGCAAATATACTCATATTGATCAAGTAATATTTTTACTGCTTATTTGAAGTACCAAAAAAATTAGGTTTATACTATTTTAATCAAATAATTTAGTTAAATGCACGCGCGAAGTCCGAGATAGTGATCTACTCTCACCGTACCAATGACAAGAATTTTTTGTTCTGTTTTTGTCATTGGATAAGGTGATCATAATTTTACATATCATTTCTGTGGCGACAGAGAAACTGAAAGATAATCTTTAGAAACATTCAAAACCATTCGGAATAAAAATGCTATATATTATTATACCGGTTTTCAATTGCCGTGGGTAGATACTAGTAAAAAATATAATAATAATTAAACATATTTACAAATTCAGTCTCATAACAAAAATATTCTATAAAATATATTCCTTTTATGAGCTTTTTTAATAAGTTTGAGGTAACTAATGAGCAAGTAGCCCATCTGATAGTAAGTGACACAGTCATCCAAGGATACATTCTGAGAATTTGGTGAAAAAAATGCATAACAAATATTCCTATAATCCCGTAAGTTTCCAAAATAAGTCGAAGTCCAGTTTAACAATGTCACGTGAGGATAGGGCAATGCTTCATCATCATTATTTTTATTTTTTTTTGGTCACTGTGAATTTAGTAAGGTAGTAAGTGCTCATACTGAAAGCGATGTCTATTTAATCTTATTAATATTATAATAACAAGTTTGAAAGTTTGTTAGAGTGTATCATACTTATATAATACTAATATTATGAAGGCGAAAGTTTATGAGTGTGTATGTTTGTTACTTCTTCACATGTAAACGGCTGGAACGATTTTCATAAAATTTAGTAGGGAGTTAGCTGATACTCTGGATTAACATATAGGCTACTTTTTGCAAAGAAAGAGTGTTTAATGCAAAAAGTACAGGTCTTAGTTCGTTAAATTGGCAGTTTAGCAACCTGGATTAAAGCATAGGCCGCTCATTAGTACGGTAAACGTGAATTAGCTACTATATATGATCTATTACTATGTGTACCTTGAAAAATGGCAAAAAACTTCACATTGTATTCATGATTGCGTCATTAACCACAGTATGCAAACGTGCATTAATATTACTTTGTACATAATTGAAGATGAAATAACTATTTTGTTCTCACAATAAATACTCATATTTGTTGTAGCACGTGTCGTAAAACATGATGAGTTTCACACCTGTATCTGAATTGACAGGAAATACATATTATTCACGATTGTAAGGCGCTTATCTTGATTGGATAATTTATGTTATACATTAATGCCACCAATTCGCACTTGGCCAGCGCATAGTCCATATGGCCTAAACTCTCACATTCCGAGAGAAGACCCGTGCGCAGCAGTGGGACAATAATGAGTCATTAATGCCGTTAGTGAACAGTCAGCTAGAAAAAGGTCACTTAGTTTCAGGAGGGAGGATTCTTGGAGGGGGCGTCCCCACAAATGGTCAACAGGTCGGCTCATCTTAAATGCTTATTTTTATTGTTTTATTTCATGAAGACGAAAATCCCCTTCCACGATCAGGTGTTACACGTTACATAACCACACATCCACATCTTGTTAAGATCCTTACCGGCTGACAAAATATAACGATGTCGACCGGGACAGAAGTTGGATGGGTGACCTTCAATGTTACAAAACTGATAAGCATTCCATGCCCAAGCTACCGTGGATACACAAAGACGTAAACCGAGATCCAATATCTTTCAAATTTCAAACCTTTTTGGTTTTAGAATAGATCCTGCTTGAGGATCAAGGACAATCTACGTAGGAAAGCGGTATCCCCGATGTACGGTTTTGCCTGCCTAAATGAAAAATAAAACTACATGCAAGTATAGTGTTTCAAACTATAACAACCAAAATATACGCTGCATTAATAATAATAAAATATGAAATGTTCTATTAAAATCATAACAATTGAAATTAATCTAATTTTATACGCTACATGGTGTGGAAAATTGCTGTTATAGACGTCTACGTAGCTAGGATATTATATAAAGAAATAGATTATAATATTATGTATGTTTTTATTCTAACATAACCAACATAAGTTATGTCCATTCTTATAAGTCCCCCGAATCCCTTCTCATTCTGAGTGGTGTGGACACGTGCTTTTTTTTTTGTTCTCGCGAGGGTAACCTTCAAAAGTACCCGACGCCGTGGGAGCGACGCAGGGTTATGTGGGATTTATACCGCACTAAAACTCCTTGGTGCCATAAAGAGGATTCCGTCCTTGGCGCCATAAAGAGGATTCCGGGACCTCGAAACGACGCAACCGGAATCCTCTGAGCGCGTTGTCCCATCGGGCTCCTCCCAGATGGGCGGCTGGGCCCACCGCTCCGTCTAGTCTTTACGACAGCATGCGACGGTATACCGCCGTCCTTCCCGGGATCACCTGACCAAACGGTTCGAGCTCCCACTCTAGCCGCCTGCAACCCCGGAAGCCCCGTTTAGTCGCCTCTTACGACAGGCAGGGGTTGCCGTAGCCATATTCTGATCCTGGAACTACAGGGACGGTGGACATGTGCTGGAACCGTGACAACAACGGCTTGACCAGAATTTTATAAGAATGAAGTAGCAAACAATTCTCAAGTCAAACACATGCGTTGCTACTCCTGAAAAATAGGCTAGACTAGCCCGCAATCACACACTTCCACCGAAACGTAACAGCTATTTCATACTGAAAATAGGGGTGGCGGTGTTACCTATCCGTTTGGAATGCACTGACCCACGTACAAGTCTCTGAACGAAACAATAATAATATAAGGATAAAATAAGTTATATACCAAACTCTTATCACATTCAATTATTATTAACATGCTTACGAAATAGGTACGATTTTGTAGCAGAATGACTGCAAACTGCATAACTCACAAATACTCTTATTTTCATAAAAATACCTATTAATAGCTTCATATTTTACTGGCAATCTTTGAAAGTAAAATTATTTTAATAAATTTGCAGTTTAACAGGCTAAAAAGCAGAAAAATATTTTTTGAAAATACGAAACTTATTCGCGTTTATAATTATTTTCAACTCAATAGTTTGTTACATAGTTATAGTCCTCATCGCTTATGGGATGGGATGATTTCGGGTATCTGGCGAGGAAATACCAACAAACAGAAGGACCTTGTCAACAATTTTGGTGTCCTGTCCTGTCCATTTATTCCTGATCTTCTTGAATAAAAACAATGACAATAGCCCGGAATTTTTATACAGCTTGCCGCCGCTGTTCGACTCTGCCTTAACAAAATTATATGTTAGGTACATATAATTTTGTTACAGGATTTTTTTATTGCTTTTAATTTTGAATTTAGATTTTTTTTATTTGATAATGTGAAATAGGCTTTAAACTTGAAGCTTGTAGCTTATCGGGAACGAATTTGAAAATTGATTCCACAATTCCACTCTAACAAATGACGTCAAGGCAAGTTAATAGAAACTTTCCAATGATGGTACATTTACACTAAGTACAAGTACATAACTAGTACATGTTGTTCTTTTTCACTTTAAACAGTTGATTTTGTTGTACGGTAATTAATTTATTTGCATATTTAGTTACAAGTGGATAATGAATAATCACATATTATAATGATAATAATTTACTAGTCCGGTACATGTACTATAATGATAATGACAATTCCGAAGCCGTGGTATGTGATCATTTGTTTCTTAATGAGCGATGATGCAACTGATGATTACGGAACTGCATTAAATTATGCAATAATTAATATAGGCCATTACGACGAAGTTTTGAGAACTTGCGGAGTATTCACAAAAAACTGGAAGAAGAAAGAGTTTTGACAAAAGTAGGATAGGAAATTGTACCCCACTTTCCTGCCCAAAAACAATAACATTGGGACAAAAAAATATAAAAGTTATGGGTTATGATGATACATTAATATGAGCCAGTTTGAGAACTTGCGGGCTATTTACAAAGAGCAAACAAAAAAGAGTTTTGATAAAAATAATATATTATATAAAAACGTGTTATCGACATAAAAATTATGAAAGTTGTGGATTATGATGATACATTAATAAGGGACGTTAAAACAAAGTTTGAGAAATTGTAAGGTATTGCCAAAAAACTAGAATAAAGAAGAGTTTTGACAAAAATAGGATAGGAAAGGAAAGCGGGATATTGACAAAAAATAGACGAAATTAATAAGGCGGCAGTCACCCATTACCATAAGGTGAACTGCATACTAGTTTGCTACTTAAATCTTTAAAAAAAATGTTGATTGTATCTTAATAGGATGAATATCATATACCTAATTGCTACTGAATACTAAATTGTAGAATACGTTTTATAAGGTACTACTAAAATACGCTTGCTACCGCATGCGTGCAACACGCGTGAAAAACTCGTAAATATATTTTTATGGAAATATATTGTATAATTGTTATGTTTGTTCATACCTATTTTTAATAAGCAGTCGGGTTTTTGTTTTGATAATGCATTTGATTTTTAATGCAAATAACAGTGCAGCAAAAAACAAACGTTGATAAAAAACATGAATTATTATAAATAATCATGACAGTTTTAAAAATGCTTGATATATTACTGAATAATTCATTGTTGTTGTGTCAAATGTTTATTTCAGAGCTTTATCTTTTACCTATACTTCTATACTAATATTATAAAGAGGAAAAAGTTTTATTTTTGTATTTTGAAACGTTTTATTTGTGTTTGTCATGAATTAACTTAAAAACTACTAAATCGATTTTAAAAATCTTTCACTATTGGAATGCTACATTATCCCTGAGGCTATTTTTATTATTAGGCTTTTAAACATAGGCTATTTTTATTATTAGGATATATAAAGCAAAAAATTGAGTAATGTGGTTCAAAGTGTCAAAAATTTTGCTCCAAAATTTTTTTCATTGCAAAACACTGTAATACTTATTGATAATAGAATTTAAAAAATCCAGCAGTAGTGCTCAAATGTATAATGGTTAGATAGATTACATTTGCGAACGAAGTCGCGTCGATTCTGCTAGTCAAAAATAATTATAGCTCACAGCTCATACATTAAGTCAATGCGACATACTAATATCATTAGGGACAGACAAGCATCTAAGAATTGCCAGGTACTCGTAAATTTGACAAATCAAACAGTAGGATACGTAAGTGCTAAAACAAAATTAAACTGATGAAGATTAATCTTGGCAAATAAAAAAACACGTGTGAGGCGCAGTTAAATATGATTAGCTTAGATTTTTTCACTAACTATGATAATGTGTGAAGTTCTATGTTCTGAACGTTGACAAATATTATGCTTAGTAGTTCATAATTGAATGTAAAAACAAAAATAAGTTTCACAACAAGAATATATCACGCAGAAAGCTATAATTAAAGATCAATTATTTTTTTATACTTAATGATTCGCATCAGTAATTAATGTAATCCAAAATTATCTCTCTGTCCACTAAAATCCATTGATCCATGATTCAATGCAAAATGTTTTTTAGAACTAACGCGTGACAGGAAATTCATAGGAGACAAACCAAGGGCGGCTCTGTATTTAGCGGGGTACCATTTTGTTAAGAATTAGTTCTTTAAATGCACTTTGCACAAAATCATGGATCTAAGGCAAGCATGGACACAATAATGCTAAAAGATTCATCAATGGATTTTCTCAATGAATTCTAGTGGATGGATTTTGTATACTTTTCTCGTTTTCGAACTATTTACACGCGTGAGAGGCTAATAGAAATAGCACTATTTTGATGTTGATGACGATATTTTTGGAGACACGTAACATAATAATATATATAATCCTTTTACGTGTACTTACATAGACTTTTGTTTAAGTTCCATTCTGGAAATCTCAGTCCAACTCCTGTGCTCATTTTGATTTAGGCCAACTGAAACAATAATAAACAATTAACACTCACACATTTTACACTGTTATTCTATAAAGATTGTCCAATTAAGTAAAATATTACCAATACTTCCCTATAGCAGTCAAATTTTAACCACTTTATTAATTTTCATGAAGCATTTGTTTTACACTTATAAAAAATTCAACACAGAGGACGTGTATCATTAGTTATTTTTTTTTATTTATATAATTTTATAACATTGTTATAAATAAAAAACATCGCTTGAAGCCTCAAATAGGATATTTTGTGCCGTAAACCATGACGAATGACAAACAAGTGGTGATAAAAACGGAAAAAATACTTTTATACCATACAAAGTTTGCTATGAACATTTACATACTAACGTGTTTGTAGGACTTAGGAAAAACCCTCAGAACAAACTTTAAACAAGATAATCGTCATTTTAAGACAACTTTACTCACGATTCCATTATACAAATTACAAAGAATTCGGAAATACGAAAAATCAACACATGTACATGTACAGCAAATTCTGTTGCATTGTGTATGCAACAGAATTTGCTGAAAACGGTCATAATTACCATAACCCTTACACGTTTGTGGCAATACTATAATAGTTCAGAAACATCTGAAACCTGGATACTAATACTAATTTATATTTTTTTTTCTGGCTAAGTAGCAAACGTGCATGCAGTCCACCTCATTTTAAGTGGTCACTGACGCCCATGGACATCTGTGAGTGATTTCATACAGAACATGGATTCTGTCTGAAGTCAATCACAGTGCGTTGCTACTCCCGAGGACTATGCCATCATATCATCATACTAGGCGACCATTCGCCTCATCTGAAATTGTGCCGGCAACCATACCCTTCTGTCGAAACGCAAGAACTGCTTCATGCTAGAAATAGTTGTGGCGATGGTACTTCTCCGGTGGAACTACACTGTTTCTACCACCTTGCAAAATACAGAAAAAACTAAACTAGTATCAATTATTATAACACCTATATACTAATTTAGAAATTTTTTTTCTTATTTATATCCATTTTTTTTAAAATATAATTACAATCATGTTTTTCTTTTTTACATGGCAATGAAGGTCTTTTTTACTTAAAATGATAGAGTTTTAGACCATAGTTCCAAATACGAATACGAATTGACAGACCTCGCACTCACTTTGAACAAAATTATTGAGACAACTTTCATATTTACCTTACAATGTTATACATACCTCTAAAGCAATAATAATGAATTGAATACGAATATTTTGAAAAATCAGTGCTTGCTTTCAAACCTTACACCTCGGCCGAGTTGCGAACGAACGAATAGCTTGCTAAGAAAAAATATTGTTTCGTACCAAGCTATTCGTTTGTTCGCATCACTGTTCTAAAAACCTATCATTGTTCTTGAAATTCAAATATTATTAATATAATAAACACAAAAGTCTGCAAGGAGGTATGTGTATTTATCCTTCCACGCAAGAAGTACAAATTTAACACACAAGTTTATGACCCGGGTTTACATGCATTTTGGTAAACGTGATCAGAACGGACGAAGCCACGGTATTTATAGTATTAAATAAACTTATTACCTTGTCACAGGATCCAAAAGTGATGTACACACAAATATATATATTAAAAACTGTAAACATATAAATATTTATAAAAACATCACGTGTGGCGAACGAGGCGGTATGACGGCGACTCAATTATTAAAATTGGTTCGGTCGTTTGATGATTAATAAATTAGTTAGAATTTTCGAAATCGTAACGCTGACGTATTCCCTCGATAGTTCCGGTTCAATCAGCCAATTTTAATTACACTAATTATATTGCCATTCTTTCGAGTCACGGAAACGGCTGCAGAAAAGGTAGGTAAAAAATATTCATGGCTTAGGGAACAGGATTATGGTCATGTCGTCTATTTTTTTAAATGATTGAAAAAATAAACGAGAATGCAGGCCGCCTGATGGTAAGTGGTAAATACGCGTAGTTACTGAATTTTTCAAAAATACTGGTAAGTACAAGTTGTGGAATGAGCTTCCTCCTGAGGTATTCCCGGAGCGCTATGACATATCATTCTTCAAGAAAGGTGCGAATAGAGCTCTCCTACAAAGCCGGCGATGCATTGGCGACTCCTCTGGTGTTGCGAATGTCCACAGGCGACGGTGACTACTTTCCATCAGGTAGCCCGTCTGCCTTATCGTTAGGTTAAAGTATAAAAAAGTACTGTCGCGTGAAGTTAATTGTTAATGAAGCAATTTTACCGCAAAAATCGTTGTGGAATATATTTTCACTGTCGCATAATCGATTTTTGCCTCATTTATGTTATCATAAAAAATAACAATTTATTTTTCCTCACCGTAGTCGCTTATCACCTTACAAATATTTGCTCAGCACGAATAAATGAACAATGCCCTTTAAAGATTAATATATATTTTTTGCCTCATTTGCCTCATATGTCTATTTTAAAAAATTATAAATAATGATCTATTTTCGGTAACCTCACTATTACCAGCGGTCACTTATGAAACTGATGTTATTTTCCTAATACGTATAAATGCATACAATAGATTTCTGAAAAATAAAATAAATTGCCTCATTTATACGCAGTCAAAAAAGAGACAATTTATTTATTTTTGAATAACCTCAGTTTAGTTACTAAAGGTTATTAGACCAACTGCAATTATTTTGCTTAACAAGAAAAAATCTACACAATGCATTTTTGACCGAAAGAGACCAAACGTACAAAACCTTAAAATAACCAAAAATAATAAGGTTATTTAAATTAATTTAAATAACCTTAAGCAAAACACTGTTTATTAAAAACACTAATCACTGGAATCTAATTAAAAAACACGTCAAAATGTAATTTACTCTACCTCCAAACTATAATGCAAAATGATGTTCCACACGCGCTTGAGAACTGATTCGAATTGACGCCAAAATGTAGTTCCCAACGTACCTATACGTTGGGAACTAAACGATATAACAAATTATACACTTATCCATAAACAATGATTTGTGACGCAAATCAGCATTAACTTAATAATAGACAGAATCTAATATAACTCGAAATAAAGTCTAAAATAGGTAACATTCAGTCAAAAAACCCGACTGCTTAGTAAAGATTAATTTCGTTAAATTTTATAACCTAGTTTAATTTTATAACTTTAGTTTTGATTGATTATATTAAGGCCGGTTTCTGTTTTTTTAATGATTTGATTAATTTGAGGCATTTTTTTTGAACTTGCGTCAAAATAGTATATTTTTATCTGATTGAAGTAGCAAACGAGCATGCAGTACTCGACTCGACTCGACAACCCATTATTGTTCCACTACTGGGGGGCACGGGTCTTCTCTCAGAGAGAGTTATAGGCCATAGTCCACCGCGCTGGCCTAGTGCGAATTGGTGGACTTCACACACCTCCGAGAACTTTTTTTTTAAGAACTCTCGGGTGTTCCTCACGATTTCCTCACGATGTTTTCCTTCACCGAAAAGCAGTGATAATTTATTTCTAATACGCACATAAATTCCGATTGATCGACCTCCCGATTGAGAGGGCAAGTTTCAACCATTAGGCTATCACTGCTGAGCATGCAGTACATTTGATGGTAAGTAGCCACTGCCGCCTATGGACATTTGTAAGCGACTTCATATAGAACATAGGTTCTATCTGAACTATCTGAACTATCACAGATACGTTGCTACTCCCGAGGACTGAGTTGGTTGCCCCAAAAGTATGCCAGCAACCACACCCTTAAATTGAAACGCAAAAATGCTTCACGCTAAAAATAGGTATGGCGGTGGTACCTCCCCGGTCAAACTACACTGGTTCTACCACCTGGAAAATATTTTTATTGATACCCAACACAGGTAACGGTTATGACAATAAAAAATCTTTCTTATTTACTTTTCTCCAATCGCACTCTTACTACTGAATCGATTCCGACGACATGTCATAATATGCCACAACTCATCAAGCTCTTTAAGCCATAGCGTGTCTCAAAGAATTGAATATACCTACACATAAACAAACACACATAGATACAAATATACATACAAAAAACATTACCCTTCCTCTGACGCATTTGAGTAAAAACTACCAAAATTGTATTTAACATCGCGTGTAGCAATATAATATTAGCAGACCCCGCATCCTCGTTCGCACGAAGCATAATCCATCCATTAGACTTGTAAAATCTCGGTATGTGTGGTCGCATACCGTCGCAAAGACTAGACGAAGCGATGGGCCCAGCCGCCCATCTGGGAGGAGCCCGATGGGGCAACGCGCTCGGTGGATTCCCGAGATCCCGGAGTCCTCCTTTATAGCGCCGAGGACGGCCTCCGGGGGGGGTTTTAGTGCGGTAAAAATCGGACCGAAATAAATGATTTTCTTTCTTTCTTTTCTTTCAAACACGCAGACCCAGAAGATACCTGTCTGGCCGGGAATCGAACCCGGGATCCACGCGTGTCAGACCGGTGTGGTAACCGCTGCGCCACGCGGGTTTTATCTAAATAGATAATAATTATGTTTAAAAATATTTCATGATATATACTTGTTTTCTTGTTTTCATTCATAATTCAATATTTTAAGCAATCGGATTTTTACATATGCAAAACCATTTCTATCAACTGCCACCACACCATAACCACCTTGAAATTATGTACAATAGTTCCTACAGATAAGAAAAATAATATATTGTAAGCTATTTAACTCAAGTTGCATTTTTTACTTACATTGCATTAGGAAATACGTTTTTAATGTTCCTAATGAGTTGTTAATGAATATTACTTGAGTCATATATTGTTTCACATCAATCATCATAATATTTTGTTATAGTAAATATATTCCTTACAGTATTTTAATTAAGTTTAACCTTCAGTAGATAGAGGATGAAACAAATAGGAGAGAATAATGTATGCATTTTTTTATTTGCAGGTGGTAGAACCAGTGTAGTTCGACCGGGGAAATACCACCGCCACACCTATTTCTAGCGTGAAGCATTTTTTTGCGTTTCGACGGAAAGATGTGGTTGCCCGCATAATTTTATTTGAGGCGACCATCATAGTCTCGGGAGTAGCAACGCATTTGTGATTGACTTAAGATACAACCCATGTTCTATTTGAAGTTGCTCACAAATGTCCATGGGTGGCAGATGGATTCCCGGCCGAGACAGACAGACATCTGAATGATGAATTTAGATTTCTGTTCTAGGGTTATGTGTTGTTGTCCATGTAGTTCCGGGACCAGAATAGGGCTACGGTACCCTCTGCCTGTCGTAAGAGGCGACTAAAAGGGGCTTCCGGGGTTGCAGACGGCTAGAGTGGGAGCTCGAACCGTTCGGTCAGGCAATCCCGGAAAGGACGGCGGTATGTGTGGTCGCATACCGTCGTAAAGACTAGCGGTGGGCCCAGCCGCCCATCTGGGAGGAGCCCGATGGGGCAGCGCGCTCGGAGGATTCCGATTGAAGTCGTTTCGAGATCCCGGAGTCCTCCTTTTCAGCGCCGAGGACGGCCACCGGGGGGGTTTTAGTGCGGTAAAAATCCCACATAACCCTGCGTTGCTCCCACGGCGTCGGGTACCTTTTGAAGGTTTCCCCCTCGAAAACAAAAAAAAAAGGTTATAGAAAAAGTTATTATTAGTCCATCTTGTGTTTAGTTTAAAAGGTTATTGGTCAGTCAGAATATATTAGATTTTTAGAAATTTTTATCGCAAAAAAATGTAGTGTAATCGGCTGTCGATAAGGCAAGGCATTGTATGCCATAACCGTGAAGATAAGAGATTGGGTTCATGAAATTATAAACGTACATTATTGTTCCTCGCCATGGTCTAAATTCAAAAATTTTGTGGGGGTGGGACACATATGGTTCTACATAGAAGAAACATGTGGCGACCTTCCACAGATCGCCAAGAGATGGCGTCATTAGGACGATCTTCCACAACTCGTCGAGAGATAGCGCTACTAGTATGATCACGCTAATGAAGTATTCTCAGAATTCTGAATAATTATACAAATTCCGAATAACGACTAGCGAAGCACGGTCAGTCCCCAGGCATGACCACCGACCCTGGCGGGAGATTTTTTGCTGAAATTATTTATTACTTCCAGAGTGAAGCGGCTCTTCCTTTTCGGTGGAAGTGAGTAGTTGCTGCCTCACTATCATATGAGGCGATCATACTAAACCTCGGGAGTTACAACGCATTGATTGACTTCAGATAGATTCCCTATTCCTCCCTCATTGTTTCGTCTATTATTAGCATTTACGGTCAGGTGGATTGCATTTTTGTAATAGTATATGCAAAAATGATCCTTATTAAACAGAAACAAAAGTAAGCTTGATGTTAACCGAAGTATTATTCAAAAAGTTCCCATTTCCAATATATCATATTGGAATTTTGACGTGAAACTTCATAAGAATCGTTGTGATTTAAAAATCGATGAAACAATGCGTAACGATAGCAGTTGTCGGCGCCACCACTAGATGGCGCTATGTCCTTTTCTAAGTCACGTTAATGATATCACTTCGTAGCTTGTTTAAGGAATTAGGTTTGGATGTAAATAAATAATTATTATATTTTTTATCTACCGTGTGACAATTGCCTGTATGTTTTTTGACTAGATAGATATTTCGAAAACAACTTTTATCCACTAAAGCTTTTACACGTTTTTTTCTTTTTATATATTTAGTACTCATACGAGTTTTTTAGGTTTTCTTTAAACAGTTACCCTTTGAGATTTTGCCCACCATTGCAATACTTAATTACCAAACGAGCATGCAGTACTTATTGTATGTAAGTTATTGTGACTTCATGTACGCGTTATATCATAGTTGTGTTGGTACTCCCGATGACTAAGATGATCGTCTTAAGTTAAAGTTATCCCGCAACCGCACCCTTCAACCAAAATTACTTCACGATTTGAATTAGCTTTATGGTATCTTCCCGGTCTAACTATACTCATTCTACCTTTCAAAATATTATATTCCAATAACATATTACAATAATTGTTTTGAGGACACATTAAACAGCTCCAACAGGATAAATGTTAAATTATCCGTAAACAATTCTATTTATTTCCTTATGACTTAATAACATGACTCGCAACAAACGCTTTCTATACTTGTATTCTACTAAAATTTCTTGTGTTCACAGAAAATAAGTGTAGCATCCAGACCATTCCTTTTTGATGTAGAAACCTTCAAATATATTCGATGCCGAGTGAGTAACGCTGTGTTACGGGGGATTCTTACCCACAAAATCCCCCAAATGGCCGTAGTTTAAGCTGTGATGAGAATTTCTTTACCTCTGACTAGTTTAACCGGCGAACTTCGTTCCGTATAAGTCAAAAATCTAAAATTATAAGTGCTTTTCTAGTATATTATAAATTTATTATTCATAAAAAGCTTCCCTGGTTAATCACTCTATCTATTAAAAAGACTGCATTAAAATCTGTAGCGTAGTTTTAAAGATCTAAGCATATATAGTTGTCCCTATGTAGGCTTAGCCTATGGGGCAGCGCGCTCGGAGGATTCCGGTTGATGTCGTTTCGAGATCCCGGAGTCCTCCTTTTCAGCGCCAAGGACGGCCACCGGGGGGGTTTTAGTGCGGCAAAAATCCCACATAACCCTGCGTCGCTCCCACGGCGTCGGGTACCTTTTGAAGGTTTCCCCCTCGAAAACAAAAAAAAAGCCTATAAACCTATACACCCGAGAGTTTTTTTTTTTTAAAGTTCTAAGTTGCGTACGTAATGGTGGACTTCACACACCTTGTGAAGTCCACCAATTCGCACTTGGCCAGTGCGGTGGAGAGTTTAGAACTCTCTCATTCTGAGAGAAGACCCGTGGGACAATAATGGGTTAACGAGAGATGTGCCAAATAACCTTTGAAAAACATTTTTCTAGACGTCACTCTGAATCTAAAGAGCTATCGTATATATTTTTGGAAACTTTATTTCTATTTAACATTTTTTGACTTGTTGACTAGATTATAACCGCAAAATAGTAGATTAAGGAACAATGACGATCTCTGGGGTCTTTATAACGAGCATGAAAAAAACATGATTTTTTTTATACTAGTCACCCGTCGTAACAATCGAAATTTGACCGCAATTTAACTCGAAAACTAAACTTGATATTGTCCAAAAAAGCACAAATATTTCTCAAATTCAAATAAATTGCATTGATTTACAAGTTATTTTAAATACAGCTGTTAAAGGTTAAAAGAGGTTTAATTAAATAAGCTGCATTTAAAAGCAATAGCGGTTATTTTGACAAAGACATTTGACATTTTTGACCTTGTGTATTCATAGTAAGTCATTGAATGTTTTATTTCGTTTATTATATATGTGTGTCAAATGCACGATAATGTGTGTAATGTGTTTTAGTTGATATTATGTAGGTAAGTTTTGTACATTATTTGAAAAAATATTAGCATTTGGTACTCCTTCTCTTTTTTTTTCTCGAGGGGGAAACCTTCAAAATGTACCCGACGCCGTGGGAGCGACGCAAGGTTATGTGGGATTTTTACCGCACTAAAACCCCCGGTGGCCGTCCTCGGCGCTAAAAAGGAGGACTCCGGGATCTCGAAACGACTTCAACCGGAATCCTCCGAGCGCGTTGCCCCATCGGGCGCCTCCCAGATGGGTGACTGGACCCACCGCTCCGTCTAGTCTTTTCGACGGTATGCGACCACACATACCGGCGTCCTTCCCGGGATTGCCTGACCGAACGGTTCGAGCGCCCACTCTAGCCAAGAACCAAATTTAAATGTAAAATCTAAATAATGACACAATTATTTAAATTTTACATTTCAAATTGGCAATAAATTACACTGTAAAGTCAAAAATAGCAAATTGGAAATAAAAAATACTTACCCGTATGTACTTGTTAATTTGACAATTAGGTGTCGTTATTACCGAATGAAGCATAGAGAAAAGAATTTAATGATCAGTATTATGTCATAATAATGATGATTAAAATCATTTTTTATTCAAATAGAAAACGTTAATAATATACGCGTAATCTTTTGCGTTGAGCTATGCGTCTCGGTTTGCTACAGCTCTTAAAAGATAACATCAAAATTCTAATAATTACGGAGATAATTTATAATATTATGAACAATGACGTCAGCACCATTTAACTTTTTTATAATATTCAAATGTTAAACCATTTACCGTCGAGTTAACGCACTAAAATGTAGTAATTAAAAATATAAATTGGCCACTTAATTATACAAGTGATAATATACTTGTTCTAAATAATGAGTATGATATATTCTGTATACATGAATATTATGTTAATTTGAACTCAAAAAATAGATGTAGTCCTGATAAGCATAGTTTTATTATTTTTAAATCTTTTTCAAGTTTTGTAAAATCACTATGTAGGAGTACTAGCAGAATATAATTAGATTATACAAAAACTATAACGTAGTAAAATTTTAACAATTTATAAAATACATCTAGTACGAGTATTGCACTATTATTAAATCCTTATCTTACTTCTATCTTAAATTAATACGTGACGCAATAACTTGTGATGCAATTTAAAGTAATATGCCGCGGACGGATTAGTATGAAACTTTGCACGGTTATGTGGACGTAGAGAAAGAATGTTAATATTTTTTTCAAATAATGCTTAAAACATGCATAAAATTAACTAAAAACACAGTACACACATTTCAACGCATAAAAAATAAACGAAATCGAACATTCAATGTCTTACTATGAAAACACATAACGTCAGAAACGTCAGTGTCTTTGTCAAAATATCCGCTGTTGCTTTAAAATGCGGCTTAGCAATTAAACCTCTTTTTGTATTTAACGGGTGCGTCCAAAATAACTTGGAAATAACATTTATTTGAATTTGAGAAATATTCCTACTACTTTGGACAATATGAAGTTTAGTTTTTTAATTTAAATTACGGTCGAATTTTGACCGATGTGACAGGTGACTAGTATTTATAAAACGGGAAACTGATTCAACTGCTGATATATTCACGTACAGCCTAAACTACTTCAATTAGAAAGTTGAAATTATGCACCATGTTTTCTTTTATAGCCTAGGTGCGCAGGAAGGAAATTTGCCCCTTAAGGGGATAAAGAGAGAGGGAGGTATGAAAGTCCGCACATTTTGAAGTGTGTAATAAAACTTAGTATTTGCTTTTCTGGTTTTATATAATGGAAAATGAATGATGAATGAGGATTGCTTTTTTTAGTAATCCAAAAAAAAATGCATGCTCAGAATTACTCAATTTTTGGTGACTGTTGAAAAAACGGAGTTGATGGGAGGGAGAAATGTCTCAATAGTCTGATGGATCCTATAATGTATACGTTGCGCGAACGAAGACGTGGGGTCTGCTAGTATATTATAAAGACGGACATTTTTGATGATGCATGGATGAATGTTTGTTATTCAATTACGTCAAAACATAAAATAATTGTAGGTATGAATCTAATGAAATAGAATGAAATAGATAATCTGTTGCAAAAGCGGACTCCTGAGGCAACTGGAAATAACCGAGGTAACCTCTTGAAATCGTGGACGAAAGTCCACGATTTCAAAAGGTTACCCATAGATGACTCAGGAGCTAGCATTACACTACTTTATATAAATTTGAAGTAGCAAACGATCATGCAGTCCTCCTGATGGTAAGTGGTCACTGTCGCTCCTTGACATCTGTAAATAACTTCATACAGAACATGGGTTCAATGTCACAGATGATGTCAATCGCAGATTCGTTGCTACTCCTGATGACTAAGATGGTCGCCTCAAATGAAAGTGGCAACCACACCCTTCCACCGAAACGCAAAAACTGCTTCATTATAGAAATAGGTGTGACGATGGTACTTCCGCGGTAAAACCATTGCTCTACCACCTTTTGCCGTCTACCATTTCATGTATTTTGTACAGTAATTTTATAAAATTATGTCTGAACTGGACACAGCTTCTTTTGAAAACAGTATTCAAAGTTTCATTTAACTGCTGCATTTTCATTGTACTCAAAATATAGCTACTTTTTGCGAGCACTAGATTCTATGAAAATGTCGATTATATGAATGACAATGGATATTATTTTATAGGTATTTTGTGGGCATACATTAAAATGTTTATGTTAACTATTGTTATTAATTATTATTTTACTTCACATGACAACTTCGGTAATAAACAAGGAATTTTGGTTACTCTACATAATTCCCAGACATTGTCTGGCGTTTATCAATTCTCAAATCAAAAACTTGAAACAAAAGTAAGATTTGAATGTAATAGTAGATAGGTATTTTTTTATCTGACTGAAGTAGCAAACGAGCATGCAGTTCACCTGTTGGTAAGTGGTCACTGCCGCCCATGGACATCTGTAATCAACTTCATACAGAATATGGGTTTCATCTGAAGTACATCCAGAGGCGTTTCTTCTCCCGCGGACTATTATGGTCGCCTCATATAAAAGTGTGCTGGCAACCACACCCTTCCATTTACATTTTACTAAGTATATTTACTAGGTATGGTTTGATCAGGATGAAACCACCGCCAAACCTATTTCTAACATAAAGCATTTTTTTATGGTGAAAGGGTGTCTTTGCTGGCTCATTTTCTTCTAAATTTGTATTCAGAAGAACCGAATCTTTTCTACTTGATACCTATATTCTATATAAAGTTGCTTAAAGATGTTTATGGACGGCGATGACCACTTACCTAACATTAGGTGAACGGGATGGTCATTTGCTAGTTTAATCTTGTGGAACAAATGATTAAAGATATTTAGGTAATCGAATGATATAAAACATATTATGTTTTATCACTAAGCAAATAATCACAGCCAAACTTGGACATTTTTAGGTTTTTGGTTATAAATTAAAAATATGTTGTTGATCTCTTGAAATTTCCATTCTTAATGATATAGAATACAGGTTAAAGGTTTGGCCTGTTATATATTATATGGCCTGCGCATACGAAGTCGCAGGCAATGGCTAGTATAAATCATAGAACGTATTTAAATGGACGACACTTGTAACCAAAATTGATTTCAATGTCAATTTTGACCTTGAATATGAATTGAAAAATGAGTAATTTGTATTATTGTCAGTCCCTATCATTAAAGCGTTTACTTGATCTGAATATATTGGGTAACCAGGGGCATGAAATGTGTTACATTTATCACTAGCTATGCCCCTGGTTTCGCCCGCGTTAAAATGTAATATCATGTACAATGTAATAAGACAATTTTACTTTTAGTAAAATTATATTTATACCTACCATATATAGTAATATAAGTATACCATGGATGGCCAAATGATTATGAACAAACAGTACGCAGATTTACGTTTTTACGTTACTTTAAAGTGATTTTATCAGCAAATTAAGTGATTGAAGTGAGTGAAGTATTTCTACTTTTTATTTTATTCACCACTCGTACTGATCGTAAATTAGGGATATCTCGCTCCAAAATTATTGCGCATTTGAATGCAATAACCGACAACTGAAATAAAGGCTTTCGAAAGTATAGCCTGGAGGAAGTTAGTCCAGGAGAACTTAGTCGATCGACCGGTGACAATAAAAACCAGTCAAAAGCCATGTCTTACTAAAGCCATTAGGAAGAAGCGATTGCAAGGCTAAACAACATAACCTGCCGTTATCAAGGGCGAATCATGAGACCGATACAGAAAATATGGCGTTTAAGCGTATTTCTTTCGTCGCATTATTAGTATTGCGCCGCTTATGGCGGTTACCGCATATTTACGTATTTATTTTCAAGCACTTACTTCGAAAATATGCATAGCACGAACATTTTGGTTTTGTGCTTCGTTCAACGTACGAAATAAAGCTAAGAGATCTCCAAAGACATACATCTTTACCCGAACAGTGACAAAGGTGGAAAAAACATTGTGAATATGAAAATATTCAAAAAATATTATTTAGTAAGAAGCCCAAATACGAGAAAGGTGTCTTAGCTTCAACTTATTTTTATAGTAATCGTCAGCTCCTGAAAATGTCAAAATACATACAGGTTTCAACATATCTACTGTTCTCCATAATAGCACAGTTTTTTTCATTCAAGAAATAATTATGCTGGTTGTATTGTTTATATGATTGAAATAGTAAACAGGCTTGCAGTCCCCTTGATGGTAAGTGACCACTGCCTTCTAAGGACATCTGTAAGAAAACTTCAAACGGAACATAGGTTTTATCTGAAATCGATTACAGATGCGTTGCTATTCCCAAGGACTAAGCTGATCCGGCTGTCCGACCAGCAGTGCCGGCAACCACAGCCTCCCATCGAAACGCGAGAAATGCTTCACGGTAAAAATAACTACACTAATTCTACCACGCGGAAAATACTTATTGTACTTTGATGATATTTGTGGAACGACAGGTGAGGACTAGCAATGTTCTGCAGCACTGTGATGTAATTTTATTGAGATTCTGCGATACTTTCGATTCGACAAAAGAAATTAGAGGAGTCAACAGGCAAATTAGCTATAGTCTTAGCAGTTTGGGAAAAAAATATTGCCATGAAAATATACGGTGAAATCGAAAGGTGGCCACTTCACTAATTTCAATATTTTAGATTTCGCCGAAATAAATATTGTACAAAGACACAAAATGAGATAACATCTCACGGAAAAACTTTCTGTTTCAGAAGAACTTGCTAGATTTTCAGAATTCAGTGTAAAAACCACAGGTAGCTACAACAACTAGAATTAGCACGGTTTCTGTACGCAAATGGTGTCAAATAGGCATAATAGTATAAATATTTGCAATAAATGCGGATGTACGCGAAAAATGTACACAGATAAATTTACGTATGTAAAAATTGTGATCAACAAAATGTAATAAATCAGTAGTTTGGTTACCGTGTAAAAAAAACCATGATTGTAATTATATATATATTTTTTTTTATATAAAGAAGAAAAAAGATGAACTCGCTGAGTTTCTTGTCGGATCTTCTCAGTTGAGGTCGTATTCCGATCCGGTGGTAGTGTAAGAAAAAAATGTAACTGACAATTGGTAAGTGCCCCCGTAGGCCTATACAAAATAAAGACATTTCATTTCGTCTGCCCTGGATGTAGCTATAAACCCATTTATCTGTTAAAATTGTTATCGTTCAATAGTTTTTGTCTTTTTAAAGAATAAATAAAGACTGAACGTCACATAAAACATTATTTCTTATACACCAGTCATTTTGACTGGTTTCGGTAGAAATTGGTATACTGAAATAGCTGGTAAATCTAGTGTTAAATAAACAAAGTAAATAGTTCCACATATGACACTTTCTGTTTTTAACATCTCTATACCATGTTTATGTAATTAGAAAATAAAAACCAGTCCTGCAACCAATTTTTTTAAGAAATTCCAGTTAAAGTCGAAAATACCATAGTTTGTGTACTGACCTTAATAATATATATTCGATGCTTTAAATTAAAATAATTAGCATGGTTGATATTAATTGATACGACTTTAATCACTGACAAACAAACAGATAAAAATCTAAAAATGACAGAATTTTTAATTGTTACTCTTAGGCCTCTGAAATATTGCTTTACTTGCAAGGATGTACATGACTGCACACATTGAAAATTTTCATTTATACTATTTATAATATTTATTATACGGATTTGAATAATAACCATAAATAATACTTAGTTACAGGCGCTAGAATCAGTGTAGTTCGATCAGGAAAGTATACACCGCCATACCTATTTCTAGCCTGGAGCAGTCCCTGGAAGTAGTAACTTTCCTGTGGTTGACTACGGGCAAAAACCATGTACTATATGAAGTTGCTTACAGATATCCATGGGCAGCAGTGACTACTTACCATCAGGTGGACTGCATGCTCGTTTGCTGCTTCAATTATATATTGATATAAGAATGACATAAACTAGTATGTAATTCTTATATCAATATACTCATATTTATACTCATATTATAATTATATACAATATACTCATATTTATACATTATTTTTTATAAATAAATATTTTAATGGAGGATTAGCTAAAATAATTATAGCTGAAAAATGAATATAGTGTAATTTGAATCTAATTAGTGTTTAACTTGTAACTCTTAACAACAATGTTAGGGCAAAAAGAAAACTGTGTAAAAGAGAATAATTAAGCAAGTAATATATTAAAATAATCTAACCTTGTTTATTATTCAATTAAACCTTCTTGCGTCAGTTTAAAAATTGTAGGTATGTTTTTTTAAAGTCACAGTCGAATTCTTTTGTTTAAAAACCCCGAAACGGGATGTTCTTAATTGACTTTACAATTACGTTGTTTTTATTTTACAACATCTTTCTTTACGTCAACAACGAAAAAAATGAATAATTTGAAAGAAACAAAAAAGTGAATAAACCTTGTAAAATAACAGTTAAAACTTACATATAGCACAAAAAGATGAAAAGGAACAGAATTTCGGTAAAGGTAGATAATTTTTGAAACTTCTAATACAGAATTTTATTGTCTAGCTAATTAGGAAGAGAACATTACGTGCTAAAAAAAAACATTAATGTAAGGTCATTTAAAGGGCACGTTTAAAGAATATCCCCAAAGAGCGTTGCAGGGTTGATGTGAGATTTTTGCCGCACTAAAACTCCCCCTGGTGGGCTTCCTCGGGGCTACAAGAAAGACTCCGGGATCTCAAAAGGAACGCAACCGGAGTCCTCTGAGCGCGCTGCCCCATCGGGCTCCTCCCAGTTGAGCGGCTGGACCCACCGCTCCGTCTAGTCTTTACCACGGTATGCGATCACACATACCGCCGTCCTTCCCGGGGTCGTCTGACCGAACGGTTAGAGCTTCTACTCTAGCCGCCCGCACCCCGGAAGCCCAAAGGGGCTTCCGGGGTGCGGGCGGCTAGAGTAAAAAGATTTTCCATTATAGGGCTACGGCTAGGCGTCTAAAAGTAGTCGCCTAGCCGTAGCCCTATTCTAATCCTGGTACTACAGGGAATAACACTACAACCCTATTGAGGTTTGATTACTCCATAAATTTTATGGAACATGTAAATGTGGCAAACGAACATAATTATAAATCCATCTGACGTTAAATGCCTGAATCCGCAAATGGACGTTTATTGTGATGATAATATATAGTAGCTCAATAATGGGTTGACGAAGAGGACACGAAAATCCTAGTACTTTTGATGTTTTGAGTATTTACTTACGATCCGATTTAATAAATGCTTACTGTACCTATAAGATTCCCAGAAGAAAAGATAACAACATTTTCAATATAAGCTTATCTACGATACTTGTAATAACCTATAATAATCTAATCTTATCTAAATATATGTTTACAAATCAAATCATTGAAATCAGTTGAGAAGTTGACTATATGCTTATTTCCAAAACTACTAAACTGATCTTAATAATTTGTTACAAAATTTCATTAAGATCGGTTTGTGGTCCATAACTGTGTTATTAAGCAAACATAAGAGCAACTTGTGTGGTACTTCCAGAGTCGAGCAACCTGTTGTTTTTTATCCAATTGAAGTACTAAACTAATATGCAGTGCATCTTATGGTAAGAAGTAACTACGCTTCATACAAAGCAAGGGCTTTATCTGAAGTCAATCAAAGACCTGTTGCTATTCTCGAGGACTAAGATGATAGTCTGAAACGCTAGAATCGTTTCACGCTAGAAATAAGTGTGGTACCACTTACCTCCTAGCTTTAACTATATAGATACGTTCTACCATCTTCATATTTTTTATGAAGGTAGAACCAAAGTCTAATAACATGAAAGGGGAAAAACATACAATTCGCCGCATAAGTCTGAAGATAAGAAAGATTTTTATATCGTGTTTCACATGATCAGCCCTCAATGGATGAAACAATGATGTCCTTTGTAGGTCTCTCATACCAGAAGGGATGGAGACGCTCCGGTTACATTTCATTGCCAGATAACAATATGTTGAAATAACATCTCCTTTTTGGGAAGTCAGCTATAAATAATTTAATTATCTGTTTCAAGTCTTTGTACTACCAACCTACTCCTCTATGTACATCGGAAATGCCCTAATCAGGGTGAATATTAACATTGTGCGCACAGGAAAAGTTAATGTTATTGTCAAGAAAGATAAAGAAAAATAATATTTAAATATGTGAAATAAATAGATATAAGAAATTTTATTAATATTACAAACGTGAAAGTTCGTGTGTATGTGCGTGTTTTCGTTACTCTTACACGCAAGAACTACTGATGGGATTTCACTGTAATTTGGCAGACAGTTAATTTATGACGCTAATTAACAAAGGGTACTTATAACTGTGATAGACGTGACGAAAGCATGCGAAGCCGCACGAGAACCTTGGCTTATAATAAACAAACAAACTGAAGTATTCATTGTTTACATTAATGACCGTGTCAAACATATTAATGTTTAATAGATAAAAATGTTTTCAAGTTATGATATATTAAATAAAATTTTATAATTATATAAATATGAAAAATAATAACTTTAATTTAAAAACAAATTGCCAAATTAAATATAAAAATCTGCATCCAAATTACTGGCCCTTGGTTGAGTTTCCAAAATGCTGGCAACATTTTATTATTATTATTATTCATTATTATGTTATATAAGCAGAACTTGCGACATCTTGCGCGAACCATAAAGCACCCATTAGACTTCTAAGATGCAATGCTGGATATCCGCAAACCCACAAAAAATGTGGGGAGGGATTTTTTTTGGGGTGGCCAATATATTAACCTCAAAGCCAAATAGTTTGCGGATTACGCAAAATACTTTAACCCCTATTTTACACTCTTGAGGTATTTTTTTGGAAAAAGGTAAAAAGATTTTCCATTATATCAAACCTGAAAGCCAAATACTAAGTTTCATTAAATATTTTAGTTCATTAAGTTCCATCAAAATTACCGGCCTATACAAACCTTTCATCTCATTTTTTTCATAGTTATTTGTGTTGTGTTGAAATGTAATATAATTTAAAAGCACAAAGAAGTATCGCTATTAATTTCAATGCAATAAAATCCCAAAATAATTTTCTACCCCTTCAGGCGACGAGTTTCAATAAAATACTAAAAAATTCTTCTATCAATTTTGTTAATGAATAAATTGTCCAAAATTGAAAGAATTTCAATTTTGCATAATTCACTCATTAACAAATTTTGCCCCAGTTTTTTACCCCATATGAGGCGAATTTCCAAAAATCCTATCTAAGTGCTCACTCCTACTATTAAAAGAAACAACGTGTTAAATTCCACGTTTATAACCACGGTTGTTTGGGCTGTGCGTTGATATGCCTGTAGTTAAGTCAGTTTTCCTTTATATATGTATATATAATGCATATAGTATGCATATAATACATACTAGTCGACCCGGCGAACATCGTTCCGCCTAAAAGTCAAAAATCTAATCTAAAATTATCAGTGTTTCTCTACTATATTAGACATGTATCATCAAAATTTTGAAACATCAAAAAAAAAACATCAAAAAAAAAACCGTTAGTTGTGGTTGCCTATAATTGGAAAGACGCCTGATATGTTCTCTTCCCTTAGTTATATAATTTTAGTGACGTTTCCGTTGGCGATCCTTAAAATAAATAAATAAATAAAATAAAATAAATAAATAAAATCTTTCTTTTGAATCACTCTATCTATTAAAAGAAAAACTGCATCAAAATCCGTAGCGTAGATTTAAAGATCTAAGCATACATAGGGACAGACAGCGCGAAGCGACTTTGATTTATACTATGTAGTGATATAGATATAATTATATTGCGTTTTATTGTCTGAAACAAAGGATGATAATCTTTTGACATTCAGAATCATTGGCATTACAAATTAGTATGTAATTATCAAGTTCAGTTTTTGGATGTAATTCAGTGCATCTAGCCAAACAGATATCGGTATTATACTAAAATGGAAAAAAGGAGATATATAAATATATCCGTTAATCAGATAAATCATATATTTATTGGAGACAACTTTGAAAATCATACATGCGGTCTGCGGTACCTCAGACTTTAAACCATTTGGTTATTATATCCAAAACGATTTATAAATATTAAATTCGTTTTTAGTTTAATAGATCTTTGATTTTTCTGTAATTATTTACTTACTTACTTTATTGGCTATTTAATATTTGAATAACACGATTTATTTGTCGCTACTACACTTACAAGTTAGAAAACAATTCATTGTACTACTATGTATTAAATTGATTACAAAAATATCAATTATTTTTTAATTTTAGAAAAAATATACACTTCTAAACAAATTATACTTCTTGTATCTAATTGTGTGAATTATGTGAAAACGATTTATAAATAAATTCAATTGTAATTTATTTCACATTAGGTAATTGAAGTAAAATTTTATTTATTATTTAAAAAAAATACACATAAACAAATTTAACTTATTGTATGTAATCGTGTAAATTAATTGATAACTATTTATAAATAAAATTCAATTGTAATTTATTTCACGTTCGGTAATTGAAGTAAAATTTTGTTTATTAATTGGAAATTAAAATTAATTAATTAAATTTTATTACAAATCGTACTCACCAATCTTCTTTGAATTGACAACTTTAATATTGCAAAATAATTGGAAGTTAATTTATATGTATCATTTAATCAATATAATTAAAATGTACTCACGTTGTGTTTTACGGATTCACAGCAAACTTTGATATTCGCACAGCAATGTCTATCCTTACACAGTATGAGTACCGTAATGTCAGTTTAAACCTCAGTTATACTTCATACAAACATTATCAGCGGCAGGATAATAAGGCTAATGCACACATGACATCCGTATTGTGTATTCTAAAGCCTTGTATAGACTATTCACGACTATTTACAAGCGAAGTTTACTCAGCGTAAATAAAACATATCCTTTTTATTTTTCAGTAAATATTATAATTCCGGGAAATGTTACTTCTTGTAATCGTACTTTACAATATTGTTATTGAACCCTTTTAACAATATTTTTGTTAAGGAAGATATTTGTTGTTTAAATCCTGAGGCATTATCTTAATTTTGCCTCATTACAAGGAGCAATGATGGTTGAAATTCGGTGGTTGAAATATCTGAATTTTGCCTCATTACAACAAAAAGTGATGGTTGAAATTCGGTGGTTGAAATATCTGAATTTTGTCATTGCAACAAGCAGTGATGATTGAAATTCGGTGGTTGAAATACCTGAATTTTGTCATTACAACAAGCAGTGATGGTTGAAATTCGGTGGTTGAAATATTTGAATTTTGCCTCATTACAACAAAAAGTGATTGAAATTCGGTGGTTGAAATATCTGAATTTTGTCATTACAACAAGCAGTGATGGTTGAAATTCGGTGCTTGAAATACCTGAATTTTGTCATTACAACAAGCAGTGATGGTTGAAATTCGGTGGTTGAAATATTTGAATTTTGCCTCATTACAACAAAAAGTGATGGTTGAAATTCGGTGGTTGAAATATCTGAATTTTGTCATTACAACAAGCAGTGATGGTTGAAATTCGGTGGTTGAAATATCTTAATTTTGTCATTACAACAAGCAGTGATGGTTGAAATTCGGTGGTTGAAATATCTTAATTTTGCCTCATTACAACGAGCAGTGATGGTTGAAATTCGGCCTTTTAATCGCGAGTTTGAGGTTCGAATCTTAGACACGACTCGAGATCAGAATAGGGCTACGGTATCCCTTGCCTGTCGTAAGAGGTGACTAAAAGGGGCTTCCGCGGTTGCAGGCGGTAAGAGTGAGAGCTCATAACTTCAGCCAAGCTACAGGGTGGTATGCTATGCCGATGATGATGTGTGGTCACATGCCGTGGTAAACACCAGGAGGCGCAGTGGGTACAAATGCTCACTGGGAAGAGCACAAATGGGGCATCGCGCTCGGAAGACTCCGGTTGCGCTCTTGAGATCCCGGAGTTCTCTGCAGCGCTGAGGACCTCTATGGGGGGGGGGGGTAGTTTAGTGCGGTAAGAATCCCATATAACCAGGGTTTGCTTCCAAGGCGTCGAGTTTTTTTTATCAGATCAAAGTAGCAAATGAGCATGCAGTCCACCTGATGGCATGTGGTCACTGCCGCCCATTGACACCTATAAGCCACTTCAAATAGAATATGGGTTCTATTTGAAATCAATCACAGATGCGTTGCTACTCCCGAGGACTACGATGGTCACTTCATATAAAGTATGCCGCAACCACACCGCAACGAAACGCAAGAACTGCTTCACGCTGGAAATAGGTGTGGCGGTGGTATATACCCGGTCTAACTACACTGGTTCTACCACCTGTTAAAGTACCTTTTGAAGGTTTCCCCTCGTAAATAATTGAAACCACTAATATATCTGAAACAATTTCCGTATTAGAAAACAATTAAATTATCGTTGCTTTACGTTGGAGGTTAACATTTATCGGTATATTACTAAACATTGTATAGCAATAATTTTGTTTACATACTGCTATTACTCACAAGTAGGCACTTGTAAACTTAATCTTAAAATGATTAATATGTAACTATTATCTCAGTGCAATAACTGAATCGACACCTGTTCCGATCCGGTGGAAGTGTAAAAAAATGTGTAACTGACAATTGTAAGTGCCCCCGTAGGCCTATACAAAATAAAGAAAGACATTTCACTTCATTTAATTTCATTTCATAACGTACAAATATAAATGTAATTTTGTCACTTAAATTTTGTAAGTCTTGAATTCCAAAAAAAAAACATACAATTAGGTATACGAGATTATTTTACTTTTAAATCCGCTTGAATATGTACGAGTACAATGAAAAGTATGTGATCTTTATTCATTAGCCAGACTAAATGTGTCTCGATGGCTTAGGTAGAGTTCAAGGATTACGTAACGCAATTTCGGGGGGAGGGGGGGTTTTGTGAAACGTTACGATGCGATACAGGAGAAGAAGAAAGGGGGTTTAAACAACGCTTTATGTAATGTGTTTTTTTATTTAAGTAGTGGTGGTTTTTAAGTAGTGGAAACCCACTGGTTCTTCCACTACTTAAATAAAAAAAATCGACCGGGGAAGTACCACCGGCACACCTATTTCTAGCGAAATGCTTCAATATCTGGCGTTTCGATAGAAGGGTGTGGTTGCCGGTACACTTTTACATGAGGCGACCATCGTAGTCCTTGGGAGTAGCAACGCATCTGTGATTGACTTCAGTTGGAACCCATGTTCTGTATGAAGTTGATTACAGATGTCCATGTGCGGCAGTGACTACTTACCATCAGGTGGACTGCATGCTCGTTTGCTACTACAGTCAGATAAAAAAAATAAAAAAAATATGTAATTTATTGAAATGAAGACCAAATGTTACCTCAAGAAATGGACTTTACATGACTTTACAGATAAGATAAGGCGTATATTTTGAATCCTTTAAATCAAATTTAGAACTGTTGCTTTGATGTGAGTTTAAACATCGACAAATAGAGAGACATAAACTTTAAAAAAGTGTCAAGAGCGAGTCAGCCTCACGCACAACGGGTTCCGTTATCTATAAAAATGGCAATAAAATCACGTTTGCTGTATGGAACTTACGTACTGTTATGGGGCCATCTCCACTAGTCTTTAAAAAACATTCTACATTTCTACATTTACCACTAAATGACAGTTTATTCACCACAATTACACTTCAGCAAAAGTCTACGGTTTCCTAAGTATTTCTAAATACCCCAACACGACGGAGCTCAAATCTAACTAAATATTTTATTAAAGAAGTATGTAATAAGAAATAATTATGTAATTGAAAATTTCGCTTACTGTGCAACCTCAATTTGATGGAATGTCCGCGTGACGCACTTGCCTGATTATGCTAAATTTGCTTAGTAATAAGGGTTATAACAGTATATTGTGATCGTTTATTCTGTTTTTTAGTATTTTTTGTACTAGCGACAACAGAAACACGAGTACATCAAGGTCAATGGACAATACACAAAAGGACATGGCCCGTTTCAGCTTAGTTGTCGATGAATCGTTACAGTTACGATAGTCTAATGATAAATAATCTAAAATCTATTCATATATTACTTAAATCTAATATTTAAATCTTAAATCTATCCATAAATTACTGTATGTTTTATAACTAAAGTATATTTTTATCTCCGGTTTAACGAGACCTCGCCATTTTCTGCGCAGTGTTGCCCCTTAAGCTATTTGCCCGTGCAATTTTTGAATTTCAAGTGCGATTTTCTGATATATTATTATATTTTCGATAAATTATATTTTTAATACATTTAAGGTATTCCTTATACTCTTAATTATATTTTTTATTTACTTATGTTACTTTTTCTTGTCATGAATTTCTAAAAAAATTTTTTTTGGTAATTAAATTCACACAATTTTTGGAGTTTATTAATGAGAAGGTGGCAACACTATAGACCGCTACAGCGCTTCCGTTTTGTGTAGACATCTTTGAGATAACTATTACAACTTTTTCTCTAGCTACGGCATCGATATAGAAAAACCCAAGATACACATTCAGCGTCTCTGCACGTAAGGTTGTATTGCTAAAATATTTGGTCGTTATGACCATCTATAAATAACTACGCAAATATGCGGACAGTTTTAGGTGTCATTTTTGTTCGAGACTGTGTATCTAGTTTATTTTTATCTGAGTTATGGACTAGATTTCGTTTTCGTTTTGGATTCTATCGTTGAGGAAGTACATATAATGATGTGCATGAACTGCTATGTAGCCACGATGCAGATGAATACATGTTGTGACTTGTTGACCAACGCATTTATCAATTATTCTTGCTGGATGATTTAAATTAAGTAGATATAGGTAGGTATTTATGTGTTAATTTACGAAAAAAAGGCATGTAATGTCATTGTGAAAGTTCTTTATTATTAGAAAAAAATGCAAAAATAATGTAAATTTTATTTCATGGTGATCTGAAATATAATTGAGTTTACAGTGTAGTAATCTTGTCCACACTCCGCCGGCACCGCGGTTGTTTAGCCTAATTAAAAAAGATTTTTACGGCCAAACACCATACGTCATCTATGGACACTGGCAACACCGAATTCTCACTTCTTTTTCGCGCTTTTATGGCATCGCGCTATTATTTTTTCTAAGTTTTGTAAAATGTGTAAAACTAAGCAAAACTTATGGAAAAATGGAAGAAAATGGAAAGTGACATAGAAAAGCCAGGACGGAATAGTGGAAATCGCAGAAGCAGCACTCTACAAAGCAATTTCTCAGACCGGAGGATTCATTGGTTATGTTTCAACAAAAAGGTATGTAAGAAAATAATGATTTACTGTAATAGTAACAATACATAAGTGTGAACAATATAATAAACAATAACTTAAGAACCCGCACTTCAAGTTACAAATTCTGTAAGCGGACTTGGAACTGTAACGTCAGAACTAATAAAGTACCTACTCACTCGATATTTTGTGTCAATTTGTTGACACAATATTTTGCTAATATTCAATAATGAATAAAATGCAATATACTTAACTTAATATGCAACAAATACTTTTATACATTACGCACCAGAGTCATAAAATACGAGGTGCTCGTATCAATTCGACAAAAAATAGTGCTATGAATATAATATAGGTAGGTACCTAAAGTGATATTGTTTTCAGGTTTAAGGAGCATGCAAGTTGTAATATTGTTTTCAGGTAGCAAATGTGTTAAAACACTGCTCACCATAACCATTGAGTACGAGATACTCGTGTGTTGCGTTGCCAACACTAAATGGTTTTCATATTTACCATTAAGCACGAGATGCTTGCGCTAACATATCTATGTGGCAAATGGTGAATATGTAACGCACCTGGACCGTCGAGTACGAGATACTCTTAGTGTTACATTGTTGACACTAAACGGTTCTCTCATTCGCCATGGGGTACGAGATACCCGTGTTAACATTTTTATGTGACAAATGGCTTGAATGCTTACTTTACTCTAACTCTACAAGAAATCACACAGCACAAGGAAAGGTTTGCTATCCATGGATGACCCACACCATGCTATACCTAATGGAACATTAAACTAGCTCTGTCATGCTTACATTATTAAGTAACCATTAAGAGAGTCAGAAAGCCTTCATGATGCCATTGCAAAACAAAAACATGTGGCTACTGTCAAAAGAGATAAATAAAAGTTTATCCACATCGGGGTCATTGGTACCTATACTATATGGAAAACTTTCAACCATCTGAGATCTCTAAAATTGGCCAACTTGTGGGTAGCAACTGTACAAGTGATATACTGTAATGGAATATTTAGTGCAAGTATAAAATAACAATAAATGGGGTTTAATGGTATTCATAAAAATAGTTATTCTATAACAGGTGTATTAACTTCAAAGCAAATGTAGCTTAGAATATAACAATCTTAACGAGGCTCACCGGACAGCATTAATGTTATATTCATGCAACAGAATCATTCTGGAAGTCTGATATCTGCATTACTATTCTACAATTGCTTGGAACTTAATTTTTACTTCATTAAATAACTTTACAAAGCATATTTAAACATGGAAGTGATATATTGTAATACTATTGCATTCATATTACCTGTAATAGTAGTTGTGCTGGTGTGTAAAAATGAATAAATATTGGTTGATATTGACCTATACATAAATATAAAGCAATATACTTTTCTGATACTTTTGAGTTACATCTACTGTGTTAAAAATTGAACTGGAAAGTGATAAAACATATTCCAATTTATAAAATTTGCATTTACAATACAACAAAGTTCAGTTCAATGAAACTCATCAGAAGTATTTACCTGTGACAGGTAAGGGTATTTAAAATAAAACCACTAACATTAACCATTCCAGAAAGAAGATATTTGGTTAACAACAGAATAAACAACATTTTATATGTATCAGGTGACTGGGCTATGTACAAAATTATTCTTTTTGCAGCAATATAAAGTGAAGTCAATGCTATTTTTTCAGATTTCTGACTGTAGTAGGTTGTGTTATCTATTTTGTAGTATCCCTACCACAGCATTGGTTCTGCAGAATAAATTAGGTCATAGATGGGATTACAGTTACCTCTACCTAATCTGATCTACCAGTAAGTTCAAGCAGGCACATTCATTGGGCTTATCAATGAATATGCTATCCATGTAGATGGGTTTCATGGAATTTAATTTTTACTGACTTACATGTACATGTCACAAAAATAAAACTTTGCAGTTATATACAGTTGGATTTCGTACATTAAACCAAAATCTATATCAGTATATCAGTACAGTCTTAAGAGTACTAATATAAGTATACTACCCATATTGCAAATAACCTTAGCATTGGGTTCGAAGTAAAATCAAGTTAGAAGTATTTAATTGGAACAAACCATTTAAGAGTTAATTAACTCCATAAATACCTACAATGTAATAGTTGACAGTGGAAATTACCTCTGGAGACTGTCCTGGGAGACAAAAGACTGTCATAATTATTATATAATTTCAAATGACATCATCATCTAGTTCTGAAGCATATAATTAACTTACATAAAATAGTTAATTCCCACGTGAATATCAAGTCTTGTTATCAAATATATGCTTACACCTATTGTACTCAGATTTAGACTGTCATACCTTCATATTTAATGGTCAGGAATAATCACAGGGCTGGAAACTCAGTCTTATAACTTATGGGACAAGTTTAACATCTGCAAATAATCCCTACTTACATCATTGTAAAACATAATTATGATAATAACATGATGTATAATTCCACCAGCATCACAAGTATATAGAAATTAAATATACAAATCTCATACCTCATTAATTTTAATTTCAAATTAACAGTTTAACAATTCATTTAGCAAAATTGGTTACAGATAACAACATTTATCGTATGTTTAGGCACTTGTCATCAAATTAGCATATTATGTAACAGACCATTAACTCTGACATACAAATAGGGCAATCTTATGAAGATACCCAGTCTCTTAAATTTTAGTTTGAGGAAAAATAATAATAATAATAAAAAAAAAAAAAAAAAATGAAAAAACAAATCTGCTTCGTTTGCTAGCAAAACTTAACTTACGGAACATTATTTGCATTACAAACTCACATCAAGCATGTATGTGATTATAATACAATAATAATAATGTTATTACATTTCTGTATATTGGTCCAGTGATTACCTAAATATTTTGCAGAGGCACAGAGTTTGAACACTAGGTGTCTGTATGAGATTTAAAACAAGAGAACAAATATGATGTCAATGTATTTAGTATACAAATCAAACACTGGTGGAATTTACAGAGGAAATTATAATAATTATACATATTGATATTTCAACATCACTACATCTTTTCATTTTTCAGGAAAATAGCGCTACATCGCTTCATTCATATGGATTCATAAGATGTGAAACTTCTTCGGACTGGAATATGGGAAAATATATGTCAAGATATAAAGGAATGATCTGCATTAATACAAAAATGATAAACATGAAGAATATATAAGTAACAACTTTATTATTGTCAGTCATTATGTATGTAACTATTGAAGAGCAATGGATTCCTGTCTTCAGGGATCCTAATAGACTATAAAAGTCATACCCCATGTAAGTAAAACTGTTCAACTAAATCACCATGCAGTACTGAATGACCTCATGAGGGATTAAAACGATTCAGTACTATGGGGACTGAAAATATAATATACATTAAGAATGATAATACAACTAACATATTACTGAAAGGTATGAATTTTTTATTAACACTACAGCTGGAACTTATTATGCGCCTCACTGAGGCTTGATACACATTATAATCATGTGGGTACACTATTTGAATCTATACATATTTAAGTTAATATTGCCAAAGTATAACCAACATATATACAAGTAAGACTACATAAGTTCAGCATTTACCAAATTGGTTATTAAGCATTAAGAATCCTTTACTATATAAACAAATATATATTATTCTATCTATTCATAAATATTCAAGGAGTGTATCAATAAGCACTAAGACCAGCTTTGTAAAAGATAGCTTTAGATCATTCATTTATAAATATGTATAAGATAGTATGGGAATTATACTTACTAGCAATGAATTTAGATAGTTATAATAAACTATTATCTGTACACATATGGATAATACTTTTATATTCTTAGTATACAGCCATATGATAAGTAATTTAAATTTACATTGTAGTTCATACATACTTACCAGATCTAATTTGATCTGAATAGTTCGGAAGTGCTGTAATAAATTATGACATAATTTTTATTTTTTTGAGATTTACCGCAGGATAGGTTCTTATTGAGATCAACTTGATCACATTAATTACTATTAATGTGTCAAATAATATGTGTACTAAGCTTGTTCTATATGAAATTATTTACATAGTTGTATACATATATTATGACATTATTTATAAAATTTATGTAATGCAGTTATTTTTCTTTTTCTATTTTTAATAAAGAAAGGAAAACAATATTATCTAGACAAGGAAATTATCCATTAAATTCAATTCTATTTACAAATGTTGTATAATGCATTATGATTAGGCTATCACATTTGTTTCATCAAAATTTGTGGATGTTAAGACATAAGAGCACTAAACATTCCTAAATTAATCATTATTACTGCCTTTCGCAGTATTAAATTAAACCATTTTTTTTAGTACAGCACATATTGATTGTCATCATTGGCATTCACTATGTCTAGTTATTATATTGTAAATATTTAATGTGAGTTTCCCTATTATGGATTTTAGAATATCTTTTACCCATAAGATACCGTAACAATAAATGTTTAATTATTTGAATTAGTTTAATTCCATTAAATATATATATTGTTGCAGCAGACTCTAAACATCTACACTGTAAACTCAATTATATTTCAGATCACCATGAAATAAAATTGAGAATTAGACGAGCTTACCTGTAAGTGAAGTCTGATTCTAATTTTATGAATGGTGATCTGAAATATAATCACCCACCCACCCAAATCGAATAAATCGATACCCAAACTGCAACAATAAAACATATTATAATTCACAACTGTTTATTATGTAATATAACTCAATTACATTATTAAATCATATAATTCAACAGTAAACAGTAAAGTGTCTCCTTGATGAGGAAATGGATATCATCAAGGATAGCAAGGGGAAATAATACTCTCTAAAGCAAGTGAGAATTCGGTGTTGCCAGTGTCCATAGATGACGTATGGTGTTTGGCCGTAAAAATCTTTTTTAATTAGGCTAAACAACCGCGGTGCCGGCGGAGTGTGGACAAGATTACTACACTGTAAACTCAATTATATTTCAGATCACCATTCATAAAATTAGAATCAGACTTCACTTACAGGTAAGCTCGTCTAATTCTCAAATATGTATACATAGAAATGAGAAGCTACACAGAGTGCCATATAAAACTTAGCCTAGCCACTGTCTAGCAGTCACGGTTCACGAGATACACCCTGGTAACAGACAGACGGACATCGGAGTCTTACTTATAGTCTTCCGTTTTTACCATTTGGGTACGGAACCCTAAAATAATGTAATGGCTAATATTGTTTATTTCAAATCTAATCCAGCCTTGTTAATTCAAGCTTGTTGATTTGCAAATATATACGATGTGCAAATACACGAATCATTCTTTTTTATTTGCATGCGTCAGGAGGGTAATTATCATATTACTAGCTTCCTACTTGCAGCTGCACTCGCCAAAAGCCAATTCAATTCCTAGGAATTCCAATAGAATTGAGTCAATATGATTGAGTGTTTAAAAGATTACTACATACAAAGTATACCTATTTCTATCGTAAAGCATTTCTTGCGTTTCGATGGAAGGGTGTGGTTGCCGGCACACTTTATATGAGGCGACCATCATAGTCCTCGGGAGTTCGTATAAAAGCTATGTTCTATATGAAGTTGCTTGCAAATGTCCATAGGCGGCAGTGACCATTTACCGTCAGGTGAGCTGAATGCTCGTTTGCTACTTCATTACTATAAGAAAAACTTATACATTTTTTTAAATACGGTTATTTTGAGGATTTTAATGGGTATCATACTAATATTAAGGCGAAAGGCAAAAGTTTGTGAGTGTGCATGTTTGTTACTTCTTCACGTTTTAACGGCTAGAGCGATTTTCATAAAAACTGGCAGGGAGTTGACACTTTGGATTAACATTCATATAGGCTACTTTTACTGAAATTATCTTAATCCCATGGGACAATCGATACATCTTTTTTTTAACGCGGGCAAAGCTGCGGGGTTTAACTAGAAAAATATAAATATTAATATTAACTGTTAAACATAATAAATGAGATTTTAAAATATAAAAAAAAAACAGTTAAAATTCATTTTACTTTTGTAAAAAAAAAGGTTGGTTTGAAAAAAATTAAGATATAAAAAATAGAAGATATTGTTTAAGATTCAGTAGATTAATAACTATGACGTATTACATACGTTTTTTTTTTCAAAAAACGACGCATTCGCGGAAATTAAGTATTCAACGTTTTTACCATTGCTTTTGCAAATATTTCAAAAACCGTATCATAAGTATAATTTATTAACAGCCTCTAAGATCGTAGTTTTAGTAGAACCACGTTTAGAATTTTAACCAATCCTACCTGCGTCTAACTAACAATGTTTTCTGTTAATGACAATCATTCTTAATAACGATAAATATGATTTAAAACGATTTTTAGAAAATTCTAATAAAGGAAGAGTAAACTTAAGGGTCTACCTACCCTACCCTTAGCTTACTTCACAAGGTACTCCTTTAGAAGTAAACTTTTTCCTGAGATAGTCCCGGAGTGTTATGACATCGGACTCTACGAGAAGGGTGCTGGCAGATCTGTCCTTAAAAGCCAGCGATGCATTTAGTACATTAGGTATTCCTACCTTACGCTTAAGGTAAGAACCTTACCCTTTGCTTAAGATTCATCTCATCAACCCATTGTTGGCCCACTGCTGGGGACGGGTCTTCTCTCAGGATGAGAGAGTTAGGCCATTGTCCACCGCGCCTGGCCTAGTGCGAATTGGTGGAATTGGTTGTTTAATATTACATAACTGATAATAAGATTACATTACAAACGGATTTAGGATACTGATTTTGAATATAGCTCTATTGTACAAAAAAGACAACTTTAAAAAATATATTGCATTTTTATTATTTAATCGAAATTTGTGAAAGAACTGTTAGTTTAATTTTGTTAACATTAAACTTCTTAATTGTTGTATTCGTTATTATCTACACAGATTTTTTACTCATACTATTATTTCTTCCTTTGTTCTCTCTATTTCACTGAGTTTGCCTATATGCACTCTTCTTTTTTATGAGTTTAGTTATATAAACTTCTATTCCATTTACAGATTAGTTTTAAGATAGTTATAAGAATGCAGAAAAATGAGAGCTTTCTCCGCCTACAAACTACACTTGTAGTTTGGCGGACAATATGATTATGTATGTTTTGATCACTGTAAGGTAATTAAACTAAATTAAACAAAACAATTTATTTAACTTTTTCACTATTTTTTACACCATTCAGTTGTTTTCCGTTATTTTTGAAATACGACTGAATATAGAAATTGCCGAATAGAACTATCATCATCGTTAGGTTGAAATATATGGTTCCCATTAATATTAAAGTACTATTGCATCGTGAGTACTTGTGATCCAGGATTGTTTTCACGAAGATTATCACAAATTGTATCTGAAAGCAGAAACAAAAATTATGAATTAAACCAAAGTTAGGGTTAAACACTTTATTATAATAATATCCTTCGTGGTATGCTTTATTATTTTAAAGCAATTCTAAAGCACTACTTTATTTCTTAATAACAGCAGTATTAAGTACTGCTGTGTTTAAATTACCCGAATATGGTAAGAGAAATTGATTATTCCTAGATGTTTTAGTCATATGAGGTAGCAACGTATCTAACTTAGGTTAGGTTAGGTTAGTCAAAATATTTTTATTCAAGTCTACATCTGAATTTATTTTTAGAGGTAAAAATACTCTAAAGTACGCAAAGTATCTAGTAAAAAACAAGTGGAACTACAAAGTAAACATAAATGAGCCGGTCAAATTAGTGTTTTTCATATTTTTCTCGTTTTATCGATTCATTCTTCACAAACGATTTCAAACATAATTTTATTTCATAAATTATGTTTGAAAACGTTTGTGTGTGTATATTGTTTGCTACTTACCAATTGCAATCTCGTTATATACGCTTTCCACCACAAGAACTTGTGTAAACGGGGGAAAGCAGACAATGAGTAGTAACTGTACATGATGATATGAACAAAGGAGTTGATCGTCCCGATGAATAGTGACACCTCTGAGGGGTCCAACTTGATCATGAACCAAGTGAACATGACGGTAAGAGTGTGGTGGTAGACGTGAAGGAAGGAAACTTGTCGGTAGCGTTTGCGAAGAACGAAGAAAACAGTTTCTAATAGCTCAGACATTTTAGCTAGAAAGAAATAGTGGTAGTGAATCAACACCTGGAAAGTAATTAAGGAATAATTAAAATTATCACACGTTGAGAATTAAAATAAATTGCGAAAGTTGAAATAACATTTTTGTGCTCGTACAGTAGCGAGTTTCTTAATCCGTGTGGCTATTTAAAAGACATGACATTCCCGTTTGTCATTAACTATTACATAATCTTCTCTTTTCAACAGACGGTAAGGTAGATCAATTTAGATATTAGGAGTAGTTTCAGGTCTATGAAAGAAGACGCCGAAAGGGCCAGAGAGCGCGCTGAACTCGCTCGGAGAAGGAGCCATCACGGCCGCCGGTAATGGCACCGCGTCCCTAAAGTTCCGGAATCAAAATAGGGCTACGGTATCCCTTGCCTCTCGTAAGAAGCGACTAAAAGGTGCTCCTGGGGTCGCGGGCGGCTAGAGTGGGAGCTTGAACCGCTGTATTTCATTAATCTGATGATCTTAGAAGATTCTGTTTTAAAATATGCTTACCCTCCCGTCATTTTTGTATTCATCTATGTGTAATTTAAAGGTTGTAATAGTTTCCGGTAGGTTTTTTAAAGGTTGTCGTATTAGTGAAACAAAACATTGTATGAAAGCTGAAATTTCAAGAGTTTTTTATGATAACTAAAATTGTTTGAAATCGACCAATCCACAGAATTAGGACACTGTTTATTCGAATAGAAAACTATTGCCCAGCAGTAGGATAGTAATGCTGATAATGATACTTACGTTCCGCTGTAGTTCTTTCGAATCTGAGAGACAAAGTTGGCCTATAAAGCCGTTTTTCCATATTATTGAAAAACCCTGAAACCAGTAATATATATCAACATCTAAAGCTTTATTAAAATTGCGCTGAATTTATTCACCATGTAAAAATTTATGACAACGACCAAATAAATAAAAATCAATAAGTAAACAATACATATTTCTATGACTATAAAAATAACTCCCTAGAAACGATATGCTAAATGTTTTTAATACTTTAGTATTCAAGAACTCTTTAAATAAAGGTTAAGAATATAAAAATGAAGCTTACTATATAAAATATGAAGGTGGAGAACAGAACTTGCGCTATGTTATATGCTACGATAATATTCCTTAGTTCAAACGGTGGCCTGCCCTTCATATAAGCGGGGCCAAGCTTGAGAACGAAAATTATATACGCCAACCATATTGTTATTGTAGGTACCGGTGTGCCCATAAGAAACCATTCGTCTACGTAGTCAACTGAAAAATGTAAAAAAAGATAATTACGTCAACAAAAAAAAGCAGTTTGCTAATTAGAACAATATAAAAAATATTAAGGCAACACAAAAAACGCTTTGATTTCACACAAGAGTGATACAGTTAAAAGGCTTAAGTTTGTGTTTGGCTGTAGTTCAACTCCATTCGAACGTCACACTTACTCGTATTTTAGAGGCACAAAGCAGTGCTAATGTGGCTACTGCCGCTTTTGAATATTTGTAATCAACTCTAGATAAAATTAGAGTCTTACTTGACGTTGACCACAGAAATTATCCCTGAGAAATGCCTCACACAAATGTAGCCCATACCAGGGATGTTATGGAGTTCCGTAACCGTAACCGAAACAATTGGATATCCGAAAAAAAAACAATTGTAACCGAAATCGTTACGAAAATATCCGGATAATTTCGGAACCTTAACCACATTTTATTTCGTAAATAACATCTAATATTGTTTAGGTAGCTTTAATAATAACTGATACGACTGATTGTAATCCATTCTGATCCGGTGGTAGTGTAAGAAAAAGTATAAATGTAACTGACAATTTGTAAGTGCCTCCGTAGGCCTATGCAAAATTAAGACATATCATTTCATTTCGTTTCATTCAGTTTCATTTCGTTTCTTTTCATTTCATCTCGTTTCATTTCGTTTTACTTCGTTTCATTTCGTTTCTTTTCATTTCATCTCGTTTCATTTCGTTTTACTTCATTTCTTTTCATTTCATCTCGTTTCATTTCGTTTCATTTCGTTTCATTTCGTTTCAATTCGTTTTATTTCGTTTCATTTCGTTTCATTTCGTTTCATTTCGTTTCATTTCGTTTTATTTCGTTTCATTTCGTTTCATTTCATTTCATGTAATTACAAATGGTAACATAAAAATATAACGAAATTATTACCTATGTGCTTTTACTTGATTTTTTTTTTAAATCCTTAACCGAAATTATCCGAATGTTACGAATAATCCGAAATAAATACATTTCTGTAACCGATGTAATACTATTCTACTACTACTTTTATGATGTTATTGTTCTCAAGTGACAATGTGTCTTTTTGAGAATAAATTGTTTAAACCTAACCTTTTTCTAAATCCGTATCCGTATCCAGGTCCGAAATATCATATCCACAACATCTCTGGTCTACACCAGAGATGTTATGGAGCTCCGTAACTTTACTGAAATTATCGGGTATCCGAAAAAAAATTCGCAACCGTAACCGAAATCGTTATAAAATTTTCGAATAATTTCGAATTCGAATGAGATGTGTTTTTTTGTAATTATCATCTAATATACCGATTAATTGTAATAACGAATGGTAACAGATATATAACGAAATCATTACTTGTTTATATTAGACTTTGAAATTCCTTAAAAATCTGTATCCAAAATTATCCGAAAGTTACGAATAATCCGAAATAATTATTTATTCGTAACCGTATTCGAAACCAGTTTAATATTATTCCTATATCCGTATTAGTATCCGGATCCAAAATTTCATATCTATAACATTCTGGTCTATACCACACCCTTCAAGCCAGAAAACTGTAGCACTTAACACTGTTGTTTTGACATAATGCCTTGATACCTTGTAGAATCTTTCACTTACATCTTATTCGCTACAATATTTAACAAGGTAATCTCACGATTCTTTGCGACTCCGTTTGACAATTTTGAAATAAATACAGGAAGTTATATGTCGAGATGAAAAGTGTACAGTGCTTAAAACACTATTAACTATAAAGGGGTCTACTCTACATAGAATTTTTGTTAATAGAATATAGGCAATTTTATGGTTTTATTGAATATAATTCCATAAAACCATAAAATTGCCTTTCTGTGCGTCAAAATTTGATAGGCCCCTTAGAAAAGCGATGATAGATAAAAACAATAAGGAAATCCATTGCCTACTTTTATAATTTTGTGAAGATGACCGTAACGAGTGTTTTAATGATATACATCTTTATATTAATACGTGAAGCAAAAACTTGTGGTACCTTTTTAAGTAATATGCCGCGGCCGTATTAGTATGAAATTTTGCACGGTTATAGTGGACGTAGAGAAGGAGTGCAGAATGTTAATATTTTTTTCAAATAATGCATTTAACATACATAAAATCAACTAAAAACACATTACACACACTACCGTTCATTTTTCACAAACACATAAATAATAAATGAAATTAAACATTCAACATATGAAAACACAGAACGTCAAAAATGCCAGATGTTTTTGTCAAAATACCCTTTATTGATTTTAAATGCAGCTTTGTCACTTTCGGGTGTATTAAAATAACTTGAAAATTAATAAAAATTGAATTTTAGAAATACTTTGGACAATATCAAGTTTAGTTTTTGAGTTGAATTACGGTCGAATTTCGACCGTTGCGACGGGTGACTAGTTAAGATAAATACTTACTTTTCCCCTTAAAGTCCCATAAGGACCCATTGCCCGTTTGAACCACTGTCTCCATAGTAGTGCGGTTGTTCCAACAGCTATCAAAACACTGATGGGACTAAACTAACAATGGATCAAATTAACGTTAGAAAAAAGTAACAAAAACGAATGTTTAATTAGATACTACTTAATACTTGTAGTTTATTTGCAAATATAGTTGTTACGCACTAATATATTTTTCGAACGTTTGTATGTTCGTATGTGCTGTGATAGCCCAATGGTAGAACTTGTCTTTTTAATCGGGAGGTCCGAATTCTAGGTACGCACTTTTTTCTAAAAAAATGTATTAGAAGTTAATTACCACTGCTTTATAGTGAAGAAAAACATCACGAGGAAACTATACTGAGAGTTCTTGGAAATGAAGCAAATTCCCACAGGCGTGTGAAGTCTACCAACTCGCACTTGAACAGCGCGGTGGACAATAATTAATGGATGGACGACATGTTTGTATGTATTTATGTATGTATGTCCATTTGGCACGTATAATGCGTCAAAACGGCTTGGCGATATGTGGCATATGACGTATCATTGGAGTAGATAGTTTGCAGAATGACATAATATGTAATTTAATAACATATTATGTTACTTAATTTTAGTTACATAATAGACACCTATGATCAAATAAATATGGGGGAGAGAGACGATTTGTTTTATTATGAGAACAAGATAAATAGACAATGAAAGCTAGTAAGTAGACCATTACAGAACAAATAAGTATATCTATCTTCTATATAGTTTGGTTTTTAGTTTAGTTTAGTTTTAGTTTTTTGCGGTGGCGTGGGAACGCGCGCAGGGTACTAATATATTCACATATATGTCGGCGGCGACGATTTAACAGATTTTTAAAACTTGAATAATACTAGCTGACCCAGCGAACTTCGCTCCTATATTATGCATGTATCTATACATATAAATAAAATTAGTGTCTGTTTGTAATATTAAAATAACAGCTATTTATCAAATGCATTTAAAAGTATACATAATACTGACAAAACAATATTTAGTAATTTTTTTGTCTGTCTGTATAGTTGTTCCGGCTAATCTTCGAAACAGCTGAACCGATTTTAACAAGATTTTCACTGTTAGATAGCTGATTTCACAAAGCTTAACTTAGGCTACTTTTATTTTAGGAAAATAATTAGGGTATTTTGGAAAAACATAAAAACCATCAAGATTACCTCCGTTTTATAGAAAATAAATGATAAGTTTGGTTCAACCCACAGGATTTACATGAAACTTGGATTGAACCTGGAGTATCTGGAATAACATAATATGATAAAAAATTTGACCTTCAACTTCTCAACCTTCATGATGCAGGGGTACTGCCTGCTACTTATTTTCTGCTTTCAAATTTTTAATAACATTTTTGAGCAAAAAACTAATGGTAAAAAATTTGACCTTCAACTCCTCAATCTTCATGATGTAGGGGTATTGCCTGACTTAACCGCAAGAGCTACTTATATTCTGCTTACAAATTTTTAACAATGTTTTTGAGCAAAAATAAATGGTTAAAGTTTTGACCTTCAACTTCTCAACCTTTATAATGCTGGGGTACTGCCTGCCTTTACCGCAAGAGCTACTTATTTTCTGCTTTCAAATTTGTAATAACGTTTTTGAGCAAAAACAAACAGTGAAAAAGTTGACCTTCAACTCTTCAATCATGATACAGAGGTATTGCCTGCCTTAGCCGTAAAAGTTAGAATTTTGAAATTACATACATTTAACGAGGTTTCTAAACAGAAACAAATGCTGTAAAAATTGACATTTACCCTCTTATGATTCGAGTATACCTATTGCATATACTACACAAGTTGGCCATTAAGTGTTTTTAGTGTTGCCCAAATGCAAGAACAAGACGAGACTTAGCCAGTCTTGGTCTTGGTCTTGCGCCAATACACCTGGTCTTGGTCTTGGTCTTGGTCTTGCGCTCCCAGTCTTGGTCTTGGTCTTGGTCTTGCAGCAAGAGTCTTGCAAGTCTTGCAATTACCTATTAGTCTATTACCATTTATTAAAGTTTACTTTAAATCTTAGAAAAACGTATTAGAATTGGAACATTGTGAGCTTGAATTAACATAGCCATAGTAAAGATCAAGCAGATTAATAAATAACTGAAGATTTGATAAGAAATTCGAAAAATCAACTGACCTATATGTCGTTTTCCATGGAAGTAACTGTTTCTTAATAAACATTTATGATTTATAAGCTTACATTTGCTAAAACATGTAAAAAAAAACAAATTAATTACAATAACTTGACTGTATTTTAAAGAACAATACTTATCTGTCTAGAAAGAGATTGAACCCTCAACTTATAAGAAATTTAATAAAAGAGTTTTACGATTTATCATTTATTTGAATAAAAAATAAAATACAACACTAATCAACAGCTTTATCATTTTTCATATTCTTTGATACAGTTTTTTGCGTCTCATAGAATTCCTAAGCGTACCTACCTATACACCGAACTGTTACACCTAACTACTCAGTGAAATAGCGCTAAGTCCTAGCTGCAAGACGCAAGAGTCTTGCAGGCTATGTCTTGTTCTTGCTCAAGTCTTGCACGGTCAGTCTTGGTCTTGGTCTTGCTAAAAATACGCGGTCTTGTTCTTGGTCTTGGTCTTGCAAAAACGCAAGAACAAGACCAAGACTGCAAGACCAAGACTGAATTTGGGCAACACTAAGTGTTTTATCTATAAAAATACGTTAATGTAATTTAAATGTCTTGAATATGCGTTTTCTACTAAATTAATATGGAAATGGATATTTCGTTTTTTAATTCACAATCTACCTTTTTGAAATAAATCTACTTCGTACAAGCAAATTCATACCTACAAAAAACAAACGCAATATAATTCGGCTTATTTTTGGAGTCGGTATTAGCCAACGCGCCGAGAATTTAACAATAGACGTACCTACACATGCAGACACATCAAAATGCTGCGATCGAGCATTTTCAAGCGTATGGAAAGATTTACTTTGTCCATTGTTTTAATGAGGGATAACAGATGTCGCTGGATGTATCCTGAGTTATGTACGTCAACGGCAAATTTCTGGAGTTTGTATTTAAAACCGAGTAAATCATTTTAAGTTTATATCATCCAGAAAAAAATAGTTTAAATTCGATTCCATTCGATTCAATTAGTACGATTTATTTAAAATAGGGACTTTGTAACGTACTACTGTTAATTTAATGCAGCCAATGTTATATTTTCATCAATTCTTTATTTTTTATGTATGTACATCGATTTCTCCGCTAACTGTGGAAGATTTTTCTTTCGTTCCATGGAGTTTACTTGCAGTTTGATACTATTGTCATCATTCATAACTTCAGAAGTATGTTGAGATTCCGATGTAGCATCATATAAGATATTATGACATATGTACCTATGTAGAATTGAAACGATGACTGCTTAAGTAGACCTAAGTACCACACTTATTTCTAGCGTGAAGCATTTCTTGCGTTTTGATGGAAGTACGTGTTGGGAGTAACAACGCATCTGTGATTGACGTCAGATAGAACCCATGTTGTGTATGAAATTGATTACAGATGTCCATGAGCGGCAGTGACCACTTACCATCAGGCGGACTGCATGCTCGTTTGCTACTTCAATCAGATTTAAAAAAAAGTCTTCGACTTGCATGAATTATATTTAAGAGCAGTTAATAATTGTCATAATATGCTGTACAATGTGTACAAATACTGGTATTGTGGCCAGTTATAATATGGTGCAGTTTTTAATAAGTAACACCGTTACGTTATTAAAACAATAGGTATACCTTCTCGACTGCTTAAAAACTATTGATTGCCTTTATTTTCAGGTGATCGTTTTTAAGTCAGAATAGTAATATAAAGTGTTATAATACTTATAATATTTTAGTGGTCAGTGCAACGAAATTTAGTTAGTAAGCCTTTCGTTTGATACCCGTATTTTTATGCTATAAAAAAAAATTGCCAAGTGTATGTTGGGCTCAAGAACCAAGGGTTGAAGAGATATCTTTAAAAATTCCTAACCCAAAGAGAAAAACAGGACTATAAGACTTAGTAAGATTCCGCAGTCCATCTGTCCGTCTATCCATCTGTCTGTCAGTTGGCTGTACCTCATGATCTGTGATAGCTGGACAGTTAAAATTTTCACAAAAAAAATATTTTTATTGCCGCTATAATAACATTATAATAGTAAAAACAGAATAAAATAAATATGTAATGGGGGACTTCCATATAACCAAACGTTATCTGTTTACTCAATATTAATAGCAACAGGTAGAGCTTGAAATATTTAAGGAATATTTAATCATTTATTCACTTTAAAAATAAATTATAATATAAAAATAAATATTTAGGGTGTTCTCATACCACAAACGTGAGTTTTTGCCGTTTTGTTTATAAATAACTAGCAGACTCAGTGAACTTCGTTCCGCTTAAAAGTCAAAAATCTAAAATAATCAGTGTTTTCCCACTATATTATGCATGTATCATACATAATAACCAGGAATCAGTTTTTATTGAAAAAAAAACTACATTAAAATCCGTAGTGTAGCTTTAAATATCTAAGCATACATAGGAACAAACAGCGGGAAACGACTTTGTTACTATGTAGTGATGGTACGGGACCCGGGTTATTTGAGAAAAGGAAAATATAAGTTGCTACCAGTCCTACCGAAAAATGTTGTTTAGTTAAAATTTTTGAAGGTATAAAATTGGATACGTATATGTCATGTAGTTTTATAACGCGGGCGAAGCTGCAGGTTTCAGCTATTTATACATAAAAAACCTTCCTCTTAAAACTCTATTTTAAAAAGCTACATTATAGTCCGTAGCGTAGTTTTACATACATAGGGCAACGGGAAGCCATTTTAATTTATACTATGTAGTCATAACTAAAAATTCCATTGTCTTTATTCTTGAAATGAATAGTAAAATCTTGATAAAATGCATAATGAATTAAAGAATAAGGTAAAAAACTATTTAATCTGATGTCTTTTTCGTCAACAAAATATACAGGAAACTTCAACAAGATTGCCATTTGGTATTTAATTTTATAATTATGTTCATATCATAACTGTTTGTATAATTTTGTTCATATCATAACTCCTAAACGGATGAACTGATTTGGATACTTTGCTTTTATTCAGATTATTTCATACATTGAGTAAAAAAATCTGTACAGCTGCTGAAGGATCTTCAGCTGGTTTCTAGTAGAGAATTAAATTTAAATATTTGTTAATCCTTTCCAATCCTATCTTATTCCTACTAATATTATAAATGCGAAAGTTTGTGAGGATGGACGGATGTAGGAATGTATGTTTGTTATTCTTTTACGCAAAAAATACTTACCGGATTTGGTTGAAACTTTACAGTAGTTTAGGTTATACATCAGAATAACATATAGACTATAATTAAATATTTTTTTGTAATTAGGTCATAATATAACGAGAAATATCAGGTTAGTCGCAAATAAGTTTTCCTCTGAGAGCTATCATCGCGTACGCTGCATAAACCGTTGGAGATACCCAAATATAATGTACCGTGGGATTGTTTGGCTCACATAGATCTTAACAAAAGGCCGCGACAGCATATGTCTATATTTTATGTATAACCCACAATAACTCTTTTTATACTTTGAAAATTTTAAAAATATGAAGTTGATGTTTCAATAGTTTTTATATAAACTAAATATTAATCTTTCTCAAAATAAATGATTTCAAAAAGTCAAGCATCTAATACAGATTGAATCTACCTTTTACACGATGTAAATTGGATAAGTAAATTAGGAGATATTACGAGTATAACATATTGTGTAATCAATTGATCGACTGGCAGTACGCGCCGCGCGCGCCGCCGTATACAAAGAAGTTCTATGAAATATTTGAATGATTATAAAACACGGAGCAAAATGGGAAAGGTAGGCCAATGTGAATGACGTCTCTGTAGTTCCGGGATCAGAATAAGGCTACGGTATCCCCTGTCTGTGATAAGAGGCGACTAAAAGGGGGCTTCCGGGGATGCGGGCGGCTAGACTGGCAGCTCGAAACACCCAGTCAGCAACTTCGGGAAAGATGTCAGAATGTGTTGTCGCATGTGTGGTCGGAAGCTGTCGTACGACCAGGATGCACAGAGCTTGTCCTGCCAAGCGATCCCGGGAAGGACCATACCACCGGGTATACGTGGTCGCATATAGTCGTAAAGACCAGATGGAGTGGTGGGCTCAGCCGCTCACTAAGGAGGGGCGTGATGGGGCAATGCTCTTAGAGGGCTCCAGTTGGCGTTCCTTTGAATATCCCGGAGTCCTGGTACGATAAGAATCCCACATAACCCTGCGTCTCTCCCACGGCGTATGCTGCCTTTTGAAGGTTTCCCCCTCGATAAAAAAGGTCAATGTGAATGAAACAGTGGAAAAAGTTAAATAAGTTAGTCATCGACCTTTTAATGTTACACAACTCGGCACGTATGTCATATTAGCAGTAGTTTAGGTCATAGTTGACCACGCTAGCCAACAACACGTTGGTAACCGTCACGCATTTTGAGACCCTTTCTTAAAACACTTAAAAACTTTTAATTTCAGAGTAAGCATTTCTGTAAAACTAATTCAAATTAATATACGTGCCTGTAATTTGAAATTTGAACACACAGATTTAGGAACTAGGACAAGGGTTCGATCTGAAGTCAATCACAGATGCGTTGCTACTCTCGAGGACTATGATGGTCGCCTAATATAAAAATCAGCTGGCAGCCACACCTTTCTATTGAAACGCAAGAACTGCTTCACTGTAGAAATGGGTGCGGTGGTGGTTGAGCCATTGCTTTACCACCTAGCAAACTTTATGTGGCAAACTAAATTCTACACGAGCGAAGCCGCGTGCAAAAGCTAGTATTACATAAATTTTAGTAATGTAATGCTCTTAGATGTTTTACAATACAGTCATTGAATAATCGCTACAATAACATTACGATATGACAACAAAAAACGCAAATGTTATGAAATATTTTTCCGTTTAATAATAGATTTTTAGTAAATATTTCAATTTTCGGAATGATCATACTACGATAGCGACTGTGCTCCGACAGACTTTTTTCATAGCTTGTATATATTATGTAAGAAGTCGAGAAACTTTATTGGCATAATTTAAAAAAAAAAAAAAACACATGTGCCGTTATAGACATATATCGATAAGTGCAGCCATCTCCATCATAAAAATAGAGAAATAAAAAACGGCGTTCTCACAGACGTAGCCAGGTTTTGATTTAGTTAAAAAAATAGGTGCAGTGCTCCATGAGCGAACCAAATACGTTCTACTATGACATAGGGGGGGGGGGGGGGGGGACCCAAACTCCATCCTCCATCTCCTGGCTATTTATCTATATATTTATTTATTTATCACTGCCACTGATATTATTATCTTAACACACGTGTATCCTCACACACTTATTCACTAGCATTTATCCGCGGCTTCACTCATATTGAAGTCCTTAGATAAATATCAAAGATCATGAAGAAGTGAATCAGTAAATAAAAATATCTACGTACATTTTTTTTAACCGACTTCCCAAAGGAAAGAGGTTATCTATTCGTCACGTATATATATATTTTTTTTTTTTTTTTTTTTTTTTTTTTTTTTTTTTTTTTTTTTTTTATGTATGTTCGGGTGAAATGGCTAGAAATCGTCGACCTACCGACACGATTCATACGACATTGTATGCGGCTAGTTTCACAGGCAGTCCCATATTGAGGAAAATGAAAACCTTCCAGCGGTTTTCCCGGAAAATTGGAAAATGTCGGTTTCTTAAAATCTTGAATAACTTGGGTGTTTCTAAACCGATTTCCATTTTCTTTCTTTCATTTGATAGGAAATTTCGTCACGCAACTTTTTCTCTTGGACATGGGTATGCTGTGATGCTTAACTCTTTGAGTTATGGGGTGGAAACCACCACCACTCCTCAAGTTTTTTAGATAATTTGAGATAACTCGGCTTCTGCCGAATCGATTCTTATGAAACTTGAAATATGTATTATATATCTATGCTTATATAGGTTGACGAAAAATTTGACCTTCAACTCTTCGATCCTGATGATGCAGGATTACAGCTATCCTAAACTATAATATTAGCTATTTGGTGCTTACATATATGTAACAAGACTACTAAGCAGAGACATGTAATGAAAAATTTGACCTTCAACTCCTCAATCCTGATGATGCAGGGGTGCCTCAAGCCTAAACCCTTGGGGTTGACCATTTGGTGCTTATGGGTATGTTATAACAATACTAAGCAAAGACATATTATAAAAAAAATGACCTTCAACTCCTCAACCCTGATGATGCAGGGTGCTGTAAGCCCAAGCCGTAGGTGATGGCCATTTGGTGCTTACGGATATATAATAAGATAGCAAGGCAAAGATGTACGATGACAAATTTGACCTTCAACTCCTCAACCCTGATGATGCAGGGGTACTGCAGGCTTAAACCATAAACGTTAGACATTTGTTGCTCACGGATTTGTAATAACATTGCTAAGCAAAGGTATACGACGAAAAATTGGACCTTCAACTCCTCAATCCTGATGATGCAGGGGTATTGAATGCCTAAGCCATAAAACTTAGCTATTTCAATCTTACGCATTCAAAATGATATTTAAAAAAATATAAGGTAAAACATTAGAAAAATGGTTGTATACGGTGGAAAATTGGACCTTCAACTCCTCAATCCTGATGATGCTGGGGTGCTTCAAGCTTAAACTATAGGCGTTAGCTACATGATCGCTACGTATATCTGATAAGATTACTAAGCAAAGATATAAGATGAAAAATTTGACCTTCAACTCCTCAACTCTGATGATGCAGGGGTACTTCAGGCTTAAACTATAGGCGTTGGCCATTTGATGCTTATGGGTATGTAATATATTTACAAAGCGAAGACGTATGATAAAAAAGTTGACCTTCAACTCCTCAACCCTGATGATGCAGGGTACTGTAAGCCCAAGCCATAGAAGTTGGGGATCTGTTGCTTACGTGCATGCGATGAGATTACATAGAAAAGATATGACATGATAATTTTGACCTTCAACTCTTCGGCCCTGATGATGCAGGGCTACTTCAGGCTTAAACCATAGGCGTTGGCCATTTGATACTTATGGATATGTAATATATTTACAAAGCAAAGACGTATGATAAGAAAATTGACCTTCAACTCCTCAACCCTGATGATGCAGGGTACTGCAAGTTTAAACCATAAGCATCGGCCATATGGTGCTTACGTATATGTAATGAGATTACTAAGCAAAGATATGACATGATAATTTTGACCTTCAACTCCTCAACCCTGATAATGCTGGGGTCCTTCAAGTTTAAACCGTAGGCATCGGCCATATTGTGCTTACGTATACATAATGTTGTTGTTCACAATACCAACAATGAGTTTCGGAGAGGATTTATTTATGATCAAAAATTCCACTTTGAATACAATTACCTGAAAGATGCAAGAGTACCACCAACCTTTTTAAATTGGATGGGTTATTTTTATCAGTATCAGTTGAATTATACTCTTAGTTATAAGGTTTATATTACTTTTTCTACTTTAAATATTGATAATTATAGGTCTATTCTTTAAATAAATGTTTACTCAGAAAAAGTTGTTTTATTCGGTTAGGTTAGGTTCGAACAGATTTTTCCAATTCAGAATCTAAGGGAGGGGGCGCGGTAGCGCCCCCGACCGGTTGTGTCAAAGAAGTCTATTTTTATATGATGACGTCAGCACATAATTTTATTCATCCGAAAATCGGACGAATAATTAATTTTATTCATCCGGTTAGCGGACGACTAGCAACAGCCATAACTGATTTTATCGTGACTGAAAAGCGTGAAAAAAAAATTTTTAAACAAAAAATACAACCGACTTCCATGCCACATAAAAGTAAAAAATAATTTAAATACATGTTGGTTTAGAGCAAACACAGTTCTTAGTACATAGTCCCGAAGTCGGCGCTCATATAAGATACATGTAGTTTCGTCATGATCCAGCAAAATATGGTGAGCGCCGACTTCGGGACTATGTACTAAGAACTGTGTTTGCTCTAAACCAACATGTATTTAAATTATTTTTTACTTTTATGTGGCATGGAAGTCGGTTGTATTTTTTGTTTAAAATTTTTTTTTAATTAATAGTATTATATGTTTTTTTTTCCAATACCTTTAGAAATATGTGTTAAAAGTTCAATGATAGTCGGTTTAATAGTCTTAGCGTTAAAGCATAACATACAAACATCTCTATCTAATAACATACAAACATACATTCGCTTTAATATTATTAGTCGGGATAATAGGAAATAAGATAAGATAAATCGTAATATACGTACTTATCATTAGCGATCCAATTTACTTATCAGCGGCAACATCGCGTCTATGACTAACCTGAGGTAAGGCTCTAACCTTATATGAGGTTGATTAGAGTTGTCGATGTGCGACAGTGGCCACTTACCATCAAGTGGACGCCGTGCTCGTTTGCTACTTCAAACGGAAAAAAGTGACATTGAAACTACGGCTTCAAATATATTTATACAAAAACAATATCCTCTTTAACTTTTTACGGATCCATAGCAAGACACTGGCCAAGTCACAGAACGAAAGGCCTAGAAAACCAGGTCACCTATTGGACTCGCAAGTGTTTTGCGATGTTTTTACAAACATATGACTTAAGACTAATTTTATCGGAGAATCATTTTTAAATCTGAAGTTATCATCACCATCCGCAGGATATTTCATTGCATCCGCCGGGTAGTGATGGAGACTGCGCTGCACATTGAGACTGAGATGTGCTCATCTCACTCCACAGCTGAACATAGGCCTCTCTCAAGGAGCGCCACTAAGTCCGATTTTCAGTTCTTTGTTATAGTTACTTCGAGTCAAGGTTCTCGCGCCATTGAAGAGAAGGGTGTTCAATGCAACATTTACCCACGTGTGATCTCCACTCTAATAACCCTGTACTTTAGCGTTTGTTGGTTGTACTGCAGATGTGACTGGCCTACTGCCAGACCTTCTTTAATATTACATAAATAAATTAAGTTTTATGGGAGGATGTAATTTAAATCGTTGTAAATAAACCTCGTCAACCCATTATTGTCTCACTGCTGGGCACGGGTCCTCTCTCGGAATGAGAGAGAGTATAGGCCGTAGTCCACCGCACTGGCCAAATGTGAATTGGTGGACTGTCGAGAGAAATAAACCTAAGTATTTACGGTACTTGAGTTCCACATTGTATTGCAGACTGACGAAAAATAAGTCATCCAATTAATTCTATATAAGTCGACTTATTTTTCGTCAATTTAACCACGACAAAAAATTGGTCAAGTAAGGTGTATTTTATTAATATTTTTATAACACTGCCCATCGATACATGCTGTACCTGTCGAAATATAGTATAGAAAAAATATGAGTTTGTCATGATATTTTTGGTGTCAGTAAATGTAAAAAAACTAGTAGTCTGTCTGTCATTCTGGCTATTCCATTTCATCTTTTCGTTAATAATAATTGATTCATCCATTGGTGCATCAACTGGTTCCTTTCTTTGCAGTTGTTGACTTACTTTACAGATATTTTTCACTAAAATTTGTTTTATTTTTATTGTTTTAACATATTCAAACATAATTTTGGCCTCAATGACATCATTTACACGCTTTCAAGAAACCTTACTCTTGCATATTTAAGGGGGAAATACAACATTAGTAAATTAGATTATATTTTTATTTCAATTATTGTGTTTTCTTGCTGTGTGACCCATTAACGATTCCTCTAATATTATTATTATCTTTACTTTTATCTGTTCCGTTGTGTTTGCCATTTGTATGAACTCCATGCTTCTTTTCATGTTTTCCATTCATATGATCTCCTGTTACATGTTTTTTTTCTTTGCCACTATTTTTTACATTGGACGTTTTTGAATTATTTTTCAAATATGACTGAATATAAAAATTGCTAAATAGAATTATCATCATTATTAAATTGAAATACATGAGTCCCATCAACATAAAAGTAGTATTGCATCGTGAGTATTTGTAATCTATAGTAGCATGGACTAAGGTTATCATAAATTGTACCTGAAAACAGAGAAGAAAGTAATGTAAGTTGTTACTTATGCAATTATGCATTTTTCATGTGTTTAGTTGAATTCATTTAATTTTAGAAGTAAAATTGAACTTTAAATTATTCGAAGTATTTACATAAAACACACGAATCTATATACAAGCAAAACATGAACCAGGTCGTCAAATTCATGTTTCTATTATTTTGTCTGTTTTTACGAATGCTACTCCAAAAACTTTTTGAAACTGTGTTTTATTTTATGAAATAAGATTACCAATAAAATCTGTTTAAAATCTGTTATTTTATTTCGTAAAATAATGCAATATGTGATACCTACCAATTGCAATTTCGTAATATAAGCTTTCCACCACAGGTACTTGACCAAACCAGGGAAAGCAGACATAGCGTAGTAAGCGTACATGATGATATGGACAAACGAGTTAACCGTCCCGAAGAATATCGTTATCTCCGAAGGGTCAAACTTAATCATAACCCAAGTGAACATGATCGTGATGGAGTGGTGGTAGACGTGAAGAAAGGAAACTTGTCGGTAGCGTTTGCGAAGAACGAAAAAAATGGTATCCAACAGCTCAGAAATCTTAGCCAGGAAGTAATAGTAGTAGTTAGATATCACCTGAAAAATAATAACGGAATCATTACAAAAATAGTATCAATTAATGGCATAAATGTTATTTTCATGCTCTCCGGAGTATGAAAGTGTTAGTGTGTAAAATTCAGTGACTAACACGCATCCAATTCCCAACCTTTGGTACTCGTCTGCCTGCCTGTCGTAAGAAGCGACTAAAGGGAGCTTCCGGGGTTGCGGGCGGCTAGAGTGGGAAGTCGACGAGTAGGACGATGGCATGTGTAGTCGCATGCCGTCGTAAATACCAGGAGATACGGTGACCTCAAATGCTCACTGGGGTTGAGCCCGAAAGGGGTATCGCGCTCGGAGGACTCTGGTTGTGTTCCATTGAAGATCCCGAAGTTCTCCTCGCAGCGCTGAGGACGTCCACCGGGAGAGTTTTAGTGAGACAAAAATCCCACATAACCCGGTGTTCCTCCCACGGCGTCAGGTACCTTTTGAAGGTTTCGCCCTCAATAACAAAAAAAAAAGGTACTCGTCCTTTATTCAATTTGTAAATCTTTTATGATATACGAGTTTCTACAATAACCTCGGAGTTACGAGCTCTTAACATAACATATTATTAAAATTATTTTTGACGCACAAATGATCACTAAAAGCCTAGGTCGGATCTAGCTAGCCTAGTTTTGGATCGTATCGTTGTGTCTGACTGAGATACAATCCCAAATTCAAATGGGCATGCGGGTTTAAGCTATTATAGTCATTATAGGTAAAGCTTAACGAAAACATAAAAAGGAACTGATTTCAAAGAACTCTCCTTAATTCTTAAAGGTATGTGAAGTCCACTTCCACTACTCTGGCGGTGTACTAGGGTTACATAATGGTCAACATTCGAATATTTTCTATTCGTAGGATATGACCCTGCGGGTCAATCTATGATAGGTGGGTATTAATCAAACCTTTTTAAGATCAAGTTCCGTCTCAGTTAAGTATTGTTGCAGATGCGTTGCTATTCCGGATTCTTTGGAACGCCTCTGATAACTATTGAAGGTGGTAGAACCAGTGTAGTTCGATCCGCCACACCTATTTCTAGCATGAAGCATTTCTTGCGTTTCGATGGAACGCACCCGGTTGCCGGCACACTTTCACATGAGGCGACTATCATTGTCCTCGGAAGTAGCAACGCATGTGTGATTGACTTCAGATAGAGCCCATGTTCTATATGAAGTTGATTACTGATGTCCATGGGTGGCAGTGACCACTTACCATCAGGTGGACTGAGTGCTTGTTTGCTACTTCAGTCAGATAAAAAAAAACGTAATAACGCTCTTCAAACTGAACACGAGAGCGCTTAACATTTATGCTATTAGGCAGGGGCTGTAATGCCTTCGCAGTTGAACATCTATGGTTTTTGCTACCTTCAAATGATAATGATACTCACGTGCCGCTGTAAGTCTTCATAATCTGAGATACAAATGTGATTTATCAAACCGTTCTTCCACAATAATTGAAAACCCTGAAAACAATAAAAAAATGAAAATTAGCTTAGAAGAACGTAAAAAAATATGTTTAAACGATTTTAATGCTTATCTGTCAGTTCACGCTAATAGTAGGGGATCCCAAGAGGGGATTTTTGGTGTAATTCGAGGGCGGCAGGTTAATATAAGGTAGGATACTTTAATATGGAGGCTACGCTAAGGGGAACTATTTCTTCGGATTTCACTGTATTTAGACACATAGGCAGTTTACGACCTCTTCCCTGTAGTTCCGGGATCAGAACAGGGCTACGGTATAACCTGCCTGTCGTAAGAAGCGGCTAAAAGGGGTCTTCAGGGGGCGGCAAGAGTGGGAGCTTGAACCATCCAGCCAGGCGATCCTGGGAAGAACAGCGGTATACGTAGTCGCATATCGTCGTAATGACCAGACGGAGCGGTGGGCCCAGCCGCTCACATGAGAGGAACCCGATGGGACAACGCACTTAGAGAACCCCGGTTACGTTCCTTTGAAGATCTCGGAGTCCTCCTTGTAACGCTGAGGATGGCCACTGGGGGGTTTTAGTACGGTAAGAATCCCACATAACCCTGCATCGCTCCCACGGCGTAGGGTACCTTTTGAAGATTTCCCCCTCAACAAAAAGGCAGTTTATGAGCAGGTTTGACACATGGGTACTCATTACCGTGGTAAATGTAACGAAGCGGGCGGAGCCGCGGAAAAAGGCTAATAAACATATTAAAAATGGCATTTGTAGGTACCTACGTTGAATACGCGGGATGGCAGCTATGGCAATGTAATGCACTTTGTACAATTTTAGTTGTCAAATTATTATTCAATGGGTCAGGAATATATTTATTATTATTTATTTATTTATTATTTATTTGACTGAAGTAGCAAACGAGCATGCAGTCCACCTGATGGTAAGTGGTCACTGCCGCCCATGGACATCTGTAATCAACTTCATACAGAACATGGGTTCTATCTGAAGTCAACAACAGATGCGTCGCTACTCCCGAGGACTATGACGGTCGCCTCATATAAAAGTGTGTCGGCAACCACACCCTTCCATCGAAACGCAAGAAATGCTTCACGCTAGAAATAGGTGTAGCGGTGGTACTTCCCCGGTCGAACTACACTGGTTCTACCACCTTCCAAAAAATATTTCCATTTATATTAACCTGTAATGTCTGACTTTTAGCATAAAACCATAATTAATTTAAATATAAATAATGGATGACATTATAAAAGTGAAACTACTAATGAAATAAAAAGGTTGTTTAAATTTAAAATATGTTCAAATGGGAATCAATAATTTTATTTTATCGCTACAAAGTTCACCGGGGCACTTTGTTATAAATATTAAAGACTAGCTGTTGCCCGCGACTTCGTCCGCGTTTCCGTTGTTTTTCGTGAAAAAAAGTAGCCTATGTCCTTCCTCACGGTTCAGTGGTTTTGATGTAACAGACAGATTAACTTTCGTATTTTAGTAGGGAAATATAATATGTCATATCTACAATACTGTTGAAAAATATCGCAATACGGAACCGCACAATATTATTGTTAATAGCTTTGCCCGCGACTCCGCCAGCGAGTAACTCCTTGTGTGTTATTGAGTTAATGTATTGGTAATATTGTTTAGATCACGTTCACATGAGGCTTAAGAACCTTTTTTATTTTTGTTTTCGAGGGGGAAACCTTCAAAAGGTACCCGACGCCGTGGGAGCGACGCAGAGTTATGTGGAATTTTTACCGCACTAAAACCCCCCCGGTGGCCGTCTTCGGTGCTATAAAGAGGACTCGGGCTCCTCCCAGATGGGCGGATGGGCCCACCACCCAATCTAGTCTTTACGGCGGTATGCGACCACACATATCGCCACCTTCCCGGTATCGCCTGGCTGGACGGTTCAAGCTCCCACTCTAGCCGCCCGCAACCCCGGAAGCCCCTTTTAGTCGCCTCTTACGACAGGCAGGGATACCGTAGCCCTATTCTGATCCTGCCGAAGGCTTAAGTACTTATATAACGAAAATACTTCAATGCAAAGCTTCCGGGTAAACTATGTTGAATGTTGATCCATCCGGCACGTGAACGTAAAGATTTTTGGTACTACTGACCCGGGAAAGAGCGACGTACAACTGACCATGCGAGAAACAACTGACACCGAGATCTACTCCAGCAACACGAAAAGTCTGCCCTTGAGCCTTATTAATTGTCATTGCATAACACACCGATACTGGGAATTGCGTTCTTTTAAATTGGAATGGAAAATTATTAGGTACTAAGGGAATTCTGGGAATAAAGACGGTTTCTCCTGCACCGCAACCTGTTAAAATTTGAGCCTCGATTATATTTTGTTGCAACCGGGTTACTTTTAGCCGAGTTCCATTGCAAAGTTGTGGTGGTCTTAAATTTCGGAGCAGAATAATCGGAATGCCAATTTTTAAACAAATTTCATGAGAAGGAAGTCCGGGCATATTTAAAGAATTTAAAAATTCTATCGGGTAGTTAGTGGCGTCTGGCGTTCACTGTTCACTGTTCACTGTTCACTGTTTCATTTTTCATTTTTCATTTTTCATTTTTCATTTTTCATTTTTCATTTTTCATTTTTCAATTTTCATTTTTCAATTTTCATTTTTCATTTTTGATTTTTGATTTTTGATTTTTCATTTTTGATTTTTGATTTTTGATTTTTCATTTTTGATTTTTGATTTTTCATTTTTCATTTTTGATTTTAGATTTTTCATTTTTCATTTTTCATTTTTCATTTTTCATTTTTCATTTTTCATTTTTCATTTTTCATTTTTCATTTTTCATTTTTCATTTTTCATTTATCATTTATCATTTTTCATTTTTCATTTTTCATTTTTCATTTTTCATTTATCATTTTTCATTTTTCATTTTTCATTTTTCATTTTTCATTTTTCATTTTTCATTTTTCATTTTTCATTTATCTTTTTTCATTTTTCATTTTTCATTTTTCATTTTCATTTTTCATTTTTCATTTTTCATTTTTCATTTTTCATTTTTCATTTTTCATTTTTCATTTTTCATTTTTCATTTTTCATTTTTCATTTTTCATTTTTCATTTTTCATTTTTCATTTTTCATTTTTCATTTTTCATTTTTCATTTTTCATTTTTCATTTTTCATTTTTCATTTTTCATTTTTCATTTTTCATTTTTCATTTTTCATTTTTCATTTTTCATTTTTCATTTTCATGTTCATTTTCGTACAGATAGATGACTGAGTTATAAACGTAAGAGTAGACAAATATAATCAGAAAGCTTTGAACTGCTAAGCTATCGGGAGTTACACGTGTTATTGTGAGTCAACCATAAAAGATAGACATATGCTGTCGTAGGATATTTTTTAGATAATTTTAAGGAAAATATTTCCCTCATACATGATTTCTGTGTAGCTTTAACCATTAAGGTTGCACACGCGACAGAAGCTTAAAAAGTAACTTCTCCCGTTTTCCCAACATTTCCCTTTACTGCTCTGCTCCTATTGATTGTAGCGGGATGAAAAGTATACTATAACCAGCCCAGGAGTATAAAGAATAATCGTACCAAGTTTCGTTAAAATCCACTGAGTAGTTTTTGTTTCTATAACGGTTATACAGACAGACAGACAGACAGACAGACAGACAGACAGACAGACAGACAGACAGACAGACAGACAGACAGACAGACAAAAAATTTACTGATTGCATTTTTGGCATCAGTATCGATCCCTAATCACGCCCTGATAGTTATTTTGGAAAAATATTTCATGTACAGAATTGACCTCTCTACAACTTTATTATAAGTATAGATGATTCAGGATATATAAAATATAAAACTTAAAAAAACGCCATTTACTCTCATAGCCCCACAGTAGAACTTTCTACTGTGTCGTGGGTGCCATGGACACACACAAGACGAATACATTACAGAACAAGAATCTAGACTCATCCCTGATACCTGTCTGGTCGGGAATCGAACCCGGGGACCACTGCGTGTCAGACCGGTATGACAACCGCTGCGCCACGCGCGTCGTCAATATACGAGTATAACTATCGTTAAATCAATTATTATTTGTTTACGATTTGATAAACACTAACTTTATCCCTCGGCTCTGCTCGCTAAGATCACGTTTATTACTGTATACCTTATGAAGTATGCAGTATATACTTTATGAGATACTATAAATAATACACAATCTATTCAAAATCTATATTTACTTTAAATCTAAATTTAATTTGTAGTTTTTGCGTAAATAGGTAAGTAACAAAAACACATGTATACGCTTTGAAAACCTAACTTTAAAATATTATCAAGAAACAAGATAAATGACTTGCTTTGCCAAAAATAAACACTATTATTATGAAAACAAAAACCTTAGCTGTTAAATCGAATAAGCAGCCAAGTTTATAGTTTTTGTAATCATAAATAATTTAATGCTTTTTATGAGCTTTCGTCATTTTGTCATATCTATATTAATATTATAAAGAGGAAAAGTTTGTATTTTTGTATGTATGTCATGAACTAACTAAAAAAACTACTGAACCGATTTTAAAAATTCTTTCAGCATTAGAATGCTACATTATCCCTGAGCAACAAAGGTTTTATTACTAGAATATATAAGGCGTCTTTGCTAAACCTTGAGTAATGTGATTCAAAGTGTCAAAAATTTTGCTCAAAAATTTTCATGCAATTTTCATTACATACACTGCGATATTTGTTTATAATAGAACAAAACCTGTTCTACAACATAAGAGGACATATCAATATCTACGAAAGACTTGGACACCGCCGCTGCACAATGATCAGAGTACCCTTACGTAAAGCAGTCGTCGGTAAATTTTTGGGACTACTATCGGAATAGCATCAATACCCACTGCTGACTATGACTATTAACCAAATCCCCATTACGGATAGGGGGAGGGACATGTGCAAAGTGGTGCTCAAATGTATAATGATTAGATAGATTAATTTATAGTCCTAGTATTATAATAAAAGTATTATAGTGCATATATTTCGGAATGGTCTATTTTATTTGACACCCCAAAACTAGCTCATAATTAACACCCATATTTTTATGATAATCTATATATTAATGCGTGAAGCAAAAACTTGTGATTCGTTTTTAAGATACTTGCCGAAGGCGAAGGAGTATGGAATTACGCACGGTTATAGGTGACGCAGAGAAGAAGTGCGCAATGCTAATTTTTTTTTCAAATAATGCCTAAAACATACATGAAATCAACTAAAAACACATTACACTCACTACCTTACATTTGACACAAACACATACATAATAAAAGAAATAGAACATTCAATGTCTTACTATACAAACTGTCTCGTCAACCCATTATTGTCCCCACAGCTGGTCAAGGGTTTTCTCTTGAAATGAGAGACTTTTAGGCCATTATCTACCGCGCTGGCCAAGTGCGAATTGGTGGACACACGACACACGACACACGACTCCGAGAACATTTTTTTTAAGAACTCTCAGGTATAGGTTTCCTCACGATGTTCTCCTTCACCGAAAAGCAGTGATAATTAGTTTTTAAAACGCACATAATTTTTAGAGAAATCAGTGGTGCGTGCCTGGGTTTGAACCTCGGACCTCGCGATTGAGAGGGCAAGTTATAACCATTAGGCTATCACTGCTCTGTGCTATCATTGCCAACCTACACGACGACATAATCTATGACAGTATAAATAACTCATCAATGTCCATAATAAAACTTTAATAAACTTTTGTCTGCACCACTACCACTAAGTATTTTAGGTGCATGAGCAATAAAGGATGTAAAGTCAAATTCTTGATTGATTTGAAGTTTAAACATACAGTAAGTAGGTATATTAGAAACTTACCGTAAGAAACAGATAGGCGGATATAACAACCTGCGCAATGTTATATGCTACAATGATATTTCTCAGTTGAAATGGAGGCCTGCCTTTCATATAAGCTGGGCCAAGCTTGAGAACAAAAATTATGTACGCCAGCCATATCGCAAATATTGGTATCGGTGTGCGCATGAAAACCCATTCGTCCACATAGTCAACTGAAATGCAAAAATAAAATTATAATAAAAATAATAATTGGCTAGGCAAGAGTAGAGGTCACCCTGCAATCGGGGAATAGGATACGGCTACGGTATCCCCTGCCTGTCAAGTGAGGCGACGAAAAGGTGGGCCTCTAGCTTGTGGGCGGGTCCCTACAAGCGCAGAGGAAGGCCACCAAGGAGGTTGTAGGGGGTAAAAAATCCCATATAAAGAACACGCTTTCTACACTCATCAGCCCCACACTAGGATTTTGTCCTGACACACAAAATATGAATACACAAACACCCAGACCCAGAACACGAATCTAAATTTATCATTCACCTGTCAAGTATGTAAATATTGTAATAAACGTAAGAGTAGGCAAATATAATCAGAAAGCTTCGAACTGCTAAGCTATAGAGAATTACACGTGTTATTGTGAGTCAAACGTAAAAGATAGACATAATCTTTCGTCGGATTTTTTTTATATAATTTTAAGGAGAACATTTCCGTCATACATGATTTCTGTGTAGCTTCAACCATTAAAGTTGCACACGCGACGGAAGCTTAAAAAGTGGTAACTTCTCCCGTTTTCCTAACACTTCCCTTCACTGCTCTGCTCCTATTGATTGTAGTGTGATGAAAAGTATACTATAACCAGCTCAGGAGTATGAAAGATAATTGTACCAAGTTTCGTTAAATTCCGTAGGAGTAGTTATTGGTTCTATAACGGTTATACAGACAGACAGACGGACAGACAGACCAATAATTACTGATTGCCTTTTTGGCATCAGTATCGATGCCTAATCACCCCTTGATAGTTATTTTAGAAATATATTTCATGTACAGAATTGACCTCTCTACCGATTTATTATAAGTATATAGATATAGAATAGATAGATGATAGATAAATATTTCTTACTTTTTCCTTTTATCTCCCATAGGGATTCGTTAGCCCCTTGAGCAACTATTTCCATAGTAAGGCGGCCGTTCAAACGGCTTTCAACACACAAGTGGCAGGCTCTACAAAAATGACATGAACATGAACAATTAATAATAACAACGCTGAACAATAATCCATAATATTAACACTCATTAGGTAAATATCAATTTGTAATTAGACAGAATATTTATATGCAGTAAAAGTAATTAGCAGTATCACTAGTAGCGTACCACTGTTTAATTCTTATTGAAAAAATGTTACGTGTCGTGATCGCTACTAATAAAATAAAATGTAAGTTTGTTTGTTACACTTTCACGTCAAAACTACTCAACCGTTTATTATAAAACTTTGTACACATATTCTTAGAGGTATTAGAAACAATATAAGATACTTTTTTAATACTTGATTCTTATTGCCAAAAAGAATTCAAATAGAATTCAAAAACCGCATATCGTGAGTACCCGCAAAGTATTAAAATGTGTCAATTCTGCGATAATGTTAGTCTAAAATCATATAATAGATACTTTTTTTGAACGAAAATATTTCTAAACAAATGTTTTGTTTGTAATACTTTTAAATACTGAATCACAATGATTTAGTTCTATTGGAATGTAACGATCTTTGATATTTTTTACGGTCTTTAACGCGATCGAAGCTTTTTTGTTTGAAGATTTTTTGTTTTCGAGGGGGAAACCTTCCAAAGGTACCCGACGCCGTGAGAGCGACGCAGGGTTATGTGGGATTTTTACCGCACTAAAACCCCCCCGGTGGCCGTCCTCGGCGCTGAAAAGGAGGACTCCGGGATCTCGAAACGACTTCAACCGGAATCCTCGAGCGCGCTGCCCCATCGGACTCCTCCCAGATGGGCGGTTGGGCCCACCGCTCCGTCTAATCTTTACAACGGTATGCGACCACACATACCGCCGTCCTTCCCGGGATTGCCTGACCGAACGGTTCGAGCTCCCACTCTAGCCGTCTGCGACCCCGGAAGCCCCCTTTAGTCGCCTCTTACGACAGGCAGGGGATACCGTAGCCCTATTCTGACCCCGAGGCTACAGGGACGAACGCGATCGAAGCTGCCGGTTAAACCTAGTATAAATATAATTGTAAGATTAAACGTCCTAACATTAAGTGATATCTTAATTCTACAAAACTCCTATTCTAAGGCGAATTTACAAGTAATACAGTGTACCATTTCTCTATTACGAACAAAAAAAAGGTTGTTATTTCAATAATTATGACGTCTATCATCATATTATTTTGTTTAAAGTCTAATTGGGGATAATAGTTTTTATTAATAAATAGGCTTATTGGGATTCAAACTAATTCAACATTTATTTTATCAAAACTTTTCGTTGTATAACTTGCGTTATATCATTGTTCACGAATAGACAAAAAATCTTTACGTATAGACGACAAGTAGTATTTTTATACGCACTTATAATGAAGTCAGTTTGCACATCATGTATACTATGCACATCATGTATTCAACCAAATTTTAGTTTTTTTTATACTTTAACCTAATAAGGCATTCGATATGTCGATCGAAAGTAGTCTCGGTCGCCTATGGACATTCACAGAGGAGTCGCCAATGCATCGCCGGCTTTGAAGGAGAGATTTTTTCGCACCTTTTTAAAGAACCCCATATTATAGTGATCCGGAAATACGTCAGGAGGAAGTTCATTCCACAACTTGTACATCCGTGGCAAAAACAATCGTGCAAACCGATTCGTGGAGGACCGCCACGAGTCAAATTTGTGTGGATGAAACTTCATCCTTTGGCGAGTGGTGCGGTGAAGAACAGGTGAGGAAGGCACCAGGTCAAAAAGTTCCTCGGAACACTCACCATTTTAAATCCGGTAGAACACGCAGAGGGAGTCTGTGTCCCTCCGAAGGTTTAAAGGTTCTAACCGATCGGTGATTCTTAGGTCGGTGACGACTCGGATCGCGCGTTTTTGCACGAAGTCAAGTGGGTTAAGTTGAAATTGGGGCGTCCCAGCCCTGAGATGCGAGCAGTACTCCATGCGGAGACTCACTTAAGCCTTATAAGCAGAAAGAGTTACCCCGCAATGATTACTGCTTGGTCCTGTTCAGAACGCCCAACTTTTCCTTTAAAATCCAAATGACCCCAAAACTGCACATCACACGAGATGTCAACTCCCAGGATCCCTACACTTTCGTCAATGATGAGGGAGATCCCTTGGAACTTTGACGCCATGACAGATGGGGCTTAATAGCGGTAAATGCGCAGACTTGTGTCTTCGTGGGGTTCAATTCAACTAAGTTAAGTCGACCCAGTTCCGGGACCTACTACAAAAAGTGCTCGATTTCAGACACAAGTCGAATTCTGATTTCCCATACGAGTATCCCAGAGGTGTTTGCTCGGCCCATGTAAAAGGCATTTATTTTATTTATTTATTTATTTATTTATTTTGATCACCTACATAGTTTACACCAAATAAAATATAAAAATAACACAATTATACAATACGGAAAAGCTAAGTGCAACTACATTTATAGGCGAAGACTGCTTGCAAAAAGGAGCGAGTAACAAGTAAGTCAAATGATAATAACAATAGTAATAAATAAAAGAAAAGAAACATTTTTTCTGGAATAAAATTAAAATTAAATTAAAATTTAATTAAATTAAATTAAATTTAAATTAAACAGATTTTATATGTCAACATATTTTATGATATATGAATTTATTAATAATATATTTAAACTTGTAAATACTATCATTAAAAATGTCAATATTCACTTGTTTTGTGACTACCCGGAATTCGCGAATAATTCGGTTAAGAGGAGCATTAAGACCAAGATTAGAATAAGATTGTTTGTCTTCAAAAATACTAAACCGGGATGCTCTGGGTAATTTAAAAGGAGTAGCAAAATTAAGCAGTGACAGAAGTTCCAAAATAAAGCATCTCCTGTACTATCATCTGTGTAGCAATGCATGTTACCGACTTATCTGCAACATATCTTTGATGAATTGAATGTAAGAGTCCTTTGAGGTTTATCGAAGAAAAATCAACTACCTTAATAATAACTTTAAAAAATCAACAATCTGCTACTACTACTAACATTATAACGAAATAACATTAAACACGTGCTGGCTAACGTAAACACATAGACGGTACACGATTGCACGTCACTAGGGAATGCGCGGGGAAAGAAATGAGGTGCGGGGTACGGAACCGCTTTTGTTTCATTCGCCTAATTGTTGTGGTCACGTATTACATCATAGTTATTGTAGGCATGTTCAGATAAGTATGTATCTATTTTGGCTCAATTTTGTACATTGAAATGCGAAAGTATAATCTTCATATCTCAGTAATGTTATATTACAAAAAAAAGTAAAAAAATAAGTTAAACGGTTTTATATTGCAGACAAATGTACTAAAAGCTGAAAAATAATTTCATGGATACAGTCATGGGTACCAATATGTATACATTGTCATATATTCAAAATAAAGTAACTCGTAACCTACTCACTTTCTGGAAATATCTATGGTCACATAATCTCCTAAAAATACAATATACAATCGAAAGACACGGTATGTGACTTCACCCACCTAGTAGATATTGGACGTGACCACGATTTTATGTTAGTTTAATCAATGCATGTGTTTAAAATTTGTATATTTCAAAAATGAAATCTTTTGTCATAGGTGTTTACTTACACATAAGTAATTAATAATTAATTAATAAGTAATTAATAACAAACAACAACATCATATAAATAACATTGTCAAATTATTAACAAAAAACCCGACTGCTTGAAAATGAATTAATCGCTTTTTGGTTTCTGTAGTAGGTTTTTTTTGTATAACATTTTTGGATTTTGCATCAAAACAGTAAAAGAAAAGAAGTACAATGCATATATATATGCAATAGTCTACTAATTCGCTTTCATTTAATACATTAAGTAAACAGTCGGATAAAAAGATTTAGATGTCAGTATGAAAGATTATTTATTTCTAGACCGCGTCTCTGCCCGCTTTGGTTCCTTCTAACACGGTCATAAGTGTTCTGTTAATTTATAAACTATATTTTTACCAAATTTCTTTAAATCTGAACGGTAATTTTTGCGTGAAAGAGGAACAAAGAAGCATATATCCTCACTAATTTCGCGTGTAATTTTAATAATAATAAGATTTCCCATGTATGCTCTTGAAATGAAGAATATCATATTAAATGAAAATGCAGAACCAAGATCAATTGCATAGCAATGTCGTATGTCACCTTACTTTAAAAAAAACTCAACTGTTTGTAAGCAATTGATTTACTTTAGTTTAAATTAATAATAAAGCAACTTACTTTAAGCATAATGCTTAAAAATAATCATAAATAACATACCTGTGTGCATCGATATAGAAAATCCCGAGATACCCATTCACTGTCTCAAAGCTGTCCGGTGAAAAAGAGAGCTCAATTTCAAAATTGAGCGCTCATTTCAAGTAGTAAAATTTTATTACTTTTTGCTTAAAGCGTTGTAAATACAACTTTAGATCATGGACATAAGGTTGTATTGCAAAAAATATGTGGTCGTTATGACTATCAATAAATAACTACGTACATTCCTGTAATGTTAGTAAAGATTGTTGAATAAATAAATAAATAAATAACATTTGACGACAGTTTTAGGTGTCATTTTTGTCCGAGACTGTGTAACTAGTGTATTCCTATATCGATGCCTGTGTGCAATTTTTTTATTTATAAATGAGATGAGATGTTACCTTTTTCCGCCTTCTACCGGGGAAGCGCTTCCACTTATAACTACACTAGTTACATTATTTTTTTTTTTTATTTGACTGAAACAGCAAACGAGCATGCTGTCCACCTGATGGTTTCTGGTCACTGTCGCCCATGGACATCTGTAAGCAACTTCAAATAGGACATGGGTTCTTTCTGAAGCCAATCACAGATGCGTTGCTGCTTCCGAGAGCTGTCATGGTCGCCTCATATAAAAGTGTGCTGGCAATCACACCCTTCCGTCGAAACGCACGAAATGTTTTACGTTACAAAATAGGTCTGCCGGTGGTTCTAGTAATATATTTATGACTTTATCGACTCATTTATTATTATTATTTAGACTAATATTACTGGATACATTTCATTAACGGGTACTCACGATATGCGGTTTTTGAATTTTATAAGAATTATTTTTGCTAATATTTCGACCAACTTGTCACCGTGACCACGATACATGCAACTGCGTCGAAATATCGGCTAACGAATTCAAACAATTAAAAAGAACTGCATATCGTGAGTACCGTTGAGTAAAATGCCCAGTATATTGGTATAATTAGGTTTAAATTCAGTTAAAAACATAAAACGTGAGGAATCTATAATGAAAACACAAGAATATTTTAAGAATTTATTGTTTTATGTAAAATAAACTTTGTACTATTAGAATTAGATTAAAAACGAAAAAAATCGTTGCTTAAACGAAAGCGGCTCTTGTAAGTAATGTCACTGTATTGTAAAATAAACAATTAAATTTTTAATACACATTTGTGAATATAAAAGTAATTGAACAAAACAAATAACAATGTAAGAACTATACCCATTTTATCTCGTACAATATAACATTATTTCAGAAGAATACTATAAGTAGGTATACATCGTTTAGTCATTTCTTTACCCGTCTCACAAAATGATTGATATATAAACTGGCTGAATCCCGCAGCTTCGCCCGCGTTAAAAAAAATCGATGCTTCGATTGTCCCGTGGGAGTAAGATATTTTCCTACAGTAAAAAGTAGCCTATATGTTAATCTAGAGTGTCAGTTAATTCCCGACCAAATTTTCTGAAAATCGCTCCAGCCATTTAGACGTGGAGAAGTTACAAACATACACACACTCACAAACTTTCGATTTATAATATTAGTATGATGATACGTATAAGGCACACATGTGCCATGTTTTTGCCTGATAATAGTGTCAGAGGCATTCCAATTCGGTGTATCAAGGGTAGCAAGGCATCGGCAGCCAACCTTAGGTATAGGTAAAGGTGGGCATACACGTTACAACGGTCGCACGGACTGTCGCAATGACAGTTCAAGTTGGATACTTCAACGGATCTGCGACATGACCTTGGTCGTACAGTCCGCCTTAGGACCGAGCCATTTACGATCGAACTTATCGCATACGACCGTTGTTCGTACGACAGCCCGTGCGACCGTCCAAACGTGAATGCCCACCTTAAGTGTTCTCAGTCGTTGACTGCATATGTCTTTGGGTGACAGTAGGCACTGATCAAGTAGATGGACAGCCTGCTCGTTAGCTATTTTAATTTGAAAAAATGTTCCATATGAGCGTGCCATTAACATTAGGCATTCTAACAATCTGCATTTAAACGTTTGTAGGAGAAATCTAAGCCTTTTAAATTGGATGAAAACCATAGTTCAAATTGAAACCCCTATACTAAGATTCGGGTTTTAGTTTATACATATATATAGTTGTTAAACATATCAATCCAAATTTTGGGTTGAAGTCTCAAGTGCATTATTATTCGAATAACATTAAAGCGAAAAACAATTAATTTCTAATTATTGCTCAAATTAAACAAAATATAAATGCTAACTTCAAATTATTTATTTTTCCCTATTTCCACATAATGACATACAAATACTATGTAGATAAATGGTGAATATATTTTAATTAATTATAATACATTCTCATAATCGTTCTTTGACGTCTGTAGAAATCACTAATATACATTCCTTGTTCGATAATGTATTAAATAAGTGTACTTTGGTCGCGTAAATGGATTAAACCGCATGCATAATAAACCTCATAATACGTATGTAAGCATGCGGCGACATGTGCTAAGTTGTGCATATTCTAACGAACATTCGATAATCATCGATGTTAAGAGAAAAGTTATGAATACTTAATAGATATCGATACATACGTATCGAATAATACCAATTTATTAAGATTTCGGAACTCCGAACCGTAGTTAGGTAACCTTCGGTTAAAGAAACCTCTTAAGCGAAGGTTAACCACTTAACTTCTAAATAATTTTGTTTTTTTTTATCCGACTAAATTAGCAAACGAGCATGCAGTTCACCTGATGGTAAGTGTCACTGCCGCTCATGGGGCTCATGGACGTCTGTAATCAACTTCATATAGAACATCGGTTCTATCTGAAGTCAATCGCAGATGTGTTGCTACTCCCGAGGACTATGATGGTCGCCTCATATAAAAGTGTGCCGGCAACCACACCCTTCCATCGCAACGCAAGAAATGCATCACGCTAGAACGATGTGGCGGTGGTACTTCCCCGGTCGAACTACACTGGTTCTACCTTCAAAGTGGTGAGTGGTAAACATCTAACCCGAGAGATACAAACATTAGCGCTATATAGATTTATTAAAACGTCCCTGAACTCGTCATGCATTGTCATTAAAATCAAACGTAGATGGAAAATTCCAGCTCAAACGGCATAAATTAACTCGTTTAAATTTGTTTGACCGTGTTTTTTTTATCTGATTGAAGTAGCAAACAAGTATGCAGTCCACCTGATGGTTAGTGGACTTCCGAGGACTGAGATGGTTGCCTCATATAAAAGTGTGCCGGCAACTACACCCTTCCTTCGAAACGCAAGAAATGCTTCACGTTGGAAATAGGTGTGGCGGTGGTATTTCTCCGGTCGAACTACACTGGTTCTATCACTTGCACGTGTGGGTCAAATCTTGCAATATCAATCAACGCTGACAACTATAATATCTCCAACTCATTAATGTCCCACCGCTGGACAAGGGTGGCAAGGCCATCCACAATAAGAAAGTAATAGGCCATAGTCCACTGCGCCAAGAGCGAATTGGTAAACTCTACACATCTCTGAGAACTTTTTTTTAAAGAACTCTCGGGTGTACACGTTTCCTCACGATGTTTTCCTTCACCATAAAGCAGTAGTATTAATGTCTAATACGCACGTAATTTTCGAATAATCATCGGTGCCTGGGATTTGAACTACGGACCTCCCGATCGAGTGGACAAGTTTCAACCATTAGGATATAACTGCTCACTGACAACTAACAGTTGCACTATCGTCAACCCATTGTCCCACTGCTGGGCACGGGTCTTCTCTCGGAATGAGAGAGTTTTAGACCATATTCCACCGCGCTGGCCAAGTGCGAATTGATGGATAGGTGAACAGTTGCCCTATTAACATAATAAATGCATATAATAATAAATCGGTATCGAAATGACTAACATTGGAACCATTCATAATAAACAGTCAAATAATTTGCAAGACACCAAATGGGTATAGTTAGGGAACAATATAGGAACACTTGCAACGGACATGATATGACTTACATATACATACTAAGTACTTATTAACCTACTAGTTATAAAATACTGGTTGCTTTGTATTTACACGCAATTTATTATTATTTGTTATAGTCATGAATTGTTTCACAAAACTTATTTAAGTAAAATATAAAGTTTGTTCTAAGAGCTCCAAAAAAGAATAAAAACTTTGCAATGGCGTCGTCGTCAACCCATTACTGTTCCACTGCTGGGCACGGGTCTTCTCTCGGAATGAGAGAGCTTAGGCCATAGTCCACCGCGCTGGCCAAGTGCGAATTGGTGGACTTCACACACCTCCGAGAACTTTTTTTTTTTTTTAAAGAACTCTCGGGTGTGTAGGTTTCCTCACGATGTTTTCCTTCACCGAAAAGCAGTGATAATTAAACTATAATACGCACATAAATCAGTGGTGCGTGCCTGGGTTTGAACCTCTGACCTCCCGATCGAGAGGGCAAGTTTTAACCATTAGACTATCACTGCTTTCTGCAATGGCGTACCAAATGTTATTTATCTGAACAGATGATCAACAATGAAAAAAATTACAGAAGTGGAAAGAATCCGTCCATTGGATGACGTCCTTGTATATCAATAAGCTACACACAAAACAAAAATTTTGCCTCAAACAAAAATTTTTCGCCTCATATGTTATGTTGACCACCCATTAGCTACTATTGCTTGAGTAATTGATGTCTTTAGAGATTCTCGTCAACCCATCATTGTCCCACTGCCGGGCACTAGGCTCTCAGAATAAGAGACATATAGGCCATAATTCACCGCGCTGGCCAAGTGCAAATTGGTGGACTTCACACATCTCCGAGAACTTTTTTTAAAGAACTCACGGCTGTGTAGGTTTTCTCACGATGTTTTCCTTGGACGAAAAGCAATGATAATTAAATATTAATACGCACTTAATTTCAGAAAAATCAGTGGTTTGGCCTGGGTTTGAACCTCGGACCTCCCGATCGAGAGGGCAAGTTTGCGACCGCCAAAACTATGTTAAACTGAGGCCACCCACAGAATAGTTGCTACGTCTAAAGGAGTCACTTCAGCATCAACGGCGAGTTAATTACAAAAACGTATATGAAAAATTACAAATTTACAGTATGAAGCTTAGAAGTTTTGTGGACATACAAACATTGATTACTTACGCCAAGAAAGACGATCTTCGGAAAAACATTGTAATAGCTATTTAGAGACTTATTAAATAAATTTCTAAATAGCTATTACAATCAACAAAGCTTCATACTGTAAATTAGTAATTTTTATATACGATTTTGTTCTAGGGCCTCGTCGAAATGTATATGTTTGATCGTGTAAGGCCACGAAACTTGCAAATTGTAGAGTTTGTCAAAACTTGCTCATCAGTAACATTTGTAGCGCCAATCGAATGATTCGTAGCCACGTATGTTGGAAAGCCTCGTATATAAGCTATGTAATCTAGGGCAGCTATGTTTAACAAGTTTTAATTTGGCAAGGTAATAAGCAAGCAAGTTATAAGGCATAAGCGGTGTGATCTGAGACGTACCACGTAGGGTTTTATAAAATGAAAACTGCAAATTTTAAATAATACAGTACATAATTTTGGCATCGAGTTGAATTATTAATTTTATAGATGGTAGAACCAGCGTAGTTCGACCGGGGAAGTACCACCGCCACACCTATTTCCAACGTGAAGCATTTTTATGCGTTTCGAGAGAAGGGTGTGGTTGCCGGCAACATTTTATGTGAGGAGACCATCTTAGTCCTGAGGAGAAGCAACGCATCTGTGATTGAGTTCAGATAGAACCCATGTTTTATTTAAAGTTGCTCGCCCATGTCCATGGGCGGCAGTGGCCGCTTACCGTCAGGTGGATGCATGCTCGTTTGCTACTTCAATCGAATAAAAAAAATGTAATCGAGACGCAATTTCTTGTTCAAAAAGAAGCAAACAAAAGTCGGACATTGTAAACGTGAACGTAACTAGTAGGAAATTTTAGATCAAAAAGCCTTGACTTAACGTCTCGATAAAATATTGAAACGTACCATATTCTCCCCTTTTTTTATCTGTCAGAAGTAGCAAACGAGCTAAGTCCACCTGATGGTAAGTGGTCACTGCCGCTCATAAAGATCTGTAATCAACTTCATACAGCACATGGGTTCCATCTGAAGCCAATCACAGATTGCTACTCCCGACTATGATGATTGCCTCACGTGAAAATGTGCCGGCAACACCCTTCATTCTTCTACATTCATCGAAACGCAAGGAATGCTTTACGCTGTGTAAATAGGTGTGACGGTGGAACTTCCCCGGGCGAACTACACTGGTTCTACCACCTTGAAAATTTACGATATACATGACTATAACGCAAATTATACTGATTGTTACAGTAGATAGCATATCAAATCGTAATACCTACGAATTCTCCATTGTAATTCATTTGAATTCTCACATAAATAAATTTGCAGTTCAGTGCGGTCCATAACTACAAATACACACCTGTGTTAAGAGAGAAATAAAGAACTCTAGACGAATTACATTTCTATTAAAGTGTACATTTAGAATGAAAATTAATACAATGATTACGAGTTTCCCGAACTATTTACATTGGACTTTATTTTATTCAATTATGGACAGGTTTAAGGAGCAACCAGTATTACCTACATTATTATAGAGTATTTACTTAAAACAAAGCATACCCCGTCTTCCCGTTGCACTACTTATTTCAAACCCTTAAAACTAATTAATTCTGAATTATTGTGCGGTCCATAATTACAGTAAATGTTCCATATACTACATAGTAAAGCGCATCATCTCACTGATAATCTTTATTATTCTTGAAGTCGATTACCGACAAAGCATATATAAGTATAATAAAAACCTTTTAACGAGCTTGGGACTTTAAACGTTACCCAATGTTTCTTTTATACCGGTATTTATACAACCCGGTCCGTTGCCCGATAAGGCAACGCGCTCAGGACTCTGATTGCGTTCTTTTGGCGTTCCCGGGGTCCTCTTTGTAGCACCGAGGACGGCCACCGGGAGGGTTTTAGTGCGGTAAAAATCCCACATAACTGCCACTCCCACGGCGTCGGGTACCTTTTGAAGGTTTCCCCCTCGACAAAAAAGTGTCTTTATACGTTTATCAATGTTAAATTGGCTTCAGCTTGTAAAACATTTCAGCTATAGGAATGTGAACAATGTCATATCGATACGAATTCCCGCTTATGTCATAAGTCACCCACAAGGATTGATTACAAAATTAAAAAAATGTCGTTTTTCATAATAATGATTGGATTCTGAATATGGTAAAAAAATGACATGCCGGTAGTCGACTCAAGATTAACGATATGAATTTTAATTCAAGCAAGCTCTTATCAATGACATTAAATTTATTTCTACAACAAACATGGTCACATTTTTGTTACAATAGCGACAAAGGTAAAGCTCCAATGATGATATGCTCAAAATACTGTTTCGTGGCGGTAAACAAGTGTACTGTTATACAATTCATGGCACTTTGGATGGAAATTTAATTGACAAATAATAAAGCAAATATTTAATCATTTTCTTATTCGCGAAACTCATTAAAACGTATCAAAATTACTTCTGTTGATAGCTTACACAATTCACTTATTTAACCCCAGAATATGTCAAAACATGCAAAACTTTGGCCGGATCTACTGAATTAAAAATAATGCTGAAGTCTTTAAATTTACAAATTAGTCCTAACCTAAAAGATCATAGTCTCAAAACTTCCCTTGTCTCTATTTTAATAACCTTAAGGCTATTTAGTTTAAAATTTCCATCATCGTCATCACAAGCATCAGTCTCAAAAGAACCATCTATATATTATTTTTACGGTAAATAATCATTTCTTTATTATACTGTCGAAATCTAATTGAGGTCCATAAGCAGCTTTGGCGGTCCTTCGCGTGAGATAAACTTTACCATCTTTTATATAATCTCCGCAGCCCTTATTTACTTCATAAGGAATTTCTTCTAAATTAGGAGTATTCTTACAATTATCTCCACAGACACCATTCTCTTTTTCCTTACATTTCTCTGCTACTCCATTGTGTTTAACTCCATTTTTAATGCCATTCTGTGCTTTTTCGTGAGATTCTTTAGCAGCTAGCCTCGCTTTGGACTTATAGCTCTTCGAATAGAAATTCAGGAACAGTATAAGAAAGATAGTTACATTAGCAGATATGAAGAAGGTGAAACCAGTGGCATACTGGCAACGTGGAGAGAAATAAGTCCAGGCGCAGTACGAGAGCATAAGCACGAACTGGATCTGAAATTATTACAGAGTATTATGAAACTTATATGCATACTGTAGCGGCTTGTGTAAGTAAAAGTAGTACTTCAAGTCGATATTACGATCAATTGATATTTTATTGTTACACCAGTGCTTATTAGAGACATAATGTGAGGGTGAGTAGGATTTAGGAAATTTGTGCCACTGGCTAATTCACTGACCGTGGACAATAGGAAGACTTTTCATATAACTGTAATTGCTTATTTGGATGTCGATATAGTGTAGGGTAAAACTCTTCAATACGCCCCAGCGGACAATATGCCCCACCACTCTTACGATCAGACAAACAGAGATAAAGAGTAAGTTCCGACGAGTACGCAACGGCACCACTAGGCTTTCCACTTGTATGATGTATGAAGCTGCTTTATGAATTTCGTTTTAAATTTATAGCGAAATCTTTGAATACGAGCTTTGGACATATTCCGGTGAGTACTATATAAATTTGTTAACCTAATGCCCTGTTTTTTTATTAAAATTACAATTAGAAATATGAAAACTGCGGTAGATAACCTATAAGTCCACATGTTGTTCTAACTCATAAAATAATCATGGCGGCATTATTGAACCCGGGGCATATTGTAGTTAGAATTTTACAACATGCCCCGGTTGTAATGGTATAATACGCCCCAATTTTAAAATCACGTAAAAAAGTAAATATTTCCTTTTCTTTTTAGAAATGCTGCGAGACTATATTCGGTAATCTATGCGCGCGACCTGGTCCAAAGAAAAGATGCATGAAGTTCTGGCGAGAGAACTTAAAACTATTGACAAAGAAGAGCGTGAAAAAGAATCAAATACTACACAAATTTCGGAGTACTTGAGGGACCCCTTTAGGGCCTTTGATTAAAGTAACACCTCCTAAACTTCAAGATATACTCCCTAAATTTCCTGAAGAAACACGAATATTTTTTTCAACGACGTCGTTCCTTGCAATGTATTGAAAGCGAAAACAGGAAGCTGATATTTTAACGTCACCAGCAAAAAAAAATGCAATTGTGAAAAAAAAGAACTCGTGATGCTATTAGTAAGAAAAAAAATATAATACATTAAAAAGAAATAGAAATATGTTAATTGTTATGATTATAAAGTTTATTGACATTTAAGATTTAAGAAAAAAAAATTTTTGTATTTCTTGTATAAGAGAGATAATATATGATGACTGGTGTTTAAAACGTTTCTTATTTTCATTTTATGTCTAATATGTTTATGTATGTTTATGAGTGATATCACTCATAAATAATATGACTGTTTTTCTCATAGAATTATTATTATTATTGCAGATCAAGGGGCATTTTGTGAAATTACTGAGGCATTTTGTAAACGGGTGCCATTACAAAACGCCCCGCCTAAAGTTTTAGGAAAATGCCTATCGTACTTAATTTTGAAGTGTTTCTCGCCAAATAAAGATGTCATAATGATTAACAAATAACCGCTTTTTGATTTCTTATACAAACACCAATAAAAAACTGCAACAGGCTGATTTTATTGATCTCTAAAAAGAAGTGGGGTATATTGTAGAGTTTTACCCTATATGAAAACATGAATTCTCAATTGAATATTTAATATAACGAAATCAGAATAACTCAGTTTTCATGTAATGAAAATGTTTATCTTTAACGCATCAAGTATAACCTATGTGCATACACGCAGAATAATGAATGAAAATATTGTTTATAAAGATTTTACGCAAATTAAACAAAGTATTTCTAAATACTCACCAACTGCATGGTAGTGACATATTTCTTCCACCACAAGTACTTCTGAAACCTGGGTCCGAGGCCTGACAGCAGATAGTAGGTATACATGACGACATGGACTACAGAGTTGAGGAGAGCTAGCACTGCGCCCTCACCGCCTGCAGCGAATTTCAAGTAGCTCCAAGAGTACAAAGCCATTATCACGTGATGATAGACGTGGAGGAAGGTCATCTGGAATTACATTACATAATATCATTGACGACTCCTTAGGATTAACACAATGGGTTTCAGGTTGATTCCCAGCCAGACAGATTTTTGGATGATGAATTTAGATTTCTGTTCTGGGTCTGGGTGTTTGGGTTTCGTTTATGTCCATGACACCCACAAAATAGAAGAAATCCTAGTGTGGGGCTTTGAGAGTAAAAAACGTTAAAAAATTAACATTCGCCATAGGGTTGAAGTAAGGTTAGACCGAGAAAGTACCACATCCATTTCTGGAGTAAAATTATTTCTTCGTTTCAGCAGAAGGATTTGGTTTCACATAAGGCTACTATTATAGCCCAAGGAAAAGCAATGCATCTGTAATATACTTCAAATAAAACCCCTGTTCTGTATAAAATCGGTGAGAAATTATATACGACTAGGGTATTTCCGCCGCTTCGCTCCCTTCGGAATAGTCTACTACAGTAACGGCACAGATCCTCACAAACTTTCGTAAATGCAATGTTAATAAGATTATGTAAAAATACCTGTTTATCTTTTTTTCTTAGCACGAAGAAGACAGTATCAAGCAGTTCAGTGAACTTCGCAAAGAAATACCACCAGCCCAAATCTAGCAACTGAAATAGGAAAAAAAATGTTTAGTGGTTGTTTTAAAATGTGTTATTTTTTTTTTTCCTAAATAATTATATCGAGGACTACACATTGGTTGGCTTTAGCATGACATGAGCATTAATAACCCAGAGGTATAAAAATATATCTAATTCACAGCGGCTTGAATATAATTACTTTTAACAGAGAAACGAATAAAATGTTAGACCATACTTCCTTTCCTACAACTAATATAGTGAAATAAGTTGAAGGTGAGATTTATAATAAAAAGCTCGTAACAAATAACGACACAGAATATCTATAAGCTAATCGAATCCAATTGAATACATCCACGAAGGGGTAGGTAAAAAAAGGCATCAACAAATCCGATTAACGGAGGTAAGTAACGCAGACATTACGTAAATTGTTTTTGAGTACCTATTCATGATAAATCGATAGACGTACGAAAATTCGCGCATTTAATAGTTCCTTGATATTGAAGGTTCCTAGATGTTTGACGTTAAAATGTTAGTAAACATATAGGTATATCTCATTATCATGGATGATATCGTTAAAATAAATCTTGGAGTATCGCTTAAAAAGAAATAATAGTTATCACATAGATTACGTATTTGTCATGTTGATGTCGCTAATTTTAAGAAAGATTTTATTTTTGTTGAAATTATTGTTGAGCAAAATAATAAATAAGAAAATTAACAAAATTAGTCATAACAGATCTGAAAATTTTCACTTATGTTGACAAGGATTTTGATCAACTTAAGGTACACCACATTGCTTTTATTTATGAAAAAATGGATGATATCCATAAATTTGATTAGAGCAGTCAAGAGTATGGTAAAGTAGGCAGTATTGGCATTATGCAAATCGGTTCCGACGAATCGATAGGTTGTTGGGAATCACGCGACACGCACAAAATTTGTGGGCACCGTGGAACTTTACCAGGACTTATTTCATGAATGCTAAAATTAATAATGTAAAAATAAACTATAATTGATCCTAAAATATTATTTTGTACTATTGGAATTGTGAGAACATATTAGTTGAAAAATATGATAAATAATGATATCAATACTTTCGATTTTTATTGTTGTCAAAATTTGGCTGTTACGGTGTGAATATAATTTAATTGAATACCACTAAATTTATTTAATGGAATTAATAAAAAGTGCATAAAGAATAGTTGTTGAATAGTACCACTCCCGCTCTTCCCATGGGTATCTTATGAGGCGACTAAGGACAGCATCGTCTTCCTGGGCATAATCTAACATAAATTTACTCCGGTCACTAAAGACAATTGTCAGGCACGATGACTATTTCCAAACCCTAATTAGAAAAGGCCTATGTACAGCAAATGATTTATTAAATCTTCTTGGATATAAATCTGAAGTTCAAATTGTAGATATTTGATTTTTAAATACTCTTCTTTCAACATTTTTTTATACTTTTACTAACCTAACGATAAAGCAGACGGGCTACCTGATGGAAAGTAGCCACCGTCGCCTATGGACATTCGCAACACCAGAGAACCCATTTCGCACCGTTCTTTAAGAACCACATGTCATGGAACTTCATCCTTATATTACAAATGTAACAGTGTGTACGAGCGGCGGGTACTTCAACATAAGCAAATTTTCAATTAGTCTAATTATCTTTGAAGACTCCTTAATGTTTCAAATATTTTACAGATATGCAATATTGACCTATTTTCTTATCACTACTGATGGACTTTTGATGAGGTGCTGTAAAATTAAAGTATTTTCGAAAATGTTATAGTTCTAATGTATTGTCTAAGGCGTGTAACTAATTATTACGCGCCTTAGACAATACATTAGCAAAAACACGTACAAGTAACATTGTGACTTAATTCTTCAAATAGCTTTATACAGCAATAAATTATTATCATTAAACAGTTAAAGTTTCAGTGCTAGGCACTGGTCTAGTTCCAGAACGAGAGGTATTATTTAGGTTTTAACTCGGTCGGTTATTTTGCGACGTCTTTACAACCGCATGATTTAAGAATAATGTTGCCGCGGAATTGGTATGTTTTAATATGTAGTGTTCGTTTACGTTAATCACAAATAGTGCAAAGTTTGGTACGTAAGCATACAATTAGTATTGTGTATCGTGATATAGTAGCCAAAAAAGAAAAAAAAAAGAATAATTAAAATCGGTCCCCTAACGGCGGAGTAATCCTTGTACATACATAAAAAATATATACCGGCCGAATTGAGAACCTTCTCCTTTTTAAAGTCGGTTAAAAACTAGACTGATTTCGTTGTGATGATAATCCACGCAACTGTGTTATCGTCAAAAGAAAATCAAAAGCATATCGTGAGTCGGGTACTCACGATATGCTTTTGATTTTCTTACTTATAAAGATGGTTCTTAAAAACGTTCGTCAAAATTATAAAGAGACTTTAAAAAAATCAGGAACGCTTTTTTCTATCTCATCACTACACTGTCTATGTTACAACCCTAGTCAAAATCTGACTGTCACATCATCATCATCTTTCGTCATCATAATCACACAATCACTGTTCGACAGAGGAGAAGGGTTTAGGATATCGTCTAAAATGATGACCAAGGAGACTTATTTCACTTTTCTCGCGATGCCTTTAACGTTAAAGTTTGCGATTATTAATTTTTAATAGGCATATAGCATCGAAGTGCTTGGACTGAGTTTTTAATGCGAAATTTCAATATCTGAAGCCGAAAATGTTAGCTGTATTATTAAACAATAATAGGTAATAGTAAAACAATATGAATATACCTACTAGTTTAAATTGGCTTACCATAGGATTCTGTGTATTGGACGGATACCGACACCCTGCATACAATATACCATCTCTGAAGAGATTTAGTCTGAAAACCTGCAAAAAATACATTGCCATATTACATAGTTACCCGTTGATTCAAAACTTTGTAGTCCTATAATCGTCGTCGTCAACTCATTATTGCACCACTGCTGGACACCGTCCACCGTGCTGGACAAGTACGAATTGGTGGACTTCACAAACCTCCGAGAACTGTTTTTTAAAGAACTTTTGGAACACCGAAAAGCAGTGATAATTAATTTCTAATACGCACATAATTTTGAAAAATCAGTGGTGCGTGCCTGGGTTTAACCTCAGACCTCCCGATCGAGAGAGCAAGTTTCAACCATTAGGCTATCACTGCTCTACTTCCTACTTCTAACATACAAATAATAGAAACCTCACCTTAACACATAACATGGCCGCCAAGACCACCTGAGAAGCGTTGTAATAGCTGAGGAGCTTGTTCATCCTCAGCGGCTGCCGGTTCTTCATCACGCGCGGGCCGACCCTGATGAAGATGAGGTACGCCACCACGACGGATATGATCGGCATCGGGCTGGACATCATGAACCAGGAATCCACCAATGCACCTGGAAGAGTTTTGGTTAACGTTTAATAAGCTTTTTATATTAGGATTTTATTTTTATTGTCATTTTTTTGACAGTGAAATACTATCTTATTTCTACTTATAATAGTTAAAGTGATTTTTTATAACTTGTCGTGGATAATAGAGATTAAACTATCTTTATTATCAACGACGACTTATAAAGATCCGTTTAAACATTTTGAAATATTTTTATGTGGCAATTCATTCCAAAAATAAATACTCTATCTATTAATATCAATGTCTTTAAATTGTCTATTCAAATGAACGGTAATTAGGAGGTTTCTCAAAAAAGATGCAAAAGCTGTGGCCAACGACATATTAGCGACCCTCCTTGGTTGCAGATGTCTCTAAAGGACGATTGGGTACAACCTACTATTGTCCCACTGCTGGGCACGGGTCTTCTGGCAGAATGAGACAGGCCATAGTCCACCGCGCTGGCCTAGTGCGAATTGGTGGACTTCACAAAAAATCTCGGAGGTATCTCCGAGATTTTTTTTTAAAGGACTCTTGGGTGTGGAGGTTTCCTCACTATGTTTTCATTCACCGAAAAGCAGCGATAATCAATTTCTAACACGCACATATTTTTTTAATCAGCGGTGCGTGCCTGAGTTTGGACCTCGGACCTCCTGATTGAGAGGGCAAGTTTCAACCATTAGGCTTTCACTGGTCTCAAAGACTCCAGGTTTAATAAAAAAAGGTTCAGCTGTAAAGGCGCTTAAACTAGGTCTTATAATTTATACAAAACCAAGATAAAGTGTCTCATTTATTATACCCACAAGCTTCGAACTATAAGGCTGCGTGCACACAGCTGATTATATTATTTTACCGTAATTTGCCGGCCTAGGTGACGGTTAATAACGAATGCTGTCTAAAGGGGGTAGAACCAGCGTAATTCGACCGACCAGGGACACCACACGTATTTCTAGCACGAAGCAGTTCTCGCATTGCGATAGAAGCGTGTGGTTGCCAGCACACTTTTCTATAAGGCGACCATCCTAGTCCTCGAGAGTAGCAACGTAACTATGATTGACTGAACCCATAGCCTAGTTGAAGTTGCTTACAGATGTTCATCAGGTGGACTGTTTGCTCGTTTGCTTCTCCGATCAGTTAAAAGAAAACAAAAAAAAATGAATTGTTTTAAACAATTAGATTATGTGTATTTTATCTTAAGAATTCACATTTGACGAACTCTTTTGATCACGTTGTACCTCAACAGATATTTAGTATATTCGGACTAATGTAAGAAACATTTTAATCTTTTTCATTGAATATTAAGCATATGAAATAGCTTTAAAATCGTGGCGCTCGAATAGATGAAAAATAAAAGTGATTATTCCACGGAAATCATGAACAACGAAAAAAAAGATACTAGCATCGTTTTTTAAAAAGTGACACAACAGAACACTGAACATACTAAAAAAATTATGCCCGTGTCACGTGAAACTTTTAGTTGCCGGCTCAGTTAAATACTTTGATGAGACGATTGCGATAGTCTTCAGGAGTAGCAACTAGGGATTGCAATCCGGCCTGATTTTCAATCCGGCCGGATCCGGCCGTTTTTTTCTCAATCGCGCCGGATCCGACCGGATCCGGCGCAATTAATTGAACGGTTAAAACAGTGTAAAAAAAGGATCGATTTCTAACGGTAAATATTTTCGTAATGTGAAATCTTTGTAAAAATATACAGTCACCGGATCCGGTCGAGGTCCGGATCCGGTGGTGAATTGGTACCGGATCCGGTTTGTGTAAATTTCTGCCGGATCCGCCGGATTACCGGGTCCAGATTGCAATCCCTAGTAGCAACGCGTCTGTCATTAACTTCAGATAAAATCCTTAGGTCGAATATGATTATGAAAACTAGATTATGCCTGAGGCTTTGCTCGCTTTGTTCACATTCACCGCGATAATGAGTTAATCCTGTGTTCATTTTGATCGTTAACTATGCGTGTGCTAAGGCTCAGCAAAATTCGACTTGTAACTGGTGCCTGTAAGAGTAACATACATCCTCATAAATTTTATAACATTAATAAGACGAAATCGCTTTACCGCACCGGTCGCACACTGGTATGAATCCAGCCTAACTACGGATACGCTAGTAATCCACTGCAAAGCTACTGCATTGCGAATTGACGTAACCGTCTGGCAAATAACGTACAAAACTTTCGTTCTACAGCTCGCATATGAAAAATTCAATGAACTTCTTTTGATTGGGCCGTATTTCGTAAAACCTGGATTTTTATTACAAGCTTTATAAAACTTGCCTTAACATCGATGCGGGAAGGTGATATTGTCGTATGTTGAAAAAAATATTTAAGTTATACACATAAAATCAATTACAGAAATATTATAATGATTGCGTTGCTTAGAAATGGTTTATGGTTTAAAATTCAATATTTACTGAATAAAATAGTAATAGACCATCTTATTTAAAAGATATGTTTTTATAAATTGATTTTTTTTGAGTGGCTTTTAAACTGGTTAATTCAAAGAGAATTTAAGTGCACTATATTTTGCAAGACGAGCCTAACGAAGTAGCAATAGTTTATTTTAAACCCAAATTCGTTTGTACTATCAATAAAAATGGGTGAATGCGATTCAGAATTTATTTATCTGCTTAAAACAATCAAACAATAAATACGAACTATATAATTAAAAGATATGAATATACACTTACACTCTTTTTCATTAAAAATCCATCTTCTCTATCAAAATTATTACAATTATACCCAATGTTATAATTTTTAGATGTAAGGCCACCGAACACTACTAGTGCATAAACATCGGCAAAACCTAACTTGATTAACTTTGTGGTGTTTCATTTAAATTGGATTTGGTACTTTTCGCGTCTACCACCTACATTGCCATTAGCTGTAAATCAATCGTGTTGGTATTTAGTACAAAAGGAATTGAAAGAATCTCGTTATCTTGTTATGTGGGCTGCGTTCGGGAAATTACGTAGTATCTTCTCGTCCACAATTCCTCAGTGCCTGAAGTCGAAATTAATCGAGCAATGTGTGTTGCCAGTGATGACTTACGGCGCCGAAACGTGGTCCTTCACATTAGGCCTCATTCGGAGGCTCAGGGTCGCTCAGCGTGCTTTGGAGAGGGTTATGCTCGAAATTTCGCTACGAAACATGATTCACAACGATGAAATCCGTAGACGAACAAAGCTTATCGACATAGCTCTCAAAATTAGCAATCTGAAGTGGCAATGGGCCGGCCACATCGCTCGTAGGACCGATAACCGATGGGGAAGGAAGGTCCTCGAGTGGCGACCCCGTTTAGGCAAAAGGAGCACAGGTCGCCCCCTCATCAGGTGGACCGATGACCTGAAGAAGACAGCAGGAAACCGTTGGGTTCAGAAGGCACAGGACCGGTTGAAGTGGCGTCATTTAGGAGAGGCCTATGTCAAGCAGTGGACCTCAAAGGGCTGATGGATGGTTGGATGGATGTTGCAAAGTACAGTGGCGCAGCGCAGATCAATGTAGACGTGGGCGAACTCCTATCAGAGAGGCCCCTTTTCTATAATTCCCAATAGCTATCCAGTAAATGTCCACCAATTCGCACTTGGCCAGCGCGGTGGACTATGGCCTAAGCTCTCTCATTCCGAGAAAAGACTCGTGCCCAGCAGTGGGACAGTAATGGGTTGACGACGATCCAGTACATCTCTCACATAACGAGAGCAGTGATAGTATAACGGTTGAAACTTGCCCTCTCGATCGGGAGGTCCGAGGTTCAAACCCAGGCACGTACCACAGATTTTTCTAAAATTTTGTGCGTATTAGAAATTAATTGTCTCTGTTTTTTGGCGAGGGAAAACATCGTGGGGAAATCTACACACCCGAGGGTTCTTTAAAAAAATGTTTTCGGAGGTGTGTGAAGTCAACAAATTCGCACTTGGCCAGCGCGCTGGGTTATGGCCTAAACTCTCTCATTCTAAGAGAAGCCCCTGCCCAGCAGTGGGAAAATAATGGGTTAAAGAAAGAAAAAAAATCTATCGTAACAATGCTGTTTTGGTCTACACCTCCATCTTCAAAGAGGCCTCGCGAGACCCCTTTAGGTGCGAGGCTGTGGGCGACGGATCACTGCGCCCACGCCCAGCTACGCCACTGGCAAGGTATATGGTTCGCCGGTAATATACCATCGTCACAAATTTCTTGCATGAAGCAGTTTTTACCTTTCAATAGAGGGGTGTGGTTACCAGCTCACATTTATATGAGGCAACCATCGTTAATCTCGAGAGTAGCAACGCATCTCTAATTGACTTCAGATAGAACTGTTGTTCATTATAACGTTGCTAACAAATGTTAAAATACGTTGATTTATTGCGACATGAGGTTGACGGCATGCTAGTTTGCTACTTCAATCTTATAGCATAATCACCTCGCTGGCCGACTCGGGGAAACCACCGTCACATTTTATTGTCAAGGAGATAATCGCTGCTATACTTTGATCCAACAGGTGAGGTAAGATGTCGAGAGATGTTTATACCATGTTATTTTACTCTTTGGTTTATACCAAGCGTTCAAAACTAACCCTCAGGTCAGCATGGACGTCGCCAGCCGTTAAGCAAAGAGAGAGGGCTACTCATTTCAAAAACCACTTCCTTTTTTTGTTCTGGAGGGGGAAAATCTTCAAAAAGTACCCAACGCCGTGGAAGCGATGCAAGGTTATGAGGGATTTTTACCGCACTAAACCCGTACCTACTGCCTGCATTGGTTTTTGAAACTCTAGGTAAGGTGGCCGCTGCCTACTTAGGCGTCACTTAACGTGTCTGATATTTCGTGATTCTTGAGGGCGGAGCAGCTGCCTCAAGAAATAACTAAGATAAATGTTTATCATCAACTCATCTTTGTTGGGTATAAGTCACTATTCAAAGTGAAGCCATAGTTTATTATGCTGCCAAACGCAGACATTTTACCATAGAGTTTAATAAAATGTACGGCTTTGAAATAGTCAATATTTGCTATTTTTTTTAAATAAAATATCATGTTCGCCTCGTTGTGTTCCAAAGGATCCTTGGCACACGTTTACTGTCAATATACAAGCTATAAAAATAGTTTTTGGTACTCACTTTTCCCAATCTTCAACGAGTCGATGTATTTGTCCATTTTCTCCAAATAACTCATTGCTGCGTTTTCACCTTGATACCTGGAAAGAGTTCATAAATTACTAAATGTCAAAGCATGCGTGGAAATGTCAAAGTCAATTAATTTCTTAATTTTATTAGGTTAATATGTAGCAGTTATAAAGGTATAGGTATTATTGGTAAAATAAAATGAAGTTTATGTTTATACTCGTACTAGCTGACCCGACAAACGTTGTTTTGCCATATAAAAAAAAAACAAAGTTAAGGGTCGACAACCCTTATCACTAAGGGGTATGAAAAATAGATGTTGGCCGATTCTCAGACCTACTTAATATGCTTACAAAATTTCATGACAATCGGCCAAGCCGTTTCGGAGGAGTATGGCAACAAAAACTGTGACACGAGAATTTTATTACATATCGACGCTGGAAAGTGTAATTGCCATAACTCGAAGAAAAAAATCTAATTTCAGTTACAGACATAAAGTTAAATTGGTAGTAACACGGGTAATGAACCAATTACACTAATATTAGAATGGATTCGTAGACAACATGTCATATTTTATTTGAAATTTATTACCTACTTACAAAACAGTAGAACCCAAAAGCTATCAATTTTGAATTTTAATAGTTTTTTTTTTGGCTCCAGTAAGTAGCATCAGGGTCACTTTCTGATTTTCGTTATGTAAATTTCAGGTTTCTTATGTTTGTGTATTCAAATTGTGAAATTAGGTAAGAAACATGTAGGATGCAATATTGCACTTTTATAATTTTACAATCCCACGAAGATCCCGAAGGATATGTTTAACTGTGCTACAGTAAAATTGAATTTCCTCAGCGTTTGTATGAAAATAGAGGAATGTTTAATATTTTATTAGGTCCGTAAAGTACTCTTAGTACAAGTATGAGTGTTTCATTTTCCTCTAATCACGTAGACGATGATGTTTTTTAGAAACCTAATACATTATTTATACAGACACACAGAACACACAAAAAGCCTTCGACATTCGCCGAAACTTACAAAAGGCACCCCACGCCGTGGGAGCGACGCAGTGTTATGTGGAATTTTGACCGCACTAAATCCCCCCGGTGACCGTCCTCGGCGCTATAAAGAGGACTTCGGCATCTCGCAACTGGAATCCTCTGAGCGCGTTGCCCCATCGGGCTCCTCCCAGATGGGTGGCTGGGCCCACCCCTCAATATAGTCCTTACGACGGTATGCGACCACACATACAGCGAACCAAGAACCATCTCGGATGGGCGTCCCCATGGGTCCCAGTCAAGCCCCGTCACGAGTGCACTCCAGTTCCGGGCCATACTCTCAGCAATTGCGCCTAGCGGCCCGGTACTCCGCGTACGCTTCCTACCTTTCTTCGGCGTCGTCGAGCCCTGGTGTACCGGCGCACACATGTATGCTGCACGCAGCCGTTCAATGTGCTCCGACCACCAGTACACCGGACTCCTCCAGCCAGGTCTGACACGCGGCATCGCGGTATCGCAGATAGCCGTCATTCCATAGCTTATCCAGTTTGCCTAGCCTCCTCCTGAGGATTGAGTCCGTCATCCCCCTCTGCAGCACTGGACCACGTGGGCGGCAATGACGAGCAGGTCTCTGTCGAGACGCCTCAGTGCCCATCGCCGTGGACGGTCGTACGCGCGGCAGGCGCTCACAGCCAGAAGCCGCAACGCTACGTCCAGCAGAATGTGGCGATGGTCAGACAGCAAGACAAGGTCTTCGGCCACCTTCCACCTACGATCAAACGCTCGGCAGGAGAGTCGGCCACGAAAGACCTATGACCGACTCTCCCTACCAGCGCACGCATTCACCACCATGCCACGCCGCCACGATTCAGCAGACGCAGGTCCAACCCAGCACTCAAGAGTGACGCGGCCTCTGACGCCGTTGCGCCTGCCTCCCCAGGCCCGTGAGTGGGCGTTGAAATCGCCAAAAACGATCACCGGCCGAGGAAGACAGGAGCGAACGCAGTCCGCCACTCTGTCGAGGAACGCCTCGTATGGCATCAGGCTGCAGTTGGGGGTGACGTACACTTCTAGCACCGCGAGAGGACTCCTCGCGAAAGGACTCCACTGCGACAATACCCCGCTCAGAGTGGAGTCTGGTGCACAGAGGATCATCCTCATCACCCACCCTGTACACAACTACGGTGTGCGCATCGTCCCCAGTCCAGCGCGGATGCACCAGAACTCTAAATGGCTCCGTTACCACCAGGGCAACCGAGCAGTTCGCGACGCATTGCAGGAGTAAGTCCTACGCTGCGCGACAGTGGTTCAGGTTTCCTTGGAGGATCGTAAGTGACGAAGATCTGTCCATTAAGAGGCCATCGCTTTCCCTGCTTGACGACGGGACGACACGCTGGAGTGCGCTGGCCCGTCGGTCCTCTGCGGGCTGGCTGCCAAGGCGATGGTCGCCCGGACGCCCGGGGTCTGCGCACAAGGTGCATTTCGATACCTACGCTACGCACTGGCTCGCCCTATGTCCGGGCTCGCCACGAGCGTAGCATAGGTTGTTGCTATCTCTGGCGCCAGTGCAGACGTGCGGCGCGTGCCCCAATCGAGGCAGCACCTCCACTCTGACGGACACCCAGCCCACCAGGAGTCTTTTTGCGGCGGCCAAATTGCGGATGGCCGTCAGGGGACAGAGAACCCAAGCCGTACCCAGTGCATACGGCCTCCTTCGCACCACGCCGAACCTGTCGTTGGTAGCGAGGCACCTGCAGGCGGTGGCGATGGCACTGGGGATGACTTTCTGTGTAACAGAGTCGTTCAGGTCCATCACTCTTGCTTCCCCAGCTTCGTGGACCTCGCCACCTTTACGCTCATGTCGGTGGCGGCCGCCAGCATCAGGTGGGCTGCATGGTCATTTGCTACGGCAATAAAATCAAAAAGGTGTGGCGGTGATACATCTGCAGTCGTACCACAGAGTACGTGGTGTACTTGCAAGTTTCAACTTCATTATCTCCAGGACATTTTGGAAAAGCTGTAGGCCTTTAACATGTGAGAAGAAATTCATGCCCATCAGGGGGCAAAAACAGTTGCAGTAATCTACGATTATTTATGTGTATCCTTATTCGAATAGTACATATCTGCAATGCAGTAAAAATGCTTTTAATTAATTACCCTCCCTATCGCCACCCTTCAAATTAAAATACAAATATTCGGCATATTGGGCTTTCCCTATAACTCTACCCTTTAACTGCAGCCACCCTTTCATTTTCTAAATGCTTTGTCTGGCATCTATTTTTGTGAAGGTTGGTATTCCAATTGTAAAAAGTTTATTTGTATAACTTTTGGATCGATTGGAATATAGTTAACTATTGTAAGGGAGTTTTGGCGACCCTAGTGAGTTAAGATAATCAGTGTTTGTCGTCAAATAAAATATGCAAATGTTGTCAATATACCTTAATAATGTTATAAAAGCGAAAGTTTGTTATCTTGTATTATGCTTGTTTTATTATCTGATTAAAGTAGCAAACGATCATGCAGTCCACATGATGGTACGTGGTCACCGCCGCCCATGTACATCTGTTAACAACTTCATACTGGACATGGGTTCTATCTGAAGGCAAACACAGATGCGTTGATACTCCCAAAGACTACGCTGGTCGCCTCATACAGATGTGTGCCGCCAACCACACGCTTCCAACGAAACGCAAGAACTATTTTACCCTTGAATGGTGGTACTTCATCGGTCTAACAACACTGGTTCTACCTTCAAAAAACCTTGTTACTGTTTATCGAAAAATGTACCGGTCAGATTTTCCTGAAAGTCACGCATTCTGACCTAGATTAGCAAATGATAGTCAATTGTAGTACAGCAGAGCAGACGATACCGCGAAAATAACCTAGTATATTAAAAGACTTTAAAAGATGTTTAAAATATGTCGGCGGACCACCGTGTATTTATGAAAAACACGTCGCCTAAAATAATTATTTTAGTTAATTTAAAGATCGAAAATTGTTTGTTTATTGAATTAGCAATATTTAGTGATTTTTAGAATTGTAATTTAGTTTACCCTCCATTTGTTATTGTCACCTCACCAAACATTGTTACAAAAGGCGAGCGAAAGGCGGTAGAAAAAGATTCTTGTTTAACCGTCTAAGCCATTGGACCTCCTCAATTGTGAATAAATCGAAGGATCCTGTGTTTTACTTGAAATCTTCAAGAATGGACAGTAATAAAGACTCCTGGCCATCTTGACGTCACGACCACTTATATATATTACAAGGTGGTAGAACCAGTGTAGTTTGACCGGGGAAGTACCACCGCCACACCTATATCTAGCGTGAAGTATTTCTTGCGTTTCGAAAGAAGGGTGTGGTTGCCGGCACACTTTCACATGAGGCGACCATCATAGTCCTCGGGAGTAGCAATGCATCTGTGATTGACTTCAGATGAAATCCATGTTCTGTATGAAGTTGATTACAGATGTCCATGGGCGGCAGTGACCAGTTACCATCAGGTGGACTGCATGCTCGTTTGCTACTTCAGTGAAATAAAAAAAAAAAAAAACAAGTGTAAGCATTTTGGCTTATAACGGTATCACAATGAACAAAAGCTGACCCATCGCCATATTAGAATACTAGTCATTGTATTTGACTGACCACTTCGACGCACAACTTGTTTTGATTGACAAAAGACAAGCCAAATTTGTCATCAAATTAGTCACGTATTGACAAAAGCTTTTTTATTTTTGTATATTAGTAACTTTACAATGAAATACGACATGAATGTATGATTTTTTAAATATAGACTGAAGTAGATATCGTATGTTTTTGTACCATTTGAAATATATATATATATATATATATATATATATATATATGCCCAATTTTTTTTTAAATTTATATTATCATCTTCTACCGTAATAAGTCTAATTTATAATTAATATAAATGATTATACAAATAACACGTCACATAATAAAATAATCACGAGTTCATGAATACAGCTGAAATATAATAATAACTTAAATTATCTAAAAATTGGGATCTGTACATACAACATATGTAACACCCCAAATCTTGGAAAAGATGTTATAAGTATAAATAATTTTCAAGTTTTTTTTTATGAATCCATGCAATTATCTGTATTATGGCCGCTTTTTTGTGTCTTGAACGGAACTGTCTACCTTCCTGTGATTGATGTAAGAGGCGACTTAAACATAAAATAAAGGTGATAAGCAACAGTATTTCACGAGTAATATCAATAACTTCTCGGTCGTCATTACTCATGAGAGACGCGGTGACAATTGGCAAAAATTCTCATTACTAGACGAAAAACTCCAGGCGAGGATCTTAAAATAGTGTTGAATAGATTTAACTTTTACTTTAAGATCGGGAACCAAATCGCAAGTGCACATTTATCAATATTTTATATAAAAAAAAAAACTGTTACTCCGATTAGAATAAAGTCTAGCACAAATATAATGACGTATGTGGTAAGTGGTCGAAGAGGGAAGTGCCGCAGGCAAAAGCTAGGGTTCTATACTTCCATCCATCCATCAGCCCTTTGAGGTCCACTGCTGAACATAGGCCTCCCCTAAATTCCGCCACTCCAACCGGTCCTGTGCCTTCTGAATTCAACTGTTTCCCGCTGTCTTCTTCAGGTGATCGGTCCACCTGTTAGTCCAATGAAATGATACAATATGAGGGCCAAATATTGCATTTTTAGAGGTCGCAATTTTATTTTTATGGACAGCTTCTATTGACCCCCCCCCCCACCCCACATGTCCAAAAAATAAAATTGCATCCTCTAAAATATGCAACACAAATTTAACATTTCAATGGACTAAGTTTATAATTACGTAAATCGCGAATTGTAAGAAAATCAGCTTAACAAATGATCACCTTACGACCTTACAGTACAATAGAGTCAGTATGTCGATTGGCACACTGACCCTGCGTTAGCTGTCCACGCATCTAATGCAGCCTTTATCTCTATCGAGGGCTAGAAAGGGCAATCTTCACTCTATCACAAAACACTTGACCGTGTAGCACCGTGACGAAACGTTTGACGAACTGCGACTCTATATCGATAATGTAGAGTCACATTTGCTACGATAGAGATGAAAATGCTAAGTGTTGTGTCTGATGTGTCAAGTGTTAGTATTGTAGGACAGTAGAGCTGTAGAGACACCATTAGTTTTGAGCTTATAGGATAATAAAACTTTTTTGATTTATTATTATAAAACTAAAACAAAATTTACTCGGTTACTGACTTATAATAACAAATATTAGCTTTATTTATTCTTTTATATTAATTTTAAACATTATTATTGTAAAAGGCAGCTATAGTACATTCTGAGAGAGAACATATTTTTCTATAATCCAGCATTTTATTAACTTTATATTTAATTTAATGGAAAGCTCTTTTGTGCACTTGGCTTTATCCTTGGCACAGGAATCCTATTTAACGTGTTTTGAGTTTAATTAAATATATATCTATCAAAATTCAACAAGCTGAAATAGTTTTCTTATTTTTAACTAAATTACAATAAAAATAGGCTATAAAATAAATAAGAAAGATAAAGCTCAAAACTATATTTACGCCAATTTAAAATAAAATCAACGCAAATACATAATTCTAAACGCCACATAATTGCTGCCAGAAGAAACAATATTCTCTAAGTTTAAGTCTTGATAAAACTATTTTTTTTCTGCATAAATAATAGTCCATTTATGTAGTATGTTCAGATAGGAACTGAGATTAGGAAAAGTTTTGTTTATAAACATTTCTATTGTCACCCCCTACAATGATTCGTTCAACACTAACACTATAAGGTTTCCCGGTTATCGGCCCTTATTGTATTCGCATTCTTAAAAGCTATTGTTTAGTACTTAGCTCTGTTCCCTTAGTGCGAGTTTATGACATTTCCTAAAAACAATCATTTGATGTTTTGTCGCATACATTGCTAAGTAAATTGCAAGGTATAGGCTGAGAAGAAAACGTAAACGTGTAATGTACGTTGCATTGTATGGAATAATTTCTTACTGTTACTATTTTTGCGCCATTGTATTTAAAAAGGTAATAAATCTGTCTACAACTCATGTTGTAGAATTCGCCGTGTAGCTTAACAACCCACGTTGCTCAAGACTCGTCCCAAAGTTAATGAAATCAACTGCAAATAAGATTACACGCTTTCTACACTCATACACGCTTTCGACACTCATAAACCCACACTAGGATTTTCTCCCGTATCCATGGACACACACAAGGCGAATACACAAACACCCAGACACAAAATACAAATCTAAACTCATCATTCAGATACCTGTCTGGCCGGGAATTGATCCCGGGACCCATTGCGCATCAGACCGATATAGTAACCGCTCCGTCACGTCGTCGAAGATTAGTTATATCTGAGATTGGCCATTGAGGTGGTGCAGTATTAAACGACTAAAAACCAAGAACCAGAACGTATTAGCTTCACACTGCTCATAATAACCAAAAATTATTGGAGATGTATGCATTGTACAGAATTGTACTCTTTTATCTTGTCTAAGATTGGTCAAAAAACACGTTTTTTTTAAATAAAGTTAAATAATAATAATATAATAATATAAAGGTAATATAAAGTTGCAAACGAGTATGCGGTCCACCTGATGGTAAGTGGTCACTGCCGCCCATGGACACCTGTAAGCAACTTCATATAGAACATAGGTTCTATCTAAAGTCAATCACAGATGCGTTGCTATTCTCGAAGACTAGGATTGTCGTCTCATATAAAAGTGTGCCTGGGTGTTTGTGTATTCGTCTTGTGTGTGTCGACGGTACACACGACACAGGAAAACATCCTGGTGTGGGGCTATAAGTGTAGAAAATCGTACAGATGGTAGAAGTAGTGTAGTTCGCCCGGGGAAGTACCACCGCCACACCTATTTCGAGCGTAAAGCATTTCTTGCGCTTCGATGGAAGGTCGTGGTTGCCGGCACAGTTTTATATGAGGCGACCATCTTAGTCCTCGGGAGTAGCAACCCATCTGTACATTACTTTAGATAGAACTTCATGTTCTACATGAAGTTGATTACAGGAGTCCATGGGCGACAGTGACCACTTACCATCAGGTGGACTGTATGCTCGTTTGCTACTTCAAACTTTAGAAATAATATTATTAATTTAATGCTTAAGTTTCGGTAATTATAGCCTATGTACGTCTGATATATCTATATTACAAAAAAACATCGCCTGTGACAGTTAGATTCGACCCGCCCTCATTTCTGTAACTAAATCAATGTATTCTTTTGTTTAATGTTACAAAACATTCCAGTCTGAAGGTGAGTAAGCTAATCAATTACTCCGTTTCACAATTTATATAGGTAACATATATTGCTTCGTTTGTTTGTAACAATGTATATAAAATAGCACGTCATCTTTTTATGCGAACAAAAAACATACCGACCACTACGATAAACTACTTCCCCCTTTTTAAAAACGCTTACAAATACTAATTTGCAGCAAATACTTAAAATCGGCACAAATGTTTGTAGTTACGTAGTTAAGCTACAAAAACTTGTTAGGTACCTAATTCTATGATAGTTTATTTCTTGTTTGCATGTCAAAAAAAAACATTTTTTTTATTTATTTGCCCACAAAATGTACATTTTATATATGTGTTGAGGTCCACGTGTTAAACAATAATACATGCTTGTGTTAGGCGGACCTCGCTCTTTCAAATGTATTTACACATGAAATTTCAAATAATATTGATTCGAGCCTAGTTAATAGCTTTTAAAAGAAGGCTTTACTTGATATTACCGAGTTTTTACACCTGATGATTAGACACTTTTATTTCATTTATCATCTGAGGTGATTTATCATCATAGGTTGCATGTTTTTTTTTTATAACATAAGTAAACAAACGAGCATGCAGTCCACCTGTTGGTAAGTGACAATGAGCATAGACATCTGTAAGCAACTTCATATAGCACATGGGTTCTACAAAAAATCACAGATGCGTTGCTATTTCCGATTGTCGTCTCATATAAAAGTGTGCCGGAAAATAGAAAATAGATTTTTTGTTTGTTACTCTGTGGCGCATAAGTTAACGGTCGGATTTCGCTGAAATTATGCACACCAGGTGGTAGAAATAGTGTAGTTCGACCGGGGAAGTGCCACCGCCACACTTATTTCTAGCGTGAAGCAGTTCTCGCGTTCCGATAGAATGGTTTGGTTGCCGGCACACTATTATATGAGGTGCCCATTTTGGTTCTCGGGAATAGCAATTTGTGATTGACTTCTGGTAGAATCCATGTTCTATATGAAGTTGGTTAAATGAGTGGCAGTGACCACTTACCATCAGGTGGACTGCTTGTTTGGTATTACAATTTTTAAAAAAATCATACACACTTAGTTTATAACCTAGACTAACACGTAGGATACTCGATACCTTAATAATATGCTAAAAGCTTACTCGAGTCAAAACCTAGCTACTACTCCCCTAGCTTTTTACCAAAGCCTATATGAAGTCCTATGTTACGAGGGTAACCGGTCGTGGTGGGGGGCCGGCCTAAGCTCCCACCATCTGAATATGTCGCCTCTATGTCGTCATGTATGGGTTTAACAACGGAAATGAATAATAATGAGTATCGAAGAGATACTTTGTTTTAAATATGAAGTACAACTAATCAATGAATTCATTAATTATACTAGGAATATAAATAGCATTATAAGTTACATTTACGTGAAATATAAATAGAGATGTCCATTAAAGTATAACTGGTAGTTAAGGTCAGAAATAGTAACTAATTGTAAGTATAGTTCAGTACGGAAATAGTTCGATGACGTAGGGAGGGTGGTTATGGCTACCGTAACAACCCCTTTGCACCCCGCCTCCCTGTTCACCATGAATATATTTATCGACAAACGCAACGTATAAAGCATATTAAAATTATTTTACTTGATCGCGTCAGAAGACGGTAGTGCTTTTCGAGAGTATGTACATAATTTATTTATTTATTATTTATTATCAAAAAGAACGGCAGAACCAATTACACTTATTAAGACATATTTAAAATTAATTAAATTCATTATTACATTAACATTCCCAAATTAGAAATATAGTAATAAATAGGATTTACAAGTGAGTTATCAATCAATATTTGCAAAAAATGTTTAGAATATGTATGTTTGTTTGTTTCAATTTCTTAGGCGTGTGCTACAGCTCAGACGGCTTGATAGATTGTAACATATGACGTCATTTGAATCGACCCAGGTGTCAGAGTTCGATCACAAAAGGAGGCAAACTTAATTACTTCCTTCTAAACTAGTTTCCATCCATCCATCTATCAGCCTTTTGATATTTAATGCTGAACATAGGCCTCCCCTAAATGGTGCCATTCTAACCGGTCCTATGCTCTATTAATTTAATAGTTTCCCACTGTCTTTTTCAGGTGATCGGGCGGTAGGGGCGACCTGTGCTCCTTTTGCCTTAACGTGGTCGCCACTTGAGGACCTTTCTTCCCCATTTGTTATCGGTCCTACGATGTGGCCGGCACATTGCCACTTCGGCTTGCTAATTTTGAGAGCTGTCGGTAAGCTTCGTTTGTCTACGGATTTCATCGTTAAAACTACTTTGAAGAAACTAGTTTAGTAACAAGTTTGAAGTAGCAAATTAGGGTGAATAAAAGTGGTCACTGTCATTTATGAACATCTGTGACCCGATGTTATTATTAAAAATAGAATCTTTTTCCAAACCCAATGACAAATATTGCCTCTCCTAAGAACTAATTTTGTCTGATATGTAGGTTATCTAGACTCTATACACTTTCACTGAAACGCAGAACGATTCTATGTTTACAGAAAAGAACGACTATGCTTTTACAACAAAGCTAGGAATTGGCAAAAAAATTGTACATTATTTTCGGTAACAACACCTTTTCACCAAAACGCAACAAGCGCTCTACTCTAGAAATAATATGTGTCGTAGTATGAAGACCATATTCAACGACGAATCAGAATCTATATATCTATAATAAAATATAACGTTATAACATGAGATGTGACGTTATAACGATATAAATGACTGAATATAAAACGTTCTACGAAGTTTCGTCGCATTGCGGGCGCTACCTTTTCGAATTCAATTCAATCAGCGTGACCTTGACCTCTGCTGGTTCCTTCAGAGCTTTATAATGGATGTCTTCGACTAACAAGAACTACTTGGAAGTTTTATGTAACTATCCAAAGCTCGCGGTGTTCGCTAATCTTTAGCTTGAAAGGAACGGACTGCGTAGTAGAGGCGATAGGAAAACGAAGGAACAAGTCTAAAAACTGCACTAATTGTTGGGTACACGATAAGATTTTTTATTAATGTAAGTAAATTAAATAAATTATGAAATAAATTAATAATTAGATAAAGAAATAAAATAAAAAATAACAGTTGAATGATTAAAACAAAACACCTGACAGCCTAATAACGATTGATTGCATTGAGTTACAGTAGATTGTTTTAAGCTGTTGGATTTTTTGTTTCATAAAATTATAATTTATTTAATTTAGATTTTTTTTTAATTTGCGTCAAAATAGTACCATATATATAACTATAATATTTGTCATTTACTGCAATTGCAAGCAATTAAAAAAATGGGCTTTTGCGTATGCAAAAGAAATTGACATACATACGTTCTAAAAACTTTCCTTTCCCTTTGACAATCTGGTAAAAAACACAGATGAATTGAGAATCTCCTCCTTCTTGGAAGCCGGTTAAAAAGAGAAAATAATGTTAATGAAAACAAGACTATTTAAAACTTGGCAGAAAAAGGTGCTTGTTAAAAGGTTAAAGAACTATGATTGTGCATGAGGGTTCATTAATTTTTCAGGGCAACCACCCTTCCGTTTCATGATAGCATAGCAATGACCGATTATTATCAACTTGGGGTGGTATTATTTATAGTGGAGAAAAAAATATAAATCTGATGAACTATGCAATCGAAAAACAGGTAAAACTTACGTGATAGGTGGATTGAGAAATTTCGATAAAAAAACAAAATGCGACTGAGAAAAGTGATATGTCGGAAAGGAAAAATTGTTCATTTTCATTGGCATTTATTGAGGATATTTAGATAACGTTCTAACTTGTAAGCTTTAAAATTAATTATGACTATGGTCAAACTATGTATGTTAATGACGAAGAATTACTTATTTTTGTTCTCATCATTCAGAGCAGTGATAGCCTAATGGTTGAAACTTGCCCTCCGGGATCGGAAATCGGTAGGTCCAAGGTTCAAACCCAGGCTAAACCAGTTCAAACCACTGATTTATGTGCGTATTAGAAATGAATTATATCTGCTTTTTGGTGAAAGAAAACGTATTGAGAAAACCAATACACCCGAGAGTTCTTTAAAAAAATGTTCTCGGAGGTGTGTGAAGTCCAATTCGCTTGGCCAGCGCGGTGGACTATGATCTATAACTCTTTCATTCCGAGAGAAGACCTCTGCCCATAGTGGGACAATAATGGGTTGACGATATAAAACCATCATGCAGCTCTCGAAAGTCCAATGTTGTATATACCTAGGTGGCTACCTACCATCTTCTACGGGTCATTAGTTCACCTGGTAGGTGCGGGGGGCTACTCTCCTTTTGACCATACGTGGTATCTATTCGAGAATATTTGACCAAATTTGATATTTATGGTTGATTCTCAACTCGAATAACCATAAATATTATAATCACTGGTTCTTTTTACGCTAGTTTTTGGACTTAAAAATTGGAAACTAGACGGTTATGATAAACGATAGCGGGATACAGTAAAAACATCAAGAAAATTGAATCCGTCTGGTGTCCAGAGGGTTGCAGGTTCAATGCCCAGCCAGACAGTCATTTAAATGTTAAATTTAGACCTGCACTGGGACTGGGGTAAGTATATTCGTCTTTGTAAGTATCTATGGCACTTAGAACAAGGGGAATTGTGTTATACTGAACTGAACTATACATTCTAGTTTTTGAACACCACCACGTCAAAAATCTGTCGCAAGAAAAAATAACCATACAAGCACGTATAACAGATATATGAAATCAGTTGAATAACCATACATGTACGTATAATATATGAAAATGTAAATAAATTATTCGTGTCAATACTAATTAGAATAATTTTCAACAAGTAAGTAAGGTTAGGTTAGATGAGGTTATAATCTAAACTTCGGAAGCGGGCAAACATCGTTTGGTGCAAAGAGGAGTACCATTGGCTACCTATAGTAGTCCAACAAAGAGCACCAAGAGTAACACCGTGAGTTTTAGCCGATAGGAGTCCGCCATATCTTCCCAGCTACCCTCTCAGCCGAGAGAACTTCGTGTAAGGTTTCCTCAAAAAAGTGGTCATAATCCACCATAGAGTTTGGATTCATCCTGGAACTTCCGCGAGTAGTCGCTTAGGTCTCCGATTATTATAAACTAGTAGAACTCACACGACCTCGTTCGCGCAGGCTATAATGTAAGCTATCTTTTTTTTTGTTCTCGAGGGGGAAACCTTCAAAAGGTACCCGACGCTCCGTCTAATCTTTATAACGGTATACGACCATATATACCGCCGTCCTTTGTACATTTGAGATCGATTGGGGCCCACTAGACATTGCGCGGCGGCGTGTCCAATTTTTTCACAGATATTGATAATAATATGTTCTGTTAAGTTCTATAAAAATTTTTGTTCTATTATTAATAGGTACCGCATAGCGTAAGCGTTAAGATTTAAATTTAAAAAATACACCATGATTCATTTTACTGAAGTTTTAGCTAGGCCCCTTATGTATCGTCCCTGTAGTTCCGGGATCAGAATAGGGCTACGGTATCCCCTGCCTGTCGTAAGAGGCGACTAAAAGGGGCTTCCGGGGTTGCAGGCGGCTAGAGTGGGAGCTCGAACCGTTCGGTCAGACGATCCCGAGAAGGACGGTGGTATATGTGGTCACATACCGTCGTAAAGACTAGACGGGGCGGTGGGCCCAGCCGCCCATCTGGGAGGAGCCCGATGGGGCAACGCGCTCAGAGGATTCTGGTTGCAGTCGGACCGAGTTCCCGGAGTCCTCTTTATAGCGCCGAGGATGGCCACCGGGGGGGTTTTAGTGCGGTAAAAATCCCACATAACCCTGCGTCGCTCCCACGGCGTCGGGTACCTTTTGAAGGTATCCCCCTCGAGAACAAAAAGGCCCCTTATGTATGCTAGTAATAAAAATTGTAGTAAAAAGCCTACATTACCCAGGACTAATGTAGCATTCTAATAGTGAAAGAATAAAATCGGTTCAGTAGTCTTTAAATAAGTTCATAACAAACATACAAAAGTACAAAGTTTTCATCCCTTTATTATTAGTATAGATGACGGCTGCATTAAAGCGGCTGCCCCATTTTGTATGTTGGGTTTTCCCACGTAAAAAAGATTAGAACTTACTGTACTCATATAACACCCATAACAACAGACATTTTCATACCACAAGTCCATCCATAAAAAGTCTACGACATGAAATAAACATAATACACGTACTTCAGATTATCCGCACACAAAGCTCAACACAATTCCAAGTACACAATTTCAATTACATTTTACGTGTACACATATATTTTTATTTACTTTGCATTCATATTGGTTACGAGGCACTCAGTTTTATATGAGTATTGTGTGCGGTAATCGAAACAGATTTAGTTCGTGTAGGATGTCCTCGGTGTAATAAGAAAATCGAGGACAAACCCACGCCGCAAATTATCCGTCTAGTTCATTACCGGTGAGACAGTGGCAACACGTTTGATTAACTGGAGATTAGTCGATTAAGTTGTTAGGGTTCTATGAGGACTGTTACTAGGATCGTCTGTCTTTCTTAATTTTGAATAGGTAATTTTTTGACCGTAATAGCTAGTTGAAATTAATATTAATGTATCGTTAATAATAATTATTGTTACTAGGTATTATTTATTTGCTACAATAAGGTAACATAAAAGCTGTTATAATTATTTTCAAAGTTCTCATATTCTACCTTGTCGGCATGCAATTTTTAAGTCATCTAATATATTTTTCACAGCTAGGTATGTGAAAACTTCATCAAAATATATACAACGTATAATAATGGGCTAAAATACAATAGTTATTATTAAATAAAAATATTGGCCATAATTAAAATTTCATCAGTAATATATAATTTTGTCGTAGTCAAATCTTGTCAATGTTATTAAATTGTCGTTGCAATAAATTATTCCTTAAAATCGAAGTACTCATTATTGAATAAAAACATTTCTTCTGTAACCATGATGTCATTTGAGACTGAGATCGACTATTTCATAGAACATGACTTCGCTGCTCTTGCAATTAAAATTAAAAATAAGGAGTCATATAAGCAGGAGCGCTGAAAAAAGAAATATGATTTTGTATTTGTGTAAATGTGAAGACCACAATAATTACTCGGTAAATTCTAAACTCAAATTCAAAACTCGAAAACTATTAATAAAATCCGGCCAATTGAAAGGGTTTGATTTAACAACAAGTATAGATAAAAGAAAATACAACTGTAAGACCAATTCGATACGAGCGCACTATAGTCGTCGACAGTGGCCAATCCATAGCCGGTAGTATACTTCGTCCGGTACATTCGGCACACCGCGCGGCATCCACAAAGGATGTCGGCGCGAACGCAAACGCACCGAAAGCCGATGCCTCCGACGCGGCGTTCCTTTGAGAAACGGCCGAGCGACACGGCCACGTCGGCCGCTGGTCATTCCGTCCCGAGCCGTCTTCCGTTACGCGTCTCTCTCCGCGCACCGCCGTAGGCCGGTCGCGACGCACGCGCTATCTTTTATATTACGGAACAATTGTCACTTGCCTAGTATTAATATTTTGTATATAAGAATAAATAAAATCATTCTTACAATGACGCCCAACTAGTGGCACGTGATCTACGCGTTATAAACTTCGCACGTAACCGGTACTTTAATAAAGTAGTGGTACCAGTGGTGGTCTCCAGAGGTATCTTCTGATCAATACCCATCAGCGGTCTCAATCTATTGCGACGTCGCATCGCCGTTTTAACCGCCCAGCCGTAAAGATGCCGCTACGGAAAGGAAAAGGCAGGAGAAACGAAGACGATAGCAACGACGAAGCAGGAGCACCGGGAGGCGCATTGACCATATCACAGGAGCAGCTTTCAAACCTCGTAGCTACAATTACGAGTAGCCAGGCAGAAACGAACCGCCTTTTAATTGAAAGTATGATGTCATCATTTAGAGGCTCAGCACCGACGGATGGAATGAGCACACCTATGCAAGCAACGCCATCACCGTTCGCCACATCGCGACCTGGTAACTTTGCAAAATGCACAGCGCGCTTCGACGGCGCCGTCAACAACAAAACCAACGACATCCTGGAGGCATTCATCGATGCCATTCAAGTGTATAAGGAGTGCACCTGCGTGAGCGACGACCACGCGTTAAGAGGACTCCCCATGTTGCTGACCGGCGACGCCGCCGTCTGGTGGCAAGGTGTCAAGTGCGACGTGACGTCGTGGAGCGAAGCCCTGAGTCGACTCCGGGGCATGTACGGCGCGCCGCGACCCGCGTATAAGATTTTCCGGGAAGTGTTTAGTGCGGAACAAAGTGATAACGAACGTGGTGATGTGTTTATTACGAAAATACGTGCGTTACTAGCTAAATTGCCTTACGATGTTAATGTAACAATTAAATTGGACATTATATACGGTTTGCTAAAATGTAAAATCAGAGAGCGAGTGCCGCGCGATTCGGTTTGCGATCTCGATCAATTGTTAGAAAAGGTAAGGTTGGCGGAAGAGGCATTGGCTGAGGTAAGCGAATTAATCTCTAATAAATCAACTTTATCGCGTAATTATGTTAACCCTTCCGTTGCGAATGTAGCTTTACCTAACCCTATCGTTACCGCGGGAAATAATTTTTCTACCGAAAATTCTAATTTACGTACATCGAACGTTGTGAACACGACGCGTACCCCTCTGTCTACAACAGCTTCTTCTTATTCAAGCGCTAGTGCGCCGAAACCCCGTAATTTATCTAAATGCGCATATTGTAGAATTTACGGTCATACATATGAAGAGTGCCGCAAACGTAAAAATAAACCCTCTAAACCGGATGAGCATACCCCTAGCACGGAGACATCAGAGTTGCGTTGTTACGGATGTGGTCAGCTGGGAGTGGTACGATCCAAATGTGGTAAGTGTAAGGGCGCTAGCACTAGTAGCAGTACAATGAATTTTCACACTGCACATATTGCCGACGTAGATAGCACACGTCCGACGGTTGTAGTGGAGATTGCTGGTTATAAGGGTGCCGCGATTTTAGATACCGGCGCCACGCACTCCATAGCAAGTTCTATGCTGCAGGAATTGTTGGAAGATTCAGGAGTTGAATTTAAGGAGACACGCCGCAAAGTAGGCCTCGCTGACGGTTCCCAGCAGGTACGTACTTTGAAGGAATGTGAGACTGACGTCATTATAATGGGTCGTACTATACGAACCTCGTTCGTAGTGTTCCCCGGAGCGGACACGAGAACACTTTTGGGGAGAGACTTTTTAGTCAAAGGAAATATCTTATTAGATCTGCCGAAAGCTGCGTGGAGCTTCTCCGACGCACCGTTGGAAAAATTTCCCTTTGTAGTTTCATACGACTTAGCTTTACCCAAAGACACCGAGCTCCGGAAAATAATCAAAGAATTGGAGAAACCCGACGAACCATTTAGGGGGAGGGTCTGGGCCGATAGGGGAATTATGAAGCGATGCGCTGATAGGGCACGACGACCTGCTCCAGATTATGCGGTAGGTGACTTGGTATTACTTAAAACCCAAGGAGCCAATGACACATGCCGGGGCCAGACTCCTAAGTTTATTCCCAGAAGGAATGGACCATATAAGATTAAAGAAATTGCCAGTTCGACGACATACATTTTAGACAAGGTAAGGGATGATGAATCGGTAGGGCGTTACCACACCTCACAGCTGACTCCATTTGTAGGTGACATCCAAGCGCCTCTGAAAGAGAAGCGAAAACGGGGTAGGCCAAAGAGGTATTGCTAATCCGTTTGCGTGGGCGCTTTGTCCGGATTAGAGGGGGAGGATGTAAGACCAATTCGATACGAGCGCACTATAGTCGTCGACAGTGGCCAATCCATAGCCGGTAGTATACTTCGTCCGGTACATTCGGCACACCGCGCGGCATCCACAAAGGATGTCGGCGCGAACGCAAACGCACCGAAAGCCGATGCCTCCGACGCGGCGTTCCTTTGAGAAACGGCCGAGCGACACGGCCACGTCGGCCGCTGGTCATTCCGTCCCGAGCCGTCTTCCGTTACGCGTCTCTCTCCGCGCACCGCCGTAGGCCGGTCGCGACGCACGCGCTATCTTTTATATTACGGAACAATTGTCACTTGCCTAGTATTAATATTTTGTATATAAGAATAAATAAAATCATTCTTACACAACCTTTTTGATGGTATCAATGAAAATGTCAACGTTGTGAAGTAGATAGTATCCTTGATACCTGGAAACGACTTTCCTTTTGCAGGTTTTTGTTAAATCAAAAGGGCCCCGCTAGCCCTAAGGCATTTTAAACACCAGTAAAGTTAAGAATAATGATAGTCTTTTAATAATACATTTTTTGGCTGTAACTGGGGCAATGAACTTTGGCGTACAGATCATTTGCTCTAACAAAGTGTTATTTCTAAAATAGGTCAAATTGGCCACAAATCAAAACGGACGGTGACAGATTAAAAAGCAAACAATTAGTTTATTGTGTTTTGTCAAAAAATCTTTGAAAATTTAACCGGTAGATATGGATTTTCAAAAATGTCTTACAGCTCACGAATGTTATATAAGGAAATTTTGTGAATATTTTTGCAATTATAGACTCAACGTTTTAGCTGTATCTTATTTCTTTTAGGTTTTGGAGAAAATATTCCTATGGTGCGTTATTTGATAGCATACTATTGTATTAACATTTTATTTATACATACACTTTTTGATGATTTTTATAATTTATTTATGTACTTTTTTTACACATACTGATTTAAATATTTATTTGTAACGTCAATACTTTGATCAATATCAAATAACATTTCTCTAAAAAAACAGTTATTAACCAAACAACGACAAAAACATGCCAAAATTATAAATACTTTATTTAAAACTAAAAAAACTCACCCAAACATAACATCACTAGATAAACCCATATTTGGTCCAGAACTTTTTATCTTTATTAAATTAAAGTTTCTTTAATTTTTTTATTAATAGATCTAAAACACTACCGACCTAAATTCCCATTAGATCACAAACACGTCCTCTCTACGACAAATACTAATTTGGAATACATCCAATGACTAACCGTGGACTTCACTCCGGATATTAACCACAGTTAATAATAGGCAGAGAACAGATGCATTATGACATAATCTTCGCGAATATTGCCAGGTTTCCAACAGTGTTGCTAGGACAAAATTAGATTCAATTGAACGCGTTAGAAATCCAAAATGATGCTACGAAGTTAAAATAAGAAACTAAAACATGTCAGACGAACGGCCTATGCAGATGATTTCCATGTCAAATCGATATGTAATATAACTTATGTATATCTGACGTTATATTTTCTTATTTCGATTAAAAAGTCTTGGTTAAATACAATATTTCAGCCATTAATGTATCTATCTCATTCATTATAATCCCCGTTGCAGGCGCCAGTTTCAGATTAATAACGATTATCAAACAAAACTGAGTTTTTCCGGATAATTTCATATTCAATCGCATAATACTTTACACTACTGCGTATATTGTACTTGAATGCGGTATACTCATTCAGTATAGTCAACAAATATTGAATTCTCTGGATAAGACACGATTTCATTTTTTGATTATTAGTCAATTAATTTTAATTAAAATCATTATAAGGTTTCTGATTACACTTAAAATTCTGGACGTGTGAGTAAGATAAATCCGGAAACTTTCGAAGGAATGGCCACCCTACCCTTCCGTTGTACAATAAAACACATCATATAGGTGTGTTAGAAATAAGACCTTACAGATAAGAACGCTAAGCTAGTAAGGAGTAGAAATAGCTTTTTTCTTATATCAAAGGCAAAAAACCATGACATTCACTTGATGTTAAGTGACCACAAATGGCCATAGACATCTGTAGTGATCACAAATAAAATTAAAGTCAAGTTTGAGGTCGGCCAAAGGCGTGTTGCTACATTTGACTAAGTTGGACACTATGAATAAGCCACGCCTTTTAAACCAGAATACCATAACCCATAACACTTCTGTTATAAATCAGACAACGACAGTCACAATACTACCAATAAAGTAACAGTTACTCAATTCATAATAGCCAATGTCAAGTTAAATTAGACATAAGAACTAAAACAGAAAATCCTATGTCATCTGCAATACTCTTAGTATGAGTCTATTATGTTTTCACAAAACAATAATTCCGTGTGTTTTGGCCTATCATTGCCTTGCAATTTATAGCCGAAAACATAAATAAGTGTGACATAGGAATTGATGAGTGAAAACTGAGTTTTTTTTCTGATTGTAGCAGCGAACGAGCATACAATCCGCCTGATGGTAAGTGGTCACTGCCGCTCATGGACATCAACTTCATATAGAACATACGAGTAGGTTCTATCTGAAATCAATCACAGATGCGTTGCTACTCCCGAGCACTATGATGGTCGCCTAATATCAAAGTGTGCCGGCAACCACACCCTTCCAACGAAACACAAGAAATGCTTCACGCTAGAAATAGGTGTGACAGTGGTACTTCCCCGGTCTAACTACACTAGTTCTACCACCTTCAAAAGGTAAGCGAAGTGTGAAAGTGTTCAAGACTTTAGTCACTGACATAGGCTTTTGCTCGAAATATTGGTTTGATTTTATCCGATTACAAATAAGAATTACCTCGTAAACCCATTAGCATTTATGTATTCAAGCAAGGCCTAATGCGTGTCAAACAATCGCGATTAGGACATAGTCCTCATATTAATATATAAACTGTTTACTTGCTTTTTCTTTTCCTCGTCATGATTTGTGTGATTGTTAACTTTTTTTAAATTATCACTAAATTTTCTAACTTTTCCGATCCTTTGACAATTTGTCAACAGGAAGTGTAATTTATGTATGTATGTACATTTTTTGCCACACGCTACTGCCAAAACGACGTGATAAATTGTAACATGTTAACATGTATCGAACAACGATATTGATGAAAGAAATCTAGGTAAAAGGAAAGTTCGAAAAAGACGCCAATCTTGGCTTTGGAATATTTAGCCTGGCAAGAGATAGAAAGGTTTTTGCTGAGATGACTGTTAAGCTTCAATAATTGGAGTGACACGAAAAGACGTACCTATTGCTGAAATCGTCTCAGTCGTCAGAGTGACATTGTCTTTTTTCTATAAGATCGAAATGAAGTCAATCACGGATGTGTTACCACTCCCGAGGACTAAGACTGTCGCCTTATATAAAAGTGTACAGGAAAACATCATGAGGAAACCTACTCACCCGAGAGTTCTTTAAAAAAATCTTAAACTATTAAATTGATCATTATCATGAGCTCGCAAAGGTTTTTGGTTTTTTTTTTCCTCTTTTTTTTAGGATGGCGTAGCAACGCGCGTAGAGTACAGCTAGTTTTCTATAAAGGGTACTCAGATTAGTACTTATGTAAGTAAAGTTGTGATCAACATAAAAAATATTTTACCTATTTAAACCTAAGTGCAGACTAAACTCTATAAAGCGAACCTCATTGTACCAAATTACTTGATATGACGAATATTTTCTAATTCTCTTCAGTTTCGTCATATCGAGGTTGTTTTTTATTTATGGTCGAAGATCCGTAATTTAGATGTCAATGGATAGGGTTTTATAAATAGATAAATTAGTGATGGTATAAATATTCAGAAATCACTACAAAATATCTTTCTTAGCCCTGTTACGCACTAACGGTTAACCGCGAGCGGCAGACCGCGCGGCTAACTGCTTTTCCAGTTTAATATGAAACCGCCCCAAAACTTTGGGGCAGTTTCATGTTAAATTTTTAAAGGTGGTAGAACCAGTGTAGTTAAACCGGCGAAGTACCACCACCACACCTGCTTCTAGCGTAAAGCATTTCTTGCGTTTCGGTAGAAGGGTGTTGTTGCCGGCATATTTTCTCATGAGGCGACCATCATAGTCCTCGGGAGTAGCAACGCATCTGTGATTGATTTCAGATGGAACTCATGTTCTGTATCTAGTTGATGACAGATGTCCATGGGCGACAGTGACCACTTACCATCGGGTGGACTGCATGCTTGTTTACTACTTCAGTCAGATAAAAAAAAAATAGAAAAGCGGCTAGCCGCGCGGTTACCCGCCCCGCGGTTAACCGCCAGTGCGTAAGAGGATTTAATTGTTACTCCGTGAGTTAGTTGCACGAATGGAAAATGCATGGATAAATCACAAAACAACACGCAAAAGCATGATTAGTTCAATGGACAATAACTCTAGTAACTATTTGGACTTTTAAATGTAAATGTTCACCTATATAAACAATTTAAAAGAATGTTTTAAGCACCTATGCCTAAAATAGGCATAGATACCTACTGCATCAAAAGAGGGTTACGTTTTTCGAGCTAATATATGTACCCTATATATGCCCTAAAATCCAAACATTAAAGGATAAAGACATATGACATACATATTTAACTGACGATGGGTCAAATGAACCCATCCAACCATCAGCCCTTTTAGGTCCACTGCTGAGCATAGGCCTCCCGTAAATGACGCCACTCCAACCGGTCAGTCAACTCCAAATGAACCCATCGTCAGTTAAATATGTATGTACCTTTCAAATTAGGACATATCCTAGAAAAATCTGACGGTTGGTTAACTTAAGTGGACCTCCAATCTAATTTCATTTTTGGGTAATTACATACGTGTATCTTCAGACTGACTATTTAAATACTGAGGCAAAAAGTAAAAAAAAAACAAGTTCTTTCAGTAACTTGTAAAAATAGTAGGAAAAATATTAAACAGCAGTAAATAAAAATATTATCTCAAACATAATATTAGGTTAGTAAGTCGAATCCCTAAGGCCTCTTGTAGACACGTTTTTTCGGCGTAAAAATCTACGGTTAATCGCCGTATGTAGGAACGGTTGTCAGTGTTGTATGGATCAAAGGAGCAGGTTCAACCGTAGCGCAGTCTCTTACCGAGTACGTAGCCAAAGTTGTTGCGAAAAATAACTTCTTTGCGTGGGAGGAGCTACTATTATTTCCATACAAGAATTGCATTTCCATACAAAACTCTCTCATTCTGAGAGAAGACCTGTGCCCAGCAGTGGGGTGGGTGGGTGGTTAAATAATGGGTTGACGTGACTGTTAAAATGTATTGTAACGATTGAGGTCGTTTCGAGATCCCGGAGTCCTCTTTTTAGCGCTGAGGAAGGCCACCGGGAGTATTTTAGTGCGCTAAAAATTCACATAACCCTACGTCGGTCCCACGGCTTTGGGTACCTTTTAAAGGTTTCCGCCTCGAGAAAAAAAAAATAAGCAAATAGTCACCCGCCGCCCAATGACAACTTTGATCAATTTTGTATTGAACAGAGGTTATATCGTTCAGAAGTCTATCACGTAAACGAGTAATGATCAATGTATTCATCAAAATGATGATGATGATGAAGTAATGATCAATGTATTCATGTATGTATCAAAATAAACATTTTTATTAATAGTTATTGGGTACTCACGATATGTGGTTTTTTAATCCTTTTGAGATTCTTTTTAGGTTTCGCCGTGACCACGATCCATGCAACTGGGTCGAAATATCGGCAAAAGGATTCGAAAAGGATTCACAAATCGCATATCGTGAGTACCCTTTCAGTATTAATGTGGGTCAATTCTATATTAGTCTAAAATCATATTTTTTTTTGTGCTGAAAGGATCTGATTTCGTATTTCGTAAGGTATGGCTGAAAACGAACACGTAAACGTGCAATGTACAATGTATGGTCGAATACCTAAATAATTACTGTTTTGAGAAAACGTAAGAAACTCGTAATAAGGATAAGCACATATACAAAAATGAATTCACATTTCTTACTTACCCAAAGGTAGCCATATGAAAGGTACTTAAAATATTTTTGTATTTAACCGATTTTCAAATAGGATGAGGTTCTCAATTTGTCTGTGTTTTTTTAGCGAACGTAATATAAAATTTATTTATTATTTTAATTTTTTATTTTATTTTCTCTTATTTTTTTTTATTTTTTCCATGTTTAAATTAAAAATAAACATAAGATGAAATAAAAAATAAAAATTGTTAATATTTGGTACATAATTTTCAATTCTATATATAGTAAACGAAATTCTGAGTATCTTTTTAATTAATTAAACCAAAATAGAAATTATAGTGAACTTGATGATTTTAAATATTTGTATCGACCATTAATATACAATCACAATCGAAAATACTTTTTAACTTTATTTGCCAAAAATAAATCACTTTATAGTAAGCTCGAGCTTCCTGAAGCCTTCACTCATTTTGAAAAAAATTACATAAGCGTAACGATTTTTTTCACGAACCTATTGAAAGTGCTATTAATTATTTTAACACTGAAAAGTCTATTTTAAATATAGATACAATATAATTGTACTATTCTATAAATCATTGGTATCCTGTAAACGACGAAATAATTTTCGGTTATGAAACGACTCTTGACGTGCCTAAAATTGATATTTGAGAGTTCTACTATATTGAAAAAAATAGAAAACACTTCATTTATACACATTTATAATAATATCTTATAATTCTTTTATCACTAAAACCGAAAAGGCAAAAATTTCCCCCACGATAATTTACGCGACGGAAATTTAAAATCAGAAAATAATTTGCATTACAACGAACTTTATGCGAGGGGAAAACTTCAAGGTCGCGCAGTGAGCGCGCGTTGTAAGTCGAAATGAAGCCCAAAGTTGACTTACCGCTGGTTCCTACGTGTTGCCTACAGGACGCGTCGCACAGCACTGCGGTGTATCGACCGTGCCCGCGTGAAATAAGCACGCGACGTCTTAGAAACTTGCCCTAGTTAGAACTAAAAGGAACCCTTTGACTCCGGAGGCACCACCACACCTTTCTGACTAAAACCACACCGCCTGACAATGTTAGGCGCTTTCTGCTTTGAAGATTAGGCAAACTACTGCTGGTACTAACTAGTAGTTACCAGGATCTGGGACCAATCAGCCCGACTGTAATCTGTGACCAACCAGAAAGGATTTGGTATCTAGCGTTGATAAAAAACTGGACTACACGCCCTTTTATTTTCCTTTTATAAAGAGTCCCCATTTAGTTTAGTAAATGTAAACACTCTTTCTGTTCAAGGTAAAGTTCTGTCACTTTTCGTTGTATGTGCAGCCTAAGAGGGCCTATGTGGTTTTAAAGGTATTATTCAGAAATATCATTGATTTTGAGCGCAAGTACATACATGGTTCAACCGGGGAGGTACAGGGAGGTAGCGTGAAGCAGTCCTTGCGGTTCGGTGGAAAACATATATGCAGCGACTATCTTAGTCCTCAGGAGTAGCAGCGAATCTCTGATTGACTTTGGATAGAATCCCTGTTCTGTATGAAGTTGTTTACAGATGTCAATAGGTCGCAGTTTTTACTTACCTTCAGATGGACTACATGCCAGTTTACTACTGCAGTCTTATAAAAAAGACGTTCATTATATCCAAAATAAAGAATACATTTTATTAAGTCGTCCACTGTAAGGTATTTACATTTTCTAACATACTCCTAATTGAAATCGTTGAATATTATGCAGTCCACTGCCGCTTACACCAAATAAACACTTATATAGAACGGGATTTATCGAAATATTTATCTGAGTTGAGGAAAAATAATTTAAAAATCGCTTATCGTCAGTGTTCGTTAAATAATATCACAGATGCTTTTTCATTCCTGACGATTAAGACAGTCACCATAAATGTTAGTCAGCTGGCCAACACCAGGAATACGTAGGCATTAGAATTCGTCCCTGTAGTTCCGGGATCAGAATAGGGTTACGGTACCCCCTGACTATCATAAGATCGTAAGAGGCGACTAAAAGGGGCTTCCGGGTTACGGGCGGCTAGTGAGGGGCTTGAACCGTTCAGCCAGGCGATCCCGGGAAAGACGGCGGTATGTATGGTCGCATAACGTCATAAAGTCTAGACGGTGCGGTGGGCTCAGCCGCCAATCTGGGAAGAGCCCGATGGGGTAACGCGCTCAGAGGTTTCCGGTTGCGTTCCTTTGGAGATCCCGGAATCCTCTTTGTAGCGCCGAGGACGGCCAGGGAGGGGGGAGGTTAGTGCAGTAAAAATTCCACATAACTCCCACGGTGTCGGGTACCTTTTGAAGGTTTCCCTCTCGAGATCACAAGAAAAAAACAAAAATGGATTTAGAAATAGGCGTGAAGATATCTCCGTCCTCGAATTACACTCGTTCTACCTTTGCAAAGTGGGTATTTTAGGGGTTAGACATTGTTCTCGAATACGACACCAATTTTTTATTCAGAGATTTGTTTGCTACTGAAATACAGTTGAACAAAATGTATGAATTACTGTTCTACCTTAATTACATGGTAAGCAATTTATTGCATAATTTGCCTTGAAATTAACAATGTAGTTTGAAACCTTGATTTTACTATTATATTTCTTATCTGAAGCTAGCTTTAACCAGTATATTGTCTTCCTGGTAACCGTAACTACTTATTGGGATAAGCACTAAATACTTTTTATATGCATTGCCATAATGACGCAATTCGTTGGGATAAATTACCGACACAGCCCTCAAAATCAGTAACATGAAATCGCAACGGGCAGGCCACGTCATTCATAGGACATAACCAGAGGGCGGAAGAGTTCTCTAACCGAGACCATATCGGGGTAAGAAGTTTTTATAGATCGCTCTTGCTATAAGAGTGTAGGCCGCCCTTCGACCAGATGGTCTGATTACCTGAAGAAGGGAGGGAATAATTGCTGAATACAGAAGACTCAGGACTAGTTCCATTCATCCATCAGCCATTGAACGTTCACTGCTCGACATAAGCCTCCCCTAAGCTGTTTCACTTCAACCGGTCCTGAGTCATCTGACTCCAGCGGTTATCCGCCGTCTTCTTCGGGTCATCAGTCCACCTGGTCGGAGGACGGCATACACTACTTTTGCGCAGACGTGGTTTACACGTTTCGAGGCCTCTCCACCAGTTCTACCATACGAACGATATGGCCTATTGCTACTTAAGCTTTCTAATTCAGAGAGCTATGTCGGTAACTTTCGTTCTCCTACGGATATTATTGTTACGAATACTGTCGCGCAGAGAATTACCAGGTCTAGCTCTCTTCATAGATCGCTGAGCAGCATTTAGCATTCGAAAGAAGCTCACAACAAAAGACCACGTCTCGGCTCCGTCGTCGCTCGTGATAGCTGGATATCTGCCGGAGATTTTTAGCAACCTTCATAATTGCCACCGCTACTATAGTGAGGAATAGCAGGGCTATACCGAGGGCCTGGGTTTCATTGGAGCTGCCATCACTGTACGTTAGTCACCACACTTGGCTGTGCATGTTAGTGACCGTAATATATTAAAAATTCACAGAGAGATGTTGCTGCCCATTACCTGGTTTAACGTCCCTTAGTCGCCTTGTACTACATCCACGAGATGAGAGGAAGTGGCGCTATTCAAGACCGACACTACACGACTAGATAAGGTGGCGCATATTATCGGAAGCTTGTTTTCAACAGAGGATTGTTACAGGCTGATGAATAGGATAGTTTGATGAACTGCCGTTTATACGTGTGTAATTTTTATACATTAATTAAAGGTATTAAATGCGCACTGTGACATTTAAAATAGTAATGTTGTATACAATATAATATACTTAATATAGTAATTATTAATTTATTATTTATTTATTGTACCGAAACGGGCCTTATTTCAAAATACTGTGTAGGAAGGAAGGAAGAAATTGTGTAATGTTTTTTTTACAGAACTTGTGTCTTCTTTTGTTTCTTTTTCTTTTTAATGTTTTTTGCCCAGTAAAGCATGTTATAACATTAGTTCTTGAGTTAGTTGAGTTAGATTTAGTAGTTGGGTATTAACTCATATAGAGCAGTGATAGCCTAATGGTTGAAACTTGCCCTCTCAATCGGGAGGTCCGAGGTTTAAGCCCAGGCTCGCAACACTGACTAACGTGCGTATTACAAATTAACTATCACTGTTTTTCGGTGAAGGAAAAAATCGTGAGGAATGCTACACGCCCGAGAGTTCTTTAAAATAAAAGTGATCGGAGATGTGTGAAGTCCACCAATTCGCACTTGACCAGCACGGTGGACTATGGACTCATTCCGAGAGAAGACCCGTGCATAGCAGTGGGACAATAATAGGTTGACGATATACGCCTCTTTACAACAACAACGTGATAAGTACAAATTGACCTTTTTTGTTAAATTTCATAATTATCATGTTTTTTTTTTTAAATTTGGCGGTAGGTTATTACGTAATATTTATTATGATCATATAAGATCTGTGTTAGTCCATTTTAATTAAGTAACTTTATTTTGTGTAACTCAACAATTGGCCTAGGTACTATAAAATTGTAGTTTTCAAGATAATACGTTGTTTTTGTAGAGGCGAATTATATTAACACATAAAACTTACAAAAATAGAGGTGTTACATCTTAAATACTTTCTTCATTACAGTCCGAATCAAACGAGCATGCAGTCCACCTTATGGTAAGTGGTCACTGCCGTCCATGGACGTCTGTAAGCAACTTCAAATAGAACATGGGTTCTATCTGAAGTCAATCACAATTGCATTGCTGCTCAATAAAATGGTCTACTATATTCTCTCTCTGGCTATGGTCGCAACGCATTTATGGCGGACCATAGGTAATTTAAAGTTTAATTCATATTATCTAATTGTAGGTGCGCTTCCTCTTCTAGACAATAAGTCAAGTTATTATTTAAAAAAATGGTCAGGTACAAAAGCCAGCATTGTGTCACAAACATTTATGATTTTTACTTTTATGACGACTGAATTTTTATGCTTCGTATCGTGCTTGTAGTTTGTGTTTTAAACTAAAAGTTCTTGATAGGTAAAAATCGCAGTCTGTAGCGCTACTAACTCTATCTAGCGAGATAGCAATGCATTAAAGTTAATAAAATACATGCTCTGAGCTGATCGTAACAGTAATTATTATAGTAGTATTACCAGGAGGTAGAGGTGTGGAGGTGGTACTTCCCCGGTCGAACTACACTGGTTCTACCACCTTGAATATTTACATTGTGATATTTACATTGGCACACAACATGACGCTGAAGTAATTTAACAGTAACAGTGCCATCTGTGCGTTCACCTAAACTACAAAGTACAACGACTTGATAAAAGATGGCGCTTATGTCAATAACAAATGAATGAACTAATAAAATAAATGTCTAACAATAAGTAATCATTACATAGTATAAAACAAAGCTACATAGTATAACATCGAGCTGTCTGTCCCTATGTATGCTTAGCTCTTTAGATGTAAACTACACCACGAATTTTAAAGCTTTTTTTAATACATAGAGTGATTCAAAAGGAAGGTTTTCATTAATAATATCATGCATGCATAATAAAGTGGAGGAACAATGTTAATTTTTTACTTTTAGGCTGAAGGCATCGGGTCGGTAGTTTTCCTATAAAATTAAACGCAGGAAGCAGTAGGCTGAAGGTAGTGGAATCCCCGAAATCACCAACGCTAGAACTATTTTTTCCTCATACCAGCACTGTTAAATTTTACTGTATTGTATTGGACTGAAGGTCTGAAATTGTATATTCTGGACTAAAGCATGTGGGACTGACTATAGACGGTAGAACCAGTGTAGTTCGACCGGGAAAGTACCACCGCCACACCTTTTTCTAGCTTGAAGCATTTCTTGGGTTTTACATGAGGCGACCATCTTGGTCCTCGGGAATAGCAACACATCTGTGTTTGACTTCAGATAGAACATATGTTCTATATGAAGTTGCTTACAGATGTCCATGGTAGTGGCCACTTACCATCAGGGGGACTACATGCTCGTTTGCTACTTCAATATTATAAAAAATGGTAAGAATCGCCATCAAGGACATTCTAACTTAGTCCTCACTAAATCTGATCTTATCTGAGATTGATTGTGTCCAAGGGCGGCAGTGGCCACTTACTATCAAGTGATCTGCATGCTCATTTGCTTCTTCCTTCGTACAAAATAGAAGAAGTAGGAAAATAAAAAAGTTTGAGACTCATCGAAGGTATCAATATACTGTACGTATCATGTCCTACATCATTGACATTCGACAAGTATGATTCATCTGGGGAGATAAGTCGCACCTATTTTTTTATCACATTGAAATATCAAACGAGCATGCAATCTACCTAATACCGGCAATCACAACCTTCCACCGAAACTCAATATCCTCAGGCTAGAAATAGGTGTGGCGGTGGTGGCTCCTTTGTCAAAATAAATTACACAAACACGCTTTCTACACTCATAGCCCACAGAAGGATTTTCTCCTGTGTCGTGGGTACCATCAACACCCACAAGACGAATACACAAACACAAAGACCCAGAACAGGAATCTAAACTCATCAATCAGATACCTGTCTGGCCGGGAATCCAACCCTGAACCCACTACGTGTCAGACCCGCACCGCCACGCGGTTCGTCGTGTCTAAAATCATAGACTGCATTTGGTCTCCAACCTATTCTCCGTCTCCGGCAATGGGTCCCATTGCGCGTCAAATTGGTCATCAAATTGTTTCTACCACCTAGGATTTCTAGTATGAAGCAATTCGATGAAAGGGTGTGGTTGCCCGACCACATTTATATGAGGTGACAATCTTGCATTCCGGTGAGAGGTGGTAGTTTCGGCCTAATTTCTTATGACAACCATTTTACTCCTCGAGAGTACAAATGCACTTGTGATCCATGTTAAATATGAAATGGATTAGGTCTTTTTTGTGTAATCTTAACTTTTATGATTCACTTAATTGATTGAAATTACGTTCTTCTAAAGCATGTTTATTTGTCTAGATTAAGCACAAAATAAATATTTCTGGTAAGATTCTTAATAATACAAAATTTACAGTATACATATTTCTAGTTTAATTATAAACGCCTTAAAGAAAACACAAATAAAGGAGAATGGAGAAGTATAAAGAAGATCGCAGTGTGACAACAGTGTTACTACAAGTAATATCATTAAGTATATAATAATATATCTTTACCCAGTCAAAAAGGAATTAACGAAAACTTAATTCCTAATCTTTAATAACATTGTTATAAATATACACACAGTGATGTTAGAAATTGCTTTCAACTAAATATTACAACAAAATAAATCAATTTTATTATAACGTACGATCTGTATATCTATCAGTGAAAATAGAGCCTTCGTAGCGTTTTCTTGTTAAATATTCTATTCGTCCATTACCATTTTCATTTTTAATTACACCATTTCCAGCAATACTGCTTTTACTTGATTTGTTATCATTATTCGTACAATCTCCATTATTCACATCAGTTTCAAATTTAAGTTTCTCATTATTAGGTTTCCTAACATAAGATTTGATGTAAAAATCAATAAAAAGGATAATCATAAATATATTTTGGGGTAAGAAAACAGCTGCAACCCATCTAGGGTATTCACAATCCGTTTTGAAGATGAGAATACTCATATGTATGACGAATGAGAAGAACTGCACCTGAAAATAAAATGTAAATAAACGATTTCAACTTTATTTTCCACTGTGTACTTAATGTTAGTTATCTATCCTAGGGTCCTCCCCTAATTCTACTTTCTAATCTACACGCACTTCCAACTTTTCATTCGTGTTCTCTTTACCAATTCCATGTATAGATTGTCTGGAAGAGATCGCTGCCTAGCCATAAGACCGCCTATTGCATACTACTGATCTACTATGTATGTTATTGTTATATATGTATGTATATGTATGTTATTGTTATATTTGTATGTGTTTATATATTATGCAATAAAGTGTAGGTATTTTATTCTACTCTAACTGCATCTGAAAATAAAATAATTTGTGAAAAATACAATTTCATCATTGTTAAATACGTTTCGTCAACACATTACTATCCGGTTGCTAGGCACGGGTCTTCTCTTAGAATGAAAGAGTTTTAGGCCATAGCCCACTGCGCAGGCCAAGTGCGAATTGGTAGACTTTACACCACTAACTGAGAAAATCTTTTTAAAGAACTCTATGGACTCTGGTCTCACTGCTTCGTGTTAACTTTAAACAAACTACGTAATTTGTTTAAGGTTGTTTAAATATACTTCTTCTCGTCAATCCATTCCATGTTGTCCCAATGCTGAACATAGGTCTTCTCTTAAAACGAGAGAGTTTTAGGCCATAGACCACCGCGCTAGCCAAGTGCGAATTGGTTGATTTATTCTTTATTAATCAAGTAGTCACAACCGCCCATAGACATCTCTAATCAATCAATTGAGATGAGATTAATCTAATATATGGAGGACTAAGGCTCAATTCACACCGGGAAACCAACGGCGCGGTGAGCACTTTTATTATGAAATGATTTTAAACTTTATCTATATCTAAAAAAGACCAAAATCGCTTAAGATACTCGAAAAGGGCGCGCAGCTATCCGCGGCAGCGCGAGCGATCGCGCGGCCACACGCGCCTTGTAGCGATACTGGCCGCGGCTGATTGCGGCGACGAGAGGCCGTGAGTGACCGCGCCTGTTTCCTTCATAAATAATGGACCTACATGTCCCTTTTCTTTTTTGGTTTGTTTGTTTATTTCGTCTTCTTCTTCAGAAAAAAAATACTTTAATAACCAATTTTGTCATGTTCACTTCAAATAAGAGTTTCCTTGCTGAACATAGAAATTAAATTGCTTAGAAGGGACCAGGCGCGTGGTGTCAGGAGGCCGTGTGCGGCCGCTAGCACCCGCCGGCGGCAACGCGAACCTGCCGCCTCAGTCGGCCTTCTCGGTATCTGTCGGTCGCTGACGGTTGCTGCCAACCTCTGCCATTCCGGTCGAGCCTAAGTTTTTCAACTTAGGGTCGACTCACACCAGAATGGCAGATAACTTGATCACCTCAGATAAGTATGATCGGTTAAATCAAAATACACCAGCACTTACCATGTTATAAGGCAGAAATTTTGTGGCCAAATAGGATTCTACCTTTTTTGCTGGCTTTTGAAGAAGCGCTGCCTGGAAATGAAACGTGTCTGGTGTGGGATTTACATTAGCCAAAAGTTAATAACAATCAGTTAACTTACGATTTGCAATGAGGTGACTAACTTCTTTGCCCAGATCTTTTTCTGGATACTTGGAACCATGATGGTCAGGAGATAGTAAGTATACATTACGGCGTGGACAAAGGAATTCACTACTCCGATGAAAGTTGCGTGACCACCTGAAAATATAGAAAGAAATACATTTTAAATTACGTATTTTTTTTATAAAAGTAGTAACAAACGAGTATAGTAATAATGATTCCATGTCATTATTAGTGGCTACTACCCAACGACACCTAAGATTTTTCCAATATAAGTTAAGAATACCACACCACCGGCACATTTTATATGAGACGACTATCATATTCCTTGGAAGTAGCGACGCATCTGTGATTGACTTTAGATGGAACCCATGTTCTATATGAAGTTGCTTACAGATGTCCATGGGCGGCAGTGACCAGTTACCATCAGGTAGACTGCATGCTTGTTTGCTACTTCAATCAGATAAAAAATGCCACTCGGGGACTGTCGCGGTAAAGCTATTGCATAGCATTATTTTAACAACTTATGCAATTATAATTATTTCTTTATTTATTTATGTAGTATTTTTTTCTTTGATACTATATCCATCCATCCATCCATCAGCGTTTGAAGGTTTACTGCTGAACATAGGCCTCCCCTAATCTGCGCCACTTCGACCGGTCCTAAGCCATCTGAATCCAGCGGTTACCCGCCGTCTTTTTAGGTCATCAGTCCACCGGGTCGGGGGGGCGTCCTGATACTATATACTTTCACACAAATATATATATATATATATAATATAATAAATGTAAGCAACTTTACATATTCGTCCTATTTCCGCAGCTCGTTTCGATCCGTGCGAGCTTAGTACTGTCGAACCATATACATACAAGCGTTAAGCGTTAAGCGAAAGCTCGACCGCGCTACATGGTAGGCGGAGCGTGGGATGTTAGGTTTTTCTCGTTACGGAATTTCTTGATTCAGTCACCGCGCTCATAGCCCGTGATAAAAGCTATGCAATAGCTTAAAAAAACCAAATGCATGCTGCCTCTGAGGACTAAATTGGAATTTCTAGAAAAAGTAAAAAAAACGCCTAAAATTGCGATTTGTGTTGTTCTTATCCTACAAATATAAGAAAATCCAGCCATTGGGAGTTGTCTCATAAAGCAAGCTGAGGGTCGGTGATGATTATTATAGGCATTCGTATAAGAAACGGCATCTAAGACGTCTAGACACCTACCTCTTCTTCGCGTACACGGGTTTTTTACCAGGATGCTTTTTATGCTTATTTTTGAAACAAATCCGAGTCTACTCATATTTACTCGGAATTCCGCCTTTAGCAGGGGATGTAAAAAAAAAATGAGTTTATTATTCGCCGACCGCCTCTACTGAACTCAGACTTATCAAATTTATAGCTTAAAATATAGTACTCACACTTCGATTCAGATATTTTTTTACAATTATTAAAGTTTTAAAACGGTTTAGAAGCCTTTTAAACAGTCTTTGCCATCCATAGACGGCTATGCATTCTGAAATGGTAGGTCGGAGACCGAAGACGGAGAATAGGTCGAAGACCAAATACAGTCTATGATTTTAGACTCGACGAACCGCGTAGCGGTGCGGGTCTGACACGTAGTGGGTTCAGGGTTTGATTCCCGGCCAGACAGGTATCTGAATGATGAGTTTAGATTCTTGTTATGGGTCTGGGTGTTAGTATATTCGTGGTTGTGTGTGTCCATGACAACCACGGCACAGGAGAAAATTTTACTATAAGGCTATGAGTGTAGAAAGCATTTTTAAAGACTAACTTAATCGCGGAGTTTACCTTTTTTTCTCGAGGGGGAAAACTTCTAAAAGTATCCGACGCCATGGGAGCGACGCTGGGATATGTGGGTTTTACCGCACTAAAATCCGGCGAGGTAAACATTTTGATACGGAACGGATACTTACGATTTGCATTTTTTTATTTTTTTTATTTTTTCGACCCTTTTTTTTTTGTTTTCGAGGGGTAAACCTTCCAAAGGTACCCGACGCCGTGGGAGTGACGCAGGGTTATGTGGGATTTTTACCGCACTAAAACCCCCCCAGTGGCCGTCCTCGGCGCTGAAACGGAGGACTCCGGGATCTCGAAACGACTTCAACCGGAATCCTCGAGCGCGCTGCCCCATCGGGCTCCTCCCAGATGGGCGGCTGGGCCCACCGCTCCGTCTAATCTTTACAACGGTATGCGACCACACATACCGCCGTCCTTCCCGGGATTGCCTGACCGAACGGTTCGAGCTCCCACTCTAGCCGTCTGCAACCCCGGAAGCCCCTTTTAGTCGCCTCTTACGACAGGCAGGGGATACCGTAGCCCTATTCTGACCCCGAGGCTACAGGGACGTTATTTTTTTTTTTTCGACCCAGTTGTATGGATCGTGGCCGCGGCCAAATAATCGCATATCGTGAGTACACGTTGCATAATAAATGCATGCAGTCGTAGTCACGTTGCTGCTCATGGGGCCTTTGTAATACATTGTATTAATATATTTGCTTACAACAATTGAAACAAATACACATTACAGTGTTGCCTCTGCAATCAATTTTTTTTAAAGATTAGGCTGACAGGCCAACTGATGGAAAGTAGTCACCGTCGCCTATGGACATTTGCAACACCAGAGGAGTCGCCAATGCATCGCCGGCTATGGAGGAGAGCTCTTTTTACACCTTTCTTGAAGAAATTAAAATTACGAAGGATTCTGCCAACTTAAAATATTTTAAATCGTTAAATTATATTTACCTGGAAAATATGTAATTGCACCCCAAATAAGCATAACCATGCCAGTGTGGTGGTAGATATGAAGAAATGATGCTTGATTAAACTTCTTACGAAGGACGAAGAACACCTGAAATCCAAATTTTCTGCTTCAAACTTTTGCATTAGTGTTACAACAATATATCTTGTATAGCGCTACATATACATCTTATTATAATACACCTTATTTTTTACTTCCACAGTAATAGGCGTAAAACCCCACATTATTGTGACAGTAAATAACGTCCCTACCTACTACCACATTTGTCTGTTTGCAGGCGGCATATTTGAAGATCATATAGCCTACATCACTAACAACTGCGTTGATTTCAATGGCATAATTAATTTATCGAAAAATTATTAAATTGTTTATAAAGTCGAGGAAAAGTAAGAAAAAAATCCAAATATTTTGGATTTTTTTCTTTATCAAACAGCAAACAATATTGGTTGTTTGATAAACGTTATTTTTAGATTATTGATCCAAAAATTGAAAAATATAAAAGAGCTTTGAAGATTTTTTGAGAAATTTAATTACGAAGATGGAAGGAAAATTGTTATTATATATGTATCAGCAGTAGTGATATTAGAAAAATTGTTATGTGGTCATATTATAGAATATATTGTGTACAAAACAATAAACTACTCAACCAGCAATGTCTCATAATTGTTTTGATGAAATTAAATATTCGCATTTCAATGAAAGCTGAAGAATAGATAATACTGACAATGCTTTCAAAATTCCATGTATCGTTAAAGCTAATGAATTATTCCGAAAGTTTGGTATATTGTAATCTAATTTAGCTGTTGATGAAATGATTGTCTAATACTATGGTCACCATCGAATCCAAAAATTCATAAAATGTAAACCAGTGAGTCAGCGGATATTGCTATAACTTTTCACTTTATACAGGCAAAGATGCTGAAATCAATTGATCTGATCTGAATATCTGAATCTGATAATACTGGCAATTGTTGATTGCTTATAATTTCAACGGCAGAGCTACATGAACAGTGAGACACAGTAGGGCTAAGAAATGTCCTATCGTAACCAAAGAAGAAATGAGGAAAAGGGACAAACAGACAGCGTTGTCAAGTACAAGTTTAAAAAAAAAACCTCTAACATTTTTTGCAAAATGAGAACAAATAATTGCAGTGATTGTTTTATACCCTATAATATAAAATAATGTTTTTTTTTATTGTTTGAGGTCATAGTTATAAAATAAAGCTGGTTTCATAATATTGGCAACTTGCATTATTTTTGATTACATGTCCCCTTTACCATATTTATAGGACAGCCTGATTCAGCACGACATATATTTTTTTATTATTTTTGCGTCTTATTATTTTTTCTTAATGTAATAAGAACTTAATTTAAAGATTTGATCAAAAAACTCCAATGTTTTCGATGTTTGAGAAGTAATGGGTTAATCACAATTGTACATTGAGATGTAATGTGTTCGGCATAATTTTGTCGAATTACAAAGATTGCATAAGGTTAAAATCATTAAAATATTATATTTTTGAAAATGTTTGTCTGTTCGTTTGTCTATATGGATGTTATCGATCATTAACTACTGAATTTTATTATATAAAATTAAAATGTATTTATAGCCTATGTATTGATGTTTTTTTTTTATTAAAATCACATTTCACAATTTAAAGTTATGTAAATATAACATAATGAGTTATTCATTCTATTATAAATAGTTACAAGCCTAAAATTTCGGTTATAAGTATAATATGTTAAGGTGAGTTGGGGTAATATCGGACATGGGGTAAAACCGTAAAATTGAAACCGTAGGGTTCCCCACGGCTCAACCCATGTCCCCATCCCATATCCCTAATATAGCCATCTTTTATCAAATTGACAATGTCATACACGTACATTTTCATGGCATGGTAGATGAAGTCACGCATAAAAAAAAATAGCTAACTTAAGTCTAAAATTTTACTCGTACGAATTTACCCCATGTCCGATATTACCCCAACCCACCCTACAATTTTTATACAACTTAAATTCACATTATAAACAATATTTTAATTACATTTTAATATGAATTTCAGTTCAATTTAATGTAAGGAATTCAATGATTAATATTTATAAAGGAAGTACCGTACGGCATTGTTTGGTATTTAAAAAACTAAGGTAAATAGATATGTTAGCGGAAACAATTATCGACTTACGGTATCTAGGAGGTCAATGATTTTCAGCATGTAGTAGAAGTAAACTAATTTTGTAATAGCTATCGCATCTGGCTTGTTGGAGGTGTCGACTGGCTCGCAAACCCACCTGTATGTGCCACCCCAACCCCAATACTTAAGGGACTGAAACAAAAGATTTTTTGAATAATAAAGTTGTAGGACTTCACACACCCCCGAGAGCTTTTTTTTATTTTACTCTCGGGTGTATAGGTTTCCTCTCGATGTTTTCCTTTACCGATAAGCAGTGACAATTAATTACATATATCACATAAATCAGTGGCCCGTGCCTGGGTTTGAATCTCGGACCTCACAAATTCTGAGAGGAGACCCGTGCCCAGCAGTGAGACAATAATGGGTTGTACCCCCAATTTAATATCATAGATTATTATTAGCTTAAGCAATGTTTGTTATGAGGAATTCTACACATGTATACCTGAGACAGCAACGACTTAACTTACCTTTTTTTATCTGACTAGTAGCAAATGGGCTTGTGGTCCACCTGATGGCAAGTGGTCATCGTCAGATAAAAGTATTTCTCATTTTAAATATATTTTACAAAAAAATAAGGTAGCATTTAGCAGTATAGGTGAGGTTAGGTTAGGTTTTCAGGGTGGTAGATTCAGTGTAGTTCGGGGAAGTACCACCGCCACACCTATTTCTAACGTGAATCATTTCTTTCGATAGAAGGGTGTGGTTGCCGGCACACTTTTACATGAGGCGACCATCGTAGTCCTCGAAAACAGCAACGCTTCTGTGATTGCCTTCGGATGGAACCCATGTTCTGTATGAAGTTGATTACAGATGTCGATGGGCAGCAGTAGCCACTTACCATCAGGTGGACTGCATGCTTGTTTGCTACTTCGATCAAATAAAAAAATGTAGTGACGACAACAGTTAATTCCTCAAGGAAGCCCTTGTGGAATTATCGTAAACATTAAAACTGTATCGCACTATCGACAATTTTATCTATTGTTTCATGTATACAGTGTTGTTTACTTATTTACTATTTGAAAAAAAACGTCGAATAAAAATATACTGATCTGCGTGTGCCCACGCGATGCGCTGCCGCTACATGAGGTAGACGCAACGCTCGGGATAGACACTCTCGTGCTCCCGCTCAAGTTTTAACGTACCTTTCATCACTATACACATAAAAGTCACAAGACAAAGCTAGTATAAAAAGCAACGTACATTCACAAACAACGTCAAACACAATATAATTTGGATGACATTGTACACTATTATGGGCTTCTCTAATTTGAAAGCAGGACGGTTCTTCATCCACTGTGGGCCCCATTTATTGACAAACATGATATATATCCCTAGCAGCATCAGACCTTGATACGGTTTCCCCACTAAGAACCAGCCACGCGTCCTTTCATCTGAAAATATCAAAAAAAAATATTTCAAATCCAGTTCACAAAATTATTTAAATTACCAGCATCGCGCTCAGAAGAGTCCGTTTGTGTTTCATTGGAGATCCCGGAGTCCTCCATGCAGCGCTTAGGATGACCACCAGGGGGGTTTTAGTGAGGTAAAAATCCCACATAATCAGGCGTTGCGCCCACGGCGTCGGGTACCTCGGGCGTCGGCTTCACTTATTTCTAGTTTGAAACAGCTCTTGCATTTTGGTCGAAAGGTATGGTTGCCGTCTCACTATAGCACGTGATCATCTTGGTCTTCGGAAGTAGCAATGCATCTGTGCCTGAAACTTCAGAAGAACCCCTATTCTACACGATGTTGCTTGCAACATCCATGGGAAGCGATGACCACTTTTTATCAGGTGGACTGCATGTTCGTTTACTACTTCAATCTCATTTGAAGTTTAGAGATACACAGAATTGAAAAGAGAAGTCTGGGAATAAACAATACTTCTAAAAGTGACCAATATAAGAAAAACTAAGACTTTAAAAAACGCAGACTTAAAAAAAATGTTAATTAATCAAAGAATATATGTCTCAAAGGAGAGATTTTGATTTTGACGATTCACTCAAAGCAAATGATAAGTACTAATTTGCATGAATTTCTAACATCTTTAATAAAAAAATTAATTCATACGAATGAAATAAACCATAAAAAGACGATAATCGCTTAGGTAAAGGATCTACCGTAATTTGAATTTTTTGAGAATTTTATAATTCAATATTATTTTAGATGAACAAAACCTTGACGGAGAAATTGAATGCACAATTACGTTTATAGTGCTAGCATAGATACAATTTGTCGTAGGCGTAACCTATGACTAATTTTATTTATGCTTTATTTTTTTAGATTTTTCATTAACAAACCTTCATAGAAGTTTTCTCAAAAATCGCCAAAACCATCGAACTGATACTCACCAAAAGTTTACTTTTATTCTTAACGACTGTAGCTGTAGTGCATATTATACTTTTGAAATTTCAAGAGAATTTTTTTTTTTGCAATACGTGCATTTTCTTGATTTTTCGAAAAATGACCGTATTTTTATAATTTTAATAAAAGTATATAATCGTATGATATGCGCTATTCAATCTTTTTTTTAACATTTTCCCCAATTGTTTTTTACAAAAACTATAGTTTTTTTAAGTGTAATACTGAAATATCCTTATTTATAATTTAAACACATTAAAATATTTTTTTGTGCGTCTGGTTACCGACCCCCTAAAATCATCTCCGATTTTTTTTAAATAATGTATTAATGAACTCACCAGTTAATTCATTAAAAACAAAATTGTACCCTCGTATAGTTTTATTTAAAAATTCCATAATTGTAATCCTAAATTAATTATATATAATTTAAGAGTTATAAGAAATTGTACACTTTTAATTTGACTATTATTTTTTATAACAAACAACTGGGCGAATGCACCTCTAATAGGCTACTGTGTGTTTAAAATATGTATAAAAACGTTAATTAGACTAAATAACAAATTATCATATGCATTAGATGCTTGGTCATTGTTACTATATGTTTAAAAACGCGTAGTATTAAAATTTAGGTTGGTTTTCCACTGTCTACTATTGATTGCTATGTGGTATATTTCCTGAAGCTGGTAGAGCCGATGTAGTTAGACCGGGGAAGTACCACCGCCACACCTATTTCTATCGTGAATCATTTCTTGCGTTTCGATGGAAGGGTTTATTTGCCGGCACACTTTTATATGAGGCGATCATCATAGACCTTGGGACTAGCAACGCATCTGTGATTGACTTCTGATAGAACCCGTGTTCTGTATGAAGTTGATTACAGACGTCTATGAGCGGCAGTGACCACTTACCTTCAGGTGAACTGCGTACTCGTATGCTACTTCAGTCAGATAAAAAGCTACCAACTTCTCATTCAAGCTACCGAACAGTCATCTTAGCATAATGTTAAAAGTTTCCTGAGAACAATATTTTTTACGTTTTCGCTCAATATTGCAAAGTATATTGCAAGGCATGGCCAAAAAATATATCGAAAAAATGCAATGTAAATTGTTATGTATGGGCTAAATTGGAAATATTGATCACAACTACTTACGATGTGTAATTTTATAATAATCGGTTGCTTACCGTTTGTATAGGTATTCAACAGTTTGACAATAGTTGACAGCAGATTTTACAGTCGCATTAACAACTTGCCTTGTAAGATGGTAGAATATGTATATGTATAGTTCAACCAGGAAAGTCTGCGCCACGTTGTTAGTCCATGGGAGTAGCAACGAATTTTTAATTTACTTCAGATATACCTCCTGCTACATGAAGTAGCATATAAAAAGAAGAAAACTGCTGCCTGGGCACATCGCAGAGGCAGCAGTTTTCTTTTTATTGCGGGGTAAAACTTCAAAAGGTACAAAACGCCGTGAGAGCAACGAAAGATTATGTGGGATTTTTACCGCATTATAACCCCTCCGGTGGTCGTCATCGGCGCTGCAAAGAAGACTCCGGGATCTCCAAAGAAACGTAACCGAAGACCTCTGAGCGCGTTGCCTCTTTTGGTCTTCCTACTACAGGCAGAGGATACCGTAGCCCTAATCTGATTCCGGAGCTACAGGGACAGCAGTGACCACTTACCATCAGGTAGACTGCATGCACTTTTGCTACATGCTAACTAATAAACAACTTACTAACTTAAACTTTATTGAACCGCCATTCAAATATGCCAGTAAAATGCTGTTACGTAGGAAACACGCTACCACGACGCGAGGGGAGGAAGGGTTAATATGATAATATCACACGCTATCGCTAAAGCTTTTCAATTCCCAAGCGATACTCACCGTGTAGGACCTGCTTTACGTCACGTGGCATATTTTATAGAGTTTTGTTTAATAAATATTGATATTTCCCGTTTGGTTTTTATATTCATAGCGCGTTTTTATTTCATTTTAATGTATAACATAATATAGTCCGGTCATTTCAAATAACACTAATTTCCGGGAAGCCGAATTTTAGTGTAGAGCTGGGGTTTACTATTACAAATAAAGTTTTTAAAAAAACCCCTCGATCCTATGTGCACTTTAAAATTTATTCGGGGTCAGATATCATTTTTTTGGTTTTTTATCAAAAACGGTAAGTTTTATCAAAAAACACCTCAATCCAAAGCAGTAGATCTTAAAATTGTCTAAGAGCTAATTAGTATTAATATCGATTATTGATATTTCTATTGATTATTGTGTTAACTATTGTTTTCTTTCTATTCTTTAGATATTCAGTCAATCATGTCTTCTTCAATTTCTTCTTCTTGCTCTTCCGCTTGCAGGATGTTCATAAATTGTTCAAATGTGAGTTATAGGTCTCTTAATTAAAATCACATGACTCTTCTTATATTGTACTCAACTGGGTATTTAGGCAAGACTGACCTTGCAGTTGGTTGATGGTTCTTAAATACTCAGTAAACTCATCACTTCTTGCGACACTGTTTTGTCTTCAGTTAAAATTTTATTGCAAATAAAGGAAAACAGAGACATTTTAAGAGCTATACAAAATTGCTCAAATAACCTAAATGGTAGACATAATGCGTATACTTATAGATGTAATACTACTAAGTATACTTCTATTTTTTTATTGATTGAAGTAGCAAACGAGCATGCAGTCCACCTGATGGTAAGTGGTCACTGCCACCCATGGACATCTGTAAGCAACTTCATATAGAATGCGTTGCTACTGCCGAGGACTATGATGGTCGCCTCATATAAAAGTATGCCGGCAACCACACCCTTCCATCGAAACGCAAAATAATTATTCACGTTAGAAATAGGTGTGGCGGTGGTACTTCCCCGGTCGAACTACACTGGTTCTACCACCTGCATATTATATTCGCTTGAACTGAATTCATTCAACATTATATTCATTTGAACTGAACCTTTAGCAGTAAAAGAAACAGGTAGGTATATGAATGAGACGTACCGACATTAGAATACGTTTTTGATTAAAAAAAAACCCTAAATTTTGACATTTGACCCCGAATAACTTTCAAAGCACACATAGGATCGATGGGGATTTTAACACTTTATTTTCAATGGTAAACCCCAGCTCTACACCAAAATTTAGCTTTCCCGTAATTAATTTTATTTGAACATTACTTTTATGTCTAAATTGACTGGACTAATATAATGTCGTCGTCATCAACCCATTATTGTCCCACTGCTGGAAACGGGTCTTCTCTCAGAATGAGAGAGTTTGGGCCATAGTCCACCGCGCTGGCCAAGTGCGAATTGGTGGACTCCGAGAACTTTTTTTTTTTATAAAGGACTCTCGGGTGTATAGGTTTCCTCACGATGTTTTCCTTCACCGAAATATAGTAAAGTAGTAAAGTAGTAAAGTATAATACGCACATTAACCAGTAATGCGTGCCTAGGTTTGAACCTCGGACCTCCCGATTGAGAGGGCAAGTTTCAACCATTAGGCTATCACTGCTCATCTATCACTGGACTAATATCTTTCGTAAATATTGTAAAGATATTTTTTTTTATAAAAAGTAAAGCCGATTGAATAATTAATATGCAAGAAATTTGTGTTCTTTGTATATCACTGCCTGCTGAACAAAGTAGAAGTAATTGTTTTCCCTTTTTAGTTAATTACTTTTAAGGTAGAATTCCTTGTTCTTCGCCTTCGAAACTTCCTTGCTTACAGGAGAGAAAGAAGGAGGGCTCGAATAACGTATTATGTAACGTGATTGCTTACATTTAATTATAAAACCATATTTAAGTGACTTGATGCCAAAGCTCTGGGAAAAGGGGGTGCAACAAAATATTACCGTGCATTACGTGGGAGGAGGGTGGGAGGGTCTAAAATCTTCAAAAAATGCGTTACGTAATACGTGAATGCTCCCTTATCTGATTGATGGTCAAAAGCGGTCGGCGCCACTTACCACTAGGTGGACTGCATGCTCGCCGTCTATTTCCATATATCTATATATATAGAAGAAAGGAATTAGTTACTACTACTATTTATAACTCAAGAACGGCTGAACCGATTTGCCTGAAAATTAGCGGGAGGTAGTTGAGAACCAGGAAAAAAAAATTAACAAAAAATATAACCGACTTCCATGCCACAAAAAAGTAAAAAAATATTTATATACATGTTGGTTTAGAGCATACACAGTAGGTACTTAGTACATAGTTCCGAAGTCGGCGCTCATATAAGACACATGTAGTTTCGTCGTGATCCAGCGAAATGTGGTGAGCGCCGACTGCGGGACTATGTTCTAAGAACCTACTGTGTATGCTCAAAACCAACATGTATTATGTATATAAATTATTTTATACGTATAAAATTTATTATACGAAAATAAAATTATATTTTATAGCAATTATTTACATATAATTGTTAAATTTGTTATAAAATCTGTGATAATTACTGCATAAATGTGATGGAGTGATATACAATGTGATTTGTGATTTCTTATAAGATGGCGGCCTAATTAAAAATTTCTTTGCCGGATTAGAAGATTTAGTGTATCCAAAATCGATACATATTTTTAAATGAATACTACATGCTACACCTTCTGCGTGTAATTTTCCTCACAAAGCGATGTTTTCTTCAATGTTTTATTACCTCAAGAAGTTTAGGCATGAATAATTAAATTGGAACTTTTGGTGTTAAAGAAAATTTTATTATATAATTTTACTTACTTTAGTTTTATTATATAATTTAGTAATAAATATAATCGTAATTTTTATTTATAAGCTTATAATAATTTATTTTTCCTAAGTACTCTCTTTTAGCCCATGTCGCAGGTACCTTCAACATCCGGAAATGTTTGCAACCAATTCAGCACATCTGCACACCTTGTACAATGTCCGCACTGTTCGCAAACCCGTTATTTTAAGGGGCCAAAAGGTTTAAATATACATATTGGCAAGAAGCACAGTGAAATTAGGTCATCAATCCAAAATCTTTGTAATGATATTTCAAACAATTCATTTCCATCCCAAAGTATTGACTCCTCATCTGCATTTGTACCTTTTTGGAAGAACCTTTCTAAATTAAAGTCATCAGTCCCTATAGTGAAGCGTATTCCAAGGGGTGCTCGTATAAGCATCGCAACAAAATTATCACAGTGCATTAACAATATATTAAAAGAAAATTCTATTGTAAGTTGGCAGATCTTTTTCACTTTTTCATACAATTTCCTTCATGCTACACCAGATTCGATAAATAAAACATCCCTCACTCTAAAATTAAAACAAAATTGTTTAAAACCCCTAGAGAATATATACATTTCTGGCATAAAATCGCGATCACATAATTATTCTATTTATAAAAAAGTGGAAACAAGAGTAGGTGATGGAGACATTAAAGGTGCTGCAGATCTCCTTTTTTCAAATGATATTATTGCTCCTGATTCCCCGGAAACACTTGCCGCCTTGAGATCAAAACACCCTTCATCTTTGACACCAGTTTCTGTTAATCCACCCCTAAATTGTATGGCTCTTAAAATTACCCCAAAAGAAATTTTAGGAGCTATTATGTCTTTTAAAGCTGGTTCGGCAGGAGGCCTTGATGGGCTGACTCCTCAACATCTTAAAGATCTTACTTGTGGAGCTACAGGTGAAGCTGGGAAAACCTTATTGAATTGTTTAACCCAGCTTATAAACCTAATATTATCTGGCGATATTAATAAGGAAATCACAAATACATTGTTTGGAGCAAATTTATGCGCTTTAAAAAAGAAAGATGGAGGAATTCGGCCAATAGCTGTAGGAAATACCATTAGGCGTATAGCTTCTAAGGTGTGCTGCAGACACATTCTCCCTAAGCTTCAAAATTATTTTCAACCAATTCAATTAGGATTTGGCTCAAAAGGAGGATGTGAAGCTGCAGTCCACAGTCTTAGAAGTTATATGCTTAACGATAACAGGAGTGTGGTGTTAAAGGTGGATGTAAAAAATGCATTCAATTCTATTAATCGTGACATATTTTTGGCTGAAGCTTACAAAATTGTTCCTGAAATTTACCCATTTTTATATCAAGCATACGGTTCTCCTTCTGATTTAATTTTCCGTGATAATTTAATTAATTCATCTGTAGGTTGTCAACAGGGGGATCCACTTGGACCTGCAATTTTTAGTTTAGGTATCCAACCAATCATTTCGACACTAAATTCTAAATTAAATTTATGGTATTTAGACGACGGTACTCTTGGAGGTGAAGCAGATACAGTTCTGGAAGATTTGAAATTTCTTATTCAAAATTTTCAAAATTTAGGTTTAGATTTGAATTTTTCTAAGTGTGAACTTTATATACCTAATTCATTATGTGCTTTAGAAAAAAAGAATATCACTGACCAATTTCAAAATTTGACACCAAATATTCAGCTTCAGAACAAAGAGTCTCTTCGCCTCTTGGGTTCACCCGTTTTGGAAGAGTCTATACCAAGCTTTCTAGATGAACAAATTAGTAATTTCGATAATATTTCTTTCCGTTTAAGCAAAATTAATTCTCATGTAGCATATCATATTATCCGGCTTTGTTTGTTTGTTCCTAAATTCACATATTTTTTGAGATGTTCTCCAATTTGGAAATTTACAAGTCATCTCCTTTCAATGGATTCTTTAATTCAGGATTGTTTGATCAAAATTTTAAATTGCACTTTAAATGAAAAATCCTGGTGCCAAGCTACTTTGCCAATTAGGTATGGGGGTATTGGTATTAGGAAAATTTCTTCAATTGCTTTACCAGCTTTTTTGTCTTCTGTACACAGTACAAATTCATTATTTCAAAAATTAACACATTCCTCTTTAGATGTTTCGGAAATTTCATACTGTGCAGAAGCCAAGGAATCTTGGTTAGCAGCATGTCCAGGTGAATCCCTCCCCGTATGTTTAAGTTCTCAAAGGCTATGGGACGACGTGCTCTGCAAATATGTACATTCTCACCTTGTAAACAGTTGTCGAAATTCTATTGAGCGCGCTCGTCTCCTGGCAGTTTCTGTTAGGGAATCTGGATATTGGTTGCAAGCTCTTCCCTCTGCTAATCTAGGAACTCTTCTAGATAATACTTCTTTTTCGATAGCAGTGGGCCTACGACTGGGCACTTTTTTAAATCATCCACATTGCTGCCCTTGTGGAGCTCAAGTCGATCGTTTGGGTCTCCACGGTCTTTCCTGTCATCGAAGTGCTGGCCGTCTTTCACGACACGCGGCTTTGAATGATGTTATCCGGAGGGCTCTTGTCACTGCCAACGTACCGGCTCAACTTGAACCGAATGGTTTAGTACGTGGTGATGGCAAGAGGCCCGACGGTATAACTCTCATCCCCTGGAAGAATGGGAGGTGTCTAGTGTGGGACGCTACTTGCGTTGACACACTGGCACCTTCTCATATTAATATATCTTCCAGGGCAGCCGGTGTCGTGGCGACTGACGCTGAAATCCGCAAGTGCCAGAAATATGGAGATATCATTAAAGATTACATATTTCTGGCATTTGGCGTTGAAACTATGGGACCGTGGGGATTAAATGCTAAATTATTTTTTAAGCATCTGTCCAAACGTTTGATAGAGTCAACGAATGATCAGAAAGCTGGCACATACCTCGGTCAACGAATTAGCCTTGCTATTCAACGAGGTAATGTTGCCAGCGTTCTGGGAACTCATCCTAGGGACAGTAATTTGGATGCAGCATTTTATATTTAATTTAGCAATTTGTTTTTTCTTTACCTTTTAAGTTATTCTTTTATATATACATATAGTTATAAAATAAGTTATTTAATATATTCATATTGTTATTTGTAAATTAATAAAATTATATAAACAATAATTATTTTTTATTTTTTTGTGGCATGGAAGTCGTTTGTATTTTTGCAAACATACATTAATTATTCAATCTCAACCTTATATGACAAATTGAACATAAACCTATGTCATAACCTACATTACTTTCAAAATTTATATTAACCAAGCGCACCCGCTCTCAAGGCGGTGCCGCGCCCTACTCGCTTAGTTTTATGTTTTCTTTTAAGTTCCAACCTAACCTAACCCATCCTATATAAAAAGGCTGACAGTACTCCTGCATCATCGAGGTAATTGTTTTCTAAGTGACATTTTCATCATATGTCCTCTCCGTAACCCTTTATGTAATGTATTATGAACAATAAGTAACAAATTCACATAGTTTAGGTGACTGTATACCTATTGGGTTGTTCGAAAAGTAATTTCGTTTTTCCTCACACAGAAATTAATTGTATTTTTGTGATCCCAACTTCACACATAAGCCGGATAATAATTATATGTTTTGATATGTGATAAAGCGAGGCTTGTGTGTGAAAATGTTCAATTGATTTTTTTTAAGTAAGTAATTCAATTTCATTAGTATCTACATCAAATATCTTCAAACACAATTCAATTATTCTCATCAGTTTAGGAGTTACATATTTTGTCTCAAAGCCACATTATCAGACTCTTAAATAGTCAACGATGAACTGGCTTTGCAATGTTATTAGAACCTACACCAAATATCTTCAAACACAATTCAATTATTCTCATGAGTTTAGGAGTTACATATTTTGTCTCAAAGCTACATTATCAGACCCTTAAATAGTCAATGATGACCTGGCTTTGCAATGTTATTAGAACCTACACCAAATATCTTCAAACATAACTCAATTATTCTCATCGGTTGAGGAGTTACATATTTTGTCTCCGAGCCACATTATCAGACCCTTAAATAGTCAATGATGAACTCAATTCAATTCAATTATTCTCATGAGTTTAGGAGTTACATATTTTGTCTCAAAGCTACATTATCAGACCCTTAAATAGTCAATGATGACCTGACTTTGCAATGTTATTAGAACCTACACCAAATATTTTCAAACATAACTCAATTATTCTCATCGGTTGAGGAGTTACATATTTTGTCTCCGAGCCACATTATCAGACCCTTAAATAGTCAATGATGAACTGGCTTTGCAGTTTCTTTAGTACCTACACCAAATATCTTCAAACAAAACTCAATTATACGCATCGGTTGAGGAGTTACATATTCTCTCCAGAACCCACTCTGATACTCATCATATTTAAATGGGACCAACTTGTAGCAATTATTCACACACGAAATTCATGTGTGTTGAAATAGGTGCATTGCAAAATAGGTACATGTGCATTAAAATAGGTTCATAAACGGCAAAGTTATGGCTGTTATATTTACTTGGGTTGAGGAGATCCCCTGATTTTCTTCAGAACCCATAGATGGATCCTAACCATATTAAAGTAAGACCAACTTCCAGCTCGTCTCTACACAATAAAAAATAAAATCGGTCCACTAACGGCGGAGTAATTCGTGTACATACATTAAAAATATACTGGCCGAATTGAGAACCACCTCCATTTTGAAGTCAGTTAAGAAATATATAGGTTACTCTTTATCCCGCGTATATATTATTTGACCGCGTTCCCGTAGAGTATCACTTCTCCTGTTTTATTGATAAATTAGAATAACTCAGTTTCTACTAATGTGATTCTCATGATACTTACATCGTAAGCTTTTATATACTCTATCCTCTAACACAGTGGTTTTTAACATTTTAGTGACGAAGGACCATTTGACAAAATATCTGCTCATGGATCACCAGGGTCAGTAGAATCACATCATCACATTAGAATCTGACGACCATATACTTCTGACACCCTTTTTTTGGTCATCATACTTAAATTTATATACGTTATAACCTTTTTTTTTCTTTATCCCGTTTCATTCTATTATTCTTCACTAAGAATAATAGAACGAAACGGGATAAAGAAAAAAAAAGGTTAAGGTTAAATACAAGTGTGTATTCTGCTGTATGTGTCTTGTGCTAATTTTGCCTACTTCTATGTATCAATATATTCCTACTTATAGAGGGTATTTTACGGTTTATTTCACAATCATATCATTATTTTATCCTTCCCTTAATAATAGACAACAGTTTATTTCTTTATTTCAATACAATAATTCTACAATGCGCTTATTGCTAGTGAATGCATTCTGCATGCTTATTCTAGTGAATATTCCTAATATTTATTATATATACCTAATATACATAACGAAGTGAATGCGTGAGTTGTGACGTCAGGATGGCCGACATAACGAAGTGAGATGAGTGACGTGTGATACCAGGATGGCTAGGAGTCTACATTACTGTAGATTCTTGAAGATTTCAAGTGAAACACAGGAATAAACTTCTTCGATTTATGCACATTTGAGGAGGTCCGATCGCTTCGACGGGTTAAACAAGAATCTCGTTCAATCGTCAGGCGCTCGCCTTTTTATAATAAAGTTGGGCGAGGTGACAATAACAAATTTATGGAGGGTAAACTTAATTACAATTCTAAAAATCACTAAATATTGCTAATTTAATAAACAAACAATTTTCGATCTTTAAACTAACTAAAATAATTATTATCGGCGACGTGTTTTTCATAAATACGCGGTGTCGGGCCGCCATACATACTACTATATATATTCTAAAATATTTATTCTCAATAACATTTGTTTCTTTTTAATGCCGTTTTAGCTATTTCTATACAATACTTAAGTCTTTTTCCTTTGTTGTTTATAATTTCAGCTATTCTGTTTATTGCGATTTGTGTGTCTATTTCGTTTTCAATGACATGTCTCTCCCTGGCTTATACTGGGCACTCATTAAGTATATGCGAAACTGTTTCCTCCACCCCGGGGTCACAGATACACGATGATTCTTCTTACACTTGAATCTATTCAAGTATTTGGAGAAACCGCCCTGCCCCGTCACGATCTGGGTCAGCTCACCATCTATCTCCACCTGCCGTATGATTTTGTACGCATTTATTGCATCGGGGAAGAACATTTTGGTTACGGAGACCGTTATTCCGATATGCCCGATATATCCCCTCCCATAAACTCTCCCTGTCCTGTCTTACGCAAAAAGCCTTCCAACTGCTTATCTGCGCTTTTTGGTTTCCAACTCATATGATTCTTCTGCTTGCAGGTAGGTCATCGTCAATGATTTTCACTCTTCGGGCTGGCGCCGCGAACCGGATCCTGCGTTTCCTGGTCTTAACAACTTGCTGCATTGTTGCAAGAGTATCTGACCACCACGGAAGGGTAAGTGTTTTTTTTCCTTTTTTCTTTAGTATGTTTTCTGTGCAGGCTGTTGTTATTGCTTCTGTGTGTATTGTTACCATATTGTCTAAATCTCTTATCTTGCAATTTTTTCCTATTTATTGTTTTGTTGAAACACATAGGTGAAAGTAATTTAGCCCTTTCAAATATATTAAAAGATTAATGAACAAAGGCAACGATGAAAAAGTTGACCTTCAACTCCTTAACCCTGATGATGCAGGGTACTTCAGGTCTTACCCATTGCGGATCCGCCGCTGGGTGTGGTTGGTCGATGCGTGTAGGGATGCCTTGCGGGTGTCGGCTTGCCATGCCCACGGCCCCTGGGTGGCGGTCTCGGGGTTGGACCGTCACCCTGCGGATGGGGCCTTGGAGGTAAGGCGCGCCTTTGTGTTTTCTGGTGCGCCTTGCTGTTGGAGGGGAGCTTTATGCTCCACGCGAGGAGGGGCTGCGGGAGCGGCCAGGCACCGGCGGGTTCGCGGATGACTGCGAAAGCTTACCCGTGTTCCCGCCGTACGGTGCGAGGAGAAAACACAGTGGGGGTTTAGCCGGTAAAAGTCCGGCATAACCCAGCTGCCGCCCCGGGTGGCTGGGTATCCATGAGGATTACCCACTTAAAAAAAAAAAAAAAGGTCTTACCCATTGTAGTTACTAATAGCTTACGAAAAAACTTGAAATTCAACTTCTAGACTTTCATGCAGTGCTACAACCTTCCTAAACCATAATATGATAAAAAAAAATAACTTTGTATACCTTAATCTTGATAATGCTCGAGTACTGTCGATGTTCTGGCTTACGATTATATTCAGCTGGAGTGATTTATAAAGGTTGGATTAAGATGGGTTAACCATAAAATAAAACAAAAACCTTAGCGAGCAAAGCATGGAAGCACCGTTCCATTTAATTATTTATATTTATTTATTGTCCTATTAAAACGTGACCTTGATAATTTTGTATTATATTAATGTAAAAATCCTAAGTGCTCATTCTTTGGCAGAACGAAGTGTGCCGAGTCTGCTAGTATAACATACATGGACTTTAATGTACACGCACACGCTTTCTACACTCATAGCCTCACAGTAGGATTTTCTCCTGTGTCGTGGGTACCATGGACACACACAAGACGAATACACAAACACCCAGACCCAGAACATGAATCTAAACTCATCATTCAGATACCTGTCTGGCCGGGAATCGAACCCATTGTGCGTCAAACCGGTATGGTAACCGCTCCGCCACGCGGGTGGTCAATGTTTAGCAAGATTTCTATTTTTTTGTTATGTAATAGTTTTTTCGTTCTTAGAATAGATTCAAACTAAATACTGTAAATGAGTAGTGTACAACGGTATGTAGAACGGAATCGTTTATTTTCTGTCAGTTGAAATTTAATATACTTACTTCAATAGGTTATTATGAAAAGATAGGTCCAATTTAAAATCCCGTCAAAAATTTATTGGAAAGAGTTGTGTTCAATTGATTTGGCTGAAACTATATCATGTTTCTAATATTATAAAGTCAAAAGAATGGAAGGATGGATGTAGTAATAATACCCACGCCCTGAAAGCTGTTTTTAAAGGTCTTCCCAAAGAAACTATTTGACGTTCGTAGTAGATTGATGACCTGAAGAGGACACCGGGAAACCGTTTGATTCAGAGGGCACAAGGCCGATAGGAGTGGTGCCATTTAGGGGACGCCTAGGTCCAGTAGTGGGCCTCAAAATACTGGACGGATGGATGGATTTGTCAAATATATTTTATTTTTATAGTATGGAAGTAACAAACGAGCATCCTATCATAATGAATAGTAGCCACTTCCGCTCCAATAAGATCAGATACTGACCTTAAGTTAGCCAAGCTTATTCTTAGATGTGTTGTTACTCCTGACGACTACATTGGTATGCTGCGATTAAATATTTTACCCATACCATTCCCATCGGGCTATAACTTTTTGAATTACATTGAAATGGCAGACGAGCATGCAGTCTACCTGATGGTAAGAGCGCTGTTGCTCATGGACATCTGTAAGCAACCTAATATAGAACATGTGTTCTATCTGAAGTCAGAGGCGTGGCTACTCCCGAGGGCTCAGATGTCTTTTATAAAAGTGAACCGGCAGTCGCATCCTTTCATCGAAATGCAGAAACTGCTTCACGCCAGAAATACGTGTGGCGCTGGTACCTCCCCGGTCGAACTACACTGGTTCTACCGTCTGGAAAATCTTAGCAGCGGTTAAAACTGCCGTTATTCGGCAGAAATAGGCTGAGTGCTATCTCCTTTGATGTCAGAGTTACTCAAAGATAATAAATTGGGGGATTGTTTATAGTAAACTATTGTAACTAAATTTACCAACATCGTACTATATTTCAAATGTTCTTATAGCCAAAATAGTTATGCTACTACTCACATTTAATTTGGATGCATTGGAAGATGCATCCAAATTAAGTAAAAAAAGTAATAATATAAGTAGTAACAATATAACAAATTAATACATATTTTATTAATTTGTTATATTGTTTACGTGTTTATTTGTGCATTACTCTCTATGGGCCTTTGTGGCCTGAAATAAATAAAAGTAAAAAATAAAAATGATCGTAATAATTTAATGTACATTAACTTTACTTTTTACACCTCATATTTTGGACATATTGTTTGAAAACGATAAGAAAAATTTGAAACCAAGGTCATCGAAAGAGTATGCTTCGACCAGGGCGGTACCACCGCTACATCTATTTCTCGCGTGAAGCAGTTGTTGCGTTCCGCTGAAAGGTGCTGGTGGTGGCTCACTTTTATATGAAGCGTTCTAGATGAGCGCTCCTTATGAAAGTTCTAGTTATCGGGAGCAGCAACTGACCTGATATCGAGAAATGATTATCAAAGCATTAACCTAACAGCTAAAATTTATTTAATTTTAAACTTATTTTGAGTTTGTGTGAAATCGAGTTTGTGTAATTATGTATGTATGTTTGTTACATTTTTACATTTAAACCATTAAGTAACATATGGAATCACTCATGGATTAACACATAGAATGCTTATTATCGTGGTAAAGGATTGAAATAGACAATACCGCGGAAATAATTTATTAAATAATCGTTTATAAAATAAATACAAATAATTACTAATTTAAAAATATTTATCTAAAAACAGCAGAGCACAATTTGGTGTTGTTGTTACAGTTGGTAATAAAATCAAATCAAAACTTTAAAAAAACCACGCGTTAAATTTCGACAAACGACCGTTTAAAAAAGCTTAAGATACTGGAGTATCTTAAGTCTGCGAACGTGATGACTACGTAGTCATTAGCCTGTAAACCTAGCGGCTTAAACTTTGAGTAAGACTTGCTTTAAATGCCATGGGTATATGGATTCCTTAAAACAATCCATACGATTAATAGTAAAGAATTTTCCTATAAAAACAGTGCGGGCTCAAAGTTTAAAGGACTATATCGCAGCCATATCAGACTATTTCAAATAATCTTTATATATTTAAATGGTCTTAAATTAATGAATGAAACTAACAGACTGTAATAGTAATAAATCTTACATACAATAGAAAATGTTTTTATTTGTAATATTATGTTGTTCTGTATGGCAAGGTTAAGAATTTAACTATTGTGTAATAATCTGGATTCATTATTAATATTTATAATTAATTAAATTACACCTTTTCTTCTCTTATGGGGCAGTCCATTAATCATGTGCGGCTCGAAAGGGGTGGGGGAGGGGTCCATAAAAAATCACGAAATATCACAGGAGGGGGGTAAAATAATATATATCACGTGTACTTATTTCTAGTCAAACGCGTACAATATATAAAATAAAATTAGATGATACTTATACGAGTATTTATTATAGATAAAAAAATAGAGGGGAGGGGTAGTCTTAAACCGCACAACGTATCACCAAGGGGGAGGGGGGGGGGGGTCAAAAAATGCCAAAAAAAAACATCACGTGATTAATGGATGACCCCTAATGTATATTTGTGAGCTACAGTGGTAGAACAAGCGATTGAACTAAATTAATGATAATGAAATATACCAATGTTGTCTTATTCAGAGATAGATTGATTTAATTTCAAATCTTGAATTCACTTGCCAGCGGCCATAGCGCTGACTTACATTTATCCTTTTTTTGAGTTTTTTTTTTAATTTTTAACTTATTACTTATGATACATTTATATGTCCATTTTATAATATGTTTCACAGATTCCACATTTCCAGTAAATAAGAATGAGTATTATTAATATTTATATACATATAATATTTAGTAATTAACTTAACTCCATCTCTCTTATTCTTTACAATTGTGTAACTAATTCAATTGAATGATAAACATATTTTTTCCTAGTTATATTCATAGTTTGATGTTTGTCCTTAATTTTGTGCACTAGAAATTGGATTGTTGTTGATTTGTTGTAGAGTTTAATTATCTTTTGAAACACTGGATACTCCATTGTCTTCTCTGCCATTGGCACTAATACTTCCATTTTTTGCATCTTCTTCTTTAGTTATCTTGGATGTTTTAACTTTTGATTTCAGTATATATGTTTTAACGTAGAAATCCACAAACAGAACAAGCATGAACACATTTGATGGCACGAAGAGAGCTACGGTGACGAGCGGATAGTTACAGTCTTCTTGTAATAGTAGACCTAGCATGTGCAGTGTGTACCACGCCAGTTGTATCTAGAATAGAATTAACGAGATATCGTGATTGGTGAAAAATTTTTTACGCTTAAGCAGATATCTTAACTCTTCATCCACTTTTAAAAACGAAATCATATGTATCCTTATTTAAAAAAGTGTATCATCCTTTATATTCTTTATTTGAATAGAAGGTAATATTTTCGCTTGGATTTTTTTTAATTCTAAGTATTACAAATAAATGATTACTAGCTGAAAAATAAAGTGAAATAAAATATTACTAAAAAGTGTGCATACCTCATTGCTCTTAAAAAAGTTGTCAAAGGGGAATCAAGTCTGCCAAATCGCACTTAAATAGTTTGGCAGACTATGTCCCAACCTCTCACACTGAGTTCAGCAGTAGGACGATAAATGGTTGACGACGTTTGTATTCCCGTTATATGCCTTTGTGGAGATAAACTTTTTACCGGGTTGTAAAATTAGTGTAGTTCGACTAGGGAAATACCAATGCCACACTTATTACTAGCGAGCAGCTCTTGCGTTCCGGTAGAAGGTTGTGGTCGCCGGCTACATATTATATGAGGCGACTGTCTTAATCCTTAGGAGTAGCAACATATCTGTGATTGACTTCAGGTAGAACCCTGAGTTATATGTAGTTACTTCCACTGCAACATTTTGTGTTTTTGTAGAAGCTGGTTGTGAAGTGGAACATGTTACTCGAGTGCAACTTCGATAAGATATGATAAGAAAACATGTAATAACAACATCGTAGGTAAAACAATCTGTAGTTCCGGGACCAGAATAGGACTACGGTACCCTCTGCCTGCCCGATGGGGCAACACGCTGAGGACACCGGTGGCGGTCAATTGGAGTTCCCGGAGTCCTCTTCGCAGCGTCGAGGGTCACCGGGGGGGTTTTAGTGCGGTAAGAATCCCACATAACCCGCGTCGCTCCCACGACGTCGGGTACTTTTTGAAAGTTTCCCTCTCGAAAACAAAAAAAAGGTTAAAACAATCAAAATAACACTAACAATCTGCAGTTGCGTGATATGTTTCTTCCACCACGTCGAGTTCTTGATACTAGGCATAGTGATGGTCAGGAAATAGTAAAAATACATCACAATATGTACGAAGGAGTTGATGACACCGATGAAAGTTCCATAACCGCCTGGAAATAGAAGGAGATGAGGAATGAGTTGCGAGACTGATTTTTACTTATTCAAAGACTATTATGTACACTAAGTACACTTTATTGTGTATGTTCAAAAAATATTGAGCGGTATTACACCGCTTATTTTGTAATAGTTTAAGGGATATTATCTGTAGGGGCATAATTTATGAGACCTTAGCAATTTTACTATTAGTAGATATCAAATACATAAATTAAAATATTTTTGAGGAGATAGAATGAGTATGGTTCGATCTCGAAGGTACTACCGCCACATCTATTTCTAGGATGAAGCAGTCCCCGTCCCTGTAGTTCCGGGATCAGAATAGGGCTACGGTATCCTCTGCCTGTCGTAAGAGGCGACTAAAAGGGGCTTCCGGGGTTGCGGGCGGCTAGAGTGGGAGCTTGAACCGTCCAGCCAGGCGATCCCGGGAAGGACGGCGGTACGTGTGGTCGCATATCGTCGTATAGACTAGACGGAGCGGTGGGCCCAGCCGCCCATCTGGGAGGAGCCCGATGGGGCAACACGCTTAGAGGACTCCGGTGGTGTTTGTTGGAGATCCCTGAGTCCTCTTTTTAGCGCCGAGGATGGCCACCGGGGGTGTTTTAGTGCGGTAAAAATCCCACATAACCCTTCGTCGCTCCCACGGCGTCGGGTACCATTTGAAGGTTTCCCCCTCGAAAACAAAAAAAAAAAAAAAAGGATGAAGCAGTCCCTGCGTTTCATTGGAAAGGTTTGGTTGCCAGCTTTCTTTTAGAGGAGGTAACCGTCTTAGTCCTTAAAAGATTGAACACTTGTTATACTGGTATATGAAGTTGATTACGTATATCTATGGACGGCAGTGACCACTTTCAATCAGGTTGACTGCTTGTTTCCTACTTCAAACATCATGGGGCAACTTATGTGAAAAAAGTGTTTTTGGTTATTTGGTCAGTCTCATCAATCCATTATTGGCCCACTGCTGGACACGGGTCTTCTCTCAGAATGAGAGAGTTTAGGCCATAGTCCACCGCGCTGGCCAAGTGCGAATTGGTGGACTTCACACACCTCCGAAAACTTTTTTTTTTTTTAAAAGAACTCTCGGATATGTAGGTTTCCTCACGATGTTTTCCTTCACCGAAAAGTAGTGATAATTAATTTCTAATACGCACATAAATCAGTGGTGCGTGCCTGGGTTTGAACCTCGGACCTCCGGATCGAGAGGGCAAGTTTCAACCATTACGCTAACACTGCTCTTTTGAACCTCGGACCTCCCGATTTGGTCAGTATTATGAATGATGTCTTACAACCCTCTCATCAAAAACTTTTTATAACCCTCCACCTTCATCAAGATTACTTTACTTATGTTAAATTATTTCGTTGTTATTGTATATGTAATGAATTAAAGCTAACATGATCATGAATAGTGTAATATTTGGTCAACTATTGCTTATGAAATAGCAAATACATATTAATCAAGGTTAATATGTATTTACTATTTCATAAGCATAATTGAGGGCTGATTATAAAATAATTTACTACTTGAATTTGAAGACTACCTAGACTATTAGTAATGTAGTTGGTAAGAAAAAATGTACATTTTTGTTTATTCTGAAATCTTTGGGATTTTTAAATCTTGTCTTCGATATATAATGTACACTAAACAGGTACACTAAATCGGTAAAAGAGATTCTATAGTAAGGTTAAGAAAGCAAGTTTATTCTTCACTCAACTTACCAGGTAGAAAAGTTATTCCAACCCAGCCCATAATGACCACATTAAAATGATGATATATATGAAGAAACGACGCTTGATTAAACTTCTTGCGAAGGACAAAGAATATCTAGAAACAAAAAAAAAAATTATAAAAATATGGTATGACAATATATAACAGTTGGTTTAAGTTGACGTAAGCATATCCAGCGTGCTGCCGACCACATACTAATCTTCCTATACTGGCGCCAACTTTTGTAACCTATAATCCCGCACGGCGTCACAGACCGATAGTTCGTGGCCCTACAATATATTTTTTACTAAGGAACCCTAATTACTATTCATTCTTTAGGATTACTAATATTACAAATGTGAAAGTGTGTTTGTTTGTTCCTCATTCACGTCGTTACATAGCTATTATATGATATGCTTTACATGCTGGGAGATAGTTAGGAGGGCGGAGGGTGACGTAGGCTACTTTTTATCGCGCTCTCTCATTCCCATGAGAATATCGATGTTTTGTTAGTTGGCATTAGTAAAATTCATTTGCAGGTTCTGAATCACGCTATCAAATGCTAATGTTAATTCCCTTTGACCGTGCGGGCGAAGTCGCGGGTAAGGGCTGGTTTAGGATGTAATGAAATAAAATAGTAGGTATAATACGTATTTTTTAACATATTTGATGATAACACTTTTTTTTTTGTCTTCGAGGGGGAAACCTTCAAAAGGTTATGTGGGATTTTTACCGCACTAAAACCCCCCCGGTGGCCGTCCTCGGCGCTGAAAAAGAGGGCTCCGGGATCTCGAAACGACCTCCGAGCGCGTTGCCCCATGGGGCTCGTCCCAGATAGGCGGCTGGGCCCACCGCTCCGTCTAGTCTTTACGACGGTATGCGACCACACATACCGCCGTCCTTCCCGATTGCCTGACCGAACGGTTCGAGCTCCCACTCTAGCCGTCTGCAACCTCGGAAGCCCCTTTTAGTCGCCTCTTACGACAGGCAGGGGATGCCGTAGCCCTATTCTGATCCCGGAAATACAGGGCGTGATGATAGCACCTAGTAGTACCTATTGATTTTTACGGGGCTATTAGAATGAGGGTAATGTTTTTGAGCATATGTATGTTGTATATCCGTTTGTATGTATGTCGTTTTTGACATGGACTACAGCCCGAAGGGCCTGACATTGTAACATCTACAACTCAAATGGTCGACAAGTACGTCATACGACAAGTGACGTGGAGTAACACAGGATAGGTATTTTAAATAATTATAGTTTCTGCGATCAAAGGAAAAAAGGGAGGAGGGCAATTTTTTACTATCGTAACAATAACCTTACGAATAGATCACTACAATAATATATTAAATATAAATTAAATATATTATAATATTTTTATATTCCAATTTTGAAGAAAAATCCATTTCAGCAGTTGATATTTTTTGTATGATACTTTAATGAATTTCGCAAATATGTATAATAGAGAGTAGATAAATAAAACTAATTATTACCGTGTCTAACAGGTCCAAATATTTCAATAAGTAATAATGGTAGACGAACTCAGCAGTCCTTATTGCCGGGTAATCATTAGAGTAATCCACATTACACGCAAAGTTATTATTATAACCCCACGCGTAAAATAAACCCTGGAAAAAATCATATTTTTAAGGAAATTGAAGCAATCTATGAAAAGTTATTTGACATTGGAAATTAATTGTCACTCCTTGTTGCTGTAGGAAAATGTCGTAAGAAAACATACACATCCGAGAGTTTCTTTTTTTGTTGCATTGAAGTAGCAAATGAGCATGCAATCCATCTAAGCAACTTCATATAGAGTAGGCGTTTTATCTAAAGTTTGTCACAGATGAGTAATGACTCTCGAAGACTCCCATGGTCGCCTCATATAAAAGTGGACCGGAAACCACACCCTTTCACCAAAACGCAAAAAACTGCTTAACTCTAGCAATATGTGTGACGGTGGTACCTCCCCGGTTGAGCAACATAGGCTCTACTTGGCAGTCCTTTAAACGAAGTTCTTAAATGTATCTGACGGCTACCAATCGGCATTGAGCCAGCGCGGTTGACAAGACCTTAACCTCATATACTAAAAGAGAAGATCCGTGCTCAGAATGAGAATAGTGGGCTGTTGTAGAAGCAATCAACGATTCTCCATTTCTTTTGGAATTAATATAAAAAATATGGAGAGAATTAGAAACTTCCAATTCTTAAATCAATGAAATTTAAATTAAACCTTACCTCAACGAACACATAGGTGCAGGCGACGACTTGTATGAAATTGTAAACGATAACAGCCTTATCAACGTTATAAGGGGGACGATTTTTCATCCATCTCGGACCCCATTTTAAGACAAACAGCAGATAGAGAATTAGGACAGAAAGAGCATGAGCTGGCTTCGCTACTAGCGGCCAGTCTCTTGTTCTAGGATCTGGAAAGAAAGCAATTAGAGAACTTAAGCTTATCGTGTATATTATTATTGATACTGACTTTTAATATGTAAGTATCCCAAATAATATTACTCTTACTTGACCCTGAACATTCGGGTAGGGATTCACCTGGACAAGCTGCTAACTAAAACTCCTTGGCTTCTGCACAATAAGAAATTTCCGAAACATCTAAAGAGGAATGTGTAAGTCTAAGGAAGAGGAAGAGGAAGAGGAAGTGTGTCTAAAGGAATTAATTTTTGAAATAATGAATTTTACTGTGTTCAGAAGACAAAACAGCTGGATTTATTCACAATTAAAGAAATTTTTTTAATACCAATGCCCCCATACCTGATTGGCGAAGAAGTTTGACACTAGGATTTTAAATTTAAAGTGCAATTTAAAATTTTCATCAAATAATCCTGAATTAACGAATCCATTGAAAGGATGTGACTGATCCATTGAAATGACTTGTAAATTTCTATCTTGGAGAGTATCTCAAAAAATATGTGAATTTAATAAGGAACAAACAAAACCGGATAATATGGTATTCAACATGAGAATTAATTTTGCTTAGACTAAAAGAATAATTTTTAAAATTACTAATTAGTTCATCTAAAACGCTTGGTATAGACTCTTCTAAAACGGGTGAACCCAGAAGGCGAAGAAACTTTACTATATTGCATAGAATTAAACCATATCTAATAATATATAACGAAGTGGACGTGACGTCAGGAGGCCAGGAGGGCCAGAAGTCTTCATTACTGTCCATTCTTGAAGAATTCAGGTAAATCACAGGAGTTATTCTTCTTCGATTTATTCACAGTTTAGGAGGTGCGATCGCTTTTAATACCGGCGTACGCTCGCCTTTTATAATAAAGTTGGGTGAGGAGACAATAACAAATTTATGGAGAGTAAACTAAATTAACATCTTTAGAAATCACTTGATATTGCTAATTTAATAAACAAACATTTTTCGATCTTTAAAGTAACTAAAATAATTATTTTCGTCAACGTGTTTTCATAATCACGGTGTCCCGTCGACATATATATTTATAGATATATACATACAAACAAAAACACATTTCTGTGTGTGGAACAATATTATACTTACCAGCGCCATGGGTATACATGACATATTTGTATCCATTCCAAAACTCTTTAATTAATGCGAACATTTTGTTAAATCTGTATTTATTAATTTACTTGCAAGAAAATTGATTTTCGTACCAATAGAGCCAAATAATATTAATATACACCGGTTTACTCGTATTTTGATGTTAATGCCATATTTATACTTTAGTTACAAAATTGAAAAAAACCTTTTTAATTGAAAAAACGGTTACCTTCATTTAAGAGGATTATTACATTAACTTAATTACATGAATTATATTTTCAACATTAAATTATGTACCAATAAATAGTACAAAAAGAAGTCACTATAAATTAAAAGCCGAAAATGTTAAGTTTGGAGGTTTTAAAAATACGAGTAGTTTAAAATAAACTGTCTACACCTTTCCATTCTCTACTCTAACTGACCTAGTACCATTGTATGGAATAGGAAATTAAGGATCATTTCAATTACTTAAATTTAAACACTACATTATAATAAATTGTAATATAGAGTGGTAACTATTTAACACGTTCGCTGCAATTTAAGGGACGAAAATGTCTTATGTTATAGACTTTCAGCTTTTAGTAAAGCACGAAATATTCATAGTTTTGTGTGACAAAGAAGACAACTTTATATTTATTATTGTATATGATACCTACGAATAGAAATAATATTTGAGGGAAGGGCTGTATCGTGTATTATTTTAAAAGGTTTTACTTGCAATGTTGTTTTGGCCAAACCTTGTAACCTGAATTTAACCCACTTCTGAGTATCTGATTGAGCTGAAATTAAACGCTTTCTACACTCATAGCCCCACAGTAGGATTTTCTCCTGTGTCGTGGGTGCCATGGATACACACAAAGACGAATACACAAACACCCAGACCCAGAACAAGAATCTAAACTCATCATTCAGATACCTGTCTGTCAGACCGTTACAGTAACCGCTGCGACACGTGTGGTCAGTTGGGAATACATGTATAGTTCTAATGTCAATGCTATTATATACAACCAATATTGTTATTAATTCAAAATGGCCGTCACAACAAAATGGCAGATTACATTTTTTGTTCAACCCACCCTATATGGATATCAAATGAAATTACTTAATAAGTAAAATACAGTACACTACGAAAAAAGTCTAATCCAAGATGGCCGACATCAAAAAAATGGATGAGTACATGTAGTTATACAAGACACCTAATATGGGTATGAAATGAAAGAGAAAGAGTCTTTTCCTTTCTTTTGTTCTCGAAGGCCCACAGCATCGGGTACTTTTTGAAGGTTTCCCTCCTACAAAAGGCACCTGACGCCGTGGGACCGACGCAGTGTTGTGTGGGATTTTTACAGCACTAAAACCCCCCGGTGGCCGTCCTCAGCGCTACAAAGAGAAGTCCGGGATCTCCAAAGGAACGCAACCGGAGTCCTATAAATGCGTTGCCTCTTCGGGCTCATCCCAGATAAGCAGCTGGGCCCACTGCTCTGTCTGGTCTTTACGACAGTATTTGACCACGCATACCGCCGTCCATCCCGGGGTCATCTGATCGAACGGTTCGAGCTCCTAATCTAGCCGCCCGCAACACCGGAAGCCCCCTTTAGTCGCCTTTTACGACAGGCAGAGGATACCGTAGTCCTATTTTGATCCCGGAACTACAGGGACGAATTAGATTTAGGAACGACTAAAAATAAGAAAATAAAGTAATATTAAAATATAATAATTTTTACAACAAGCTTTTATTTCAATGCACTGAAAAGAAAAAAACTTCGCAGTAGTCAAAACTAAGGGATAGTGGTCACTGCCGCCCATGGATATCTGTAATCAAATCCATACAGAACATGGGTTCCATCTGAAGTCAAACACAGATGCTTTGCTACTCCCGAGGACTACGATGGTCGCCTCATGTGAAAGTGCGCCGGCAACCACACCCTTCCATCGAAACGCAAGAAATGCTTCACGCTAGAAATAGGTGTGGGGATGGTACATCCCAAGTCGAAAAACACTGGTTCTACCTTCAAAATATCGAGCACAGGGTCAAGGTTGTAGCTCTCTTTCAATATTTATTTATTTTTATTTCATCTGTTTTCGTTTGTTTGTTTTCGTTTTATTACTATAGTGGCAACACAAATACATGACCAATGAAAATTTCTAGCTAAGAGTATCACGGTTCTTGAAATACCTGGGGACATAAATGGACAGACGGATAGACGGACAGGGAGTTTTTACCGTTTAATTACGAAATCCTAAAAACGTCATAGTACTATAGATCAAAAAAGCTTTGATTAGTAAACACTAATCAAGCATACATAGGGATAGACAGCGCGAACCAATTTTGTTTTATATTATTTAGAGATGATAAAAAGGCTGTCGTTTAAGTCCCATTGAAAAGACTCGCCTCATTTTTACCGACTCACGACTCGAATAGTCTTTAAGTCTTGACTTATAATACTAAAGTGCTTTTTAAGATATTATCGAAATGATAATCACTCTACTCTTATCTGTCAATAAAATATCTATAACCATTGATACCATGCACCCCACGCTTTTTTTAAAATATTTTTTTTTTTTTATTCACACTATTATTAATTTATATTCATTGAAATTTTTAACACTATTTTCTTAATTTAAATTCATTTAAATTTATTTTCTATTTTTTAGTTCGTTTTTCTATAAAAAAGCGTGTTTTTTAGTTTTTTAAACTACTATTTATTAAAATTACGTTTTTATGTATATTACATGGATAACATAGTGGTGGAACACTGAAAATTTTAGATTTTTGACTTTTAGGCTGAACAAAGTTCCCCGGGTCAACTAGTTACTTCTAATTTAGTCCTAGGGCAAATCCTTCTACGGGCAGTCTTCAGCAACGCATCGGTCGTCATTCTTAGGAAAGATTCAAATTTTATCAGATTTTGGTCACAGGTTTCTATTAACAGTTAATTTACCATTTGGTGGACTAAGTATCATTTACTGCTAAATAACTATTAAGTACGAGACTGTTTGTGTATTTAAATTCACACGAAACCTAAAAATTCTGGTATTAAGTATTGATAATTCTTAATACATCGTTTGTATCTAGAACAAAAATTACTATAGTCCGTACCTTGATGTGATATTTAGTATAGTCCGCATCTTGATAAGATATTTAGTATAGTCGGTATCTTGATGTAACATTTAATATAATTCATATCATGATATTTGGTAAAGTATTTAGGTTGTAGTAGTTTGGCATATTTGGTAAAGTTTTCATCTTGATGTAACATTTAGTAAAATCCGTATTTTGATGTGACTTTTAGTATAGTCCGTATCTTGATGTGATATTTGTAAAGTCCGTGTTTTCATTTGACATTTAGTATAGTCCGTATCTTGATATGATATTTGTAAAGTCCGTGTTTTGATTTGACATTTAGTATAGTCCGTACCTTGATGTGATATTTGTAAAGTCCGTGTTTTGATTTGACATTTAGTATAGTCAGTATTTCGATTTCTTTTATTTTATTTTTATTTGGGAAACATATCCATTCAGTATCTTTAACATAGACAAAACAAATAACAGCTAAGTTTCCAAGTTTTGATACTTAGTCCGCATATTGACCTTTAGTAGATATAGTCCGTATCATAATTTAAAATTTAGTTGTAATGTCAATAAGATCCATTTACTATATCAAATATTAGTTTATTAAAGTTGGGTTACATTATTCAGTAACACTCCGAGGCGCAGCTCTTATAAAATAAAAATGGCATAAACAAGGAACTTAATTAAAATGAAGCTTAGAAATTCATTATGACCTAATATTATCGGATCAATCTAATAACCTTGGTATCAAAAACAATAATTTTAATAACATTACGGTAATTTTATTGATGATACCTACCATATCAAATTGTAACCAACATTGTTTGTTTAGTACACGGTTAACAAGCATTCTAAGCATGACCAACATTTATTTGACTTGAAATAATTTCCATATTAAGTATGTTTACGTTGCTACTTTTTTACAAATTAACAGCAGTGGGTTTGAAGGTGTAGATTCATTTTAGTTTGATTCTGAGAACTACGATGCCATTATTACGGCTTAGCAGCAGTGTAAAGTGCTACATGTATTCTGGTCTGATGGATGTGGTAAGGGAGACTTACCCGAGGCGTTTTACCTTAGTCCTCAGGAACACAAGAGGAGTAATTTAGTACCTGTTTTCAACCTCAAGTAAAGTCATTATTTTATCTGGGATTCTTTACAAATGTCGTCTTTCCAGCATTTGGACTGCATGCTCTTTTGCTACTTCCATATCTTCTTTCTTCATCTTCTTCTTTATAAAAACTAATGTTTGTCTGTATGTCCTCTATAGAATCGTATCTATTCATTTGATCATGTGATGATCTTTAGCAAAGTTGTTAGTCATGGGCTCGCGAAGATTTCTGTTGTATTTTTTTATGTGATGGTGTAGCAACGCGCACCGGGTACAGTTAGTTATAAATATAATATTGTAAATACGAAAGTACGTGAAGACATAAGTACCTACCTATGTTTGTTACTCTTTCCCGTAAGAATTATAGATCAAAGTTTATATATAACAAACCTGGCACTAATATGGCATCTTCATTACCATAGTAAACGTGATCAAAAAAGGTGAAGTCGCGATTATAGTTATAAATTTTAAAAAAAGTCCGATTTCCGAGCAGCTCGTCTCGATCCCTGCGAGCTTCGTACTGTCGTATCATATACATACACCTTAAGCGAACGCTCGGCCGCGCTACATGGTAGGCGGAGTGGGGGCGTTAGGTTTTTCGTTAGGGACTTTCCTGATTTGGTCGCCGCGCCAGCGCGATTCGGTCAAAGCCCACGATTAAAAGTAAGCAATTTTTCAAAAATATCCGGTTCCTGGATCACGCGTGGTTTGATGAAAGGGCCTAATAACCTACTATACATATAATTTAAGTAGAACAACAGTATAAGCACATTATAAATAATAGGTATTGCCGTAATAAAATATATCTTTATGTATGACCGAATATTTATTACCAGACTGCGCATTACAAATTAATTATCATAATTAACTGCAAGAATGACGAAAAGAAACTTATTTGCATAAGTGTAAGTTTGAAAAATGTAATGTACATATTAGTGATGTAAGTAATGTAATTATTTGACACTAGCTGAATCCCGCAGCTTCACCCGCGTTAAAAAATCGATGTATCGATTGTCCCGTGGGAGTAAGATATTTTCCTAAAACAGTAGCCTATATTATGTCAACAAACTCCCTACCAAATTTTATGAAACTCGCTTCAGCCGTTTAGGCATGAATAGGCAACAAACATACACACTCACTATCTTTCGCCTAATAATATAAAGCTAATGTTGGTTTTTCAGTTCTTGGTGTAAGGTAAGGCAGGAGAAATAATTCTAGGTAGTTGAATTGCAGTTCGATTTTAATTTAGATACATTCGTGTTTTTTTACAAAGCATTGAAATTCAATATTCGCACCAATTCTAACGAAGGCGAATATCTAAAAATATTCGAATATTCGCAAATGCAAGTGCAAATATTCGTTACATCACTAGTACATATAAATGATGACCACTTATCCTTGACCCTAACCCCTGTAATTTTACGAAATAAATCAATTCCGCGATAATTTAAGTTGAAAATAATGCATTTTCAATAGTTCAACTATAGCGGATTGATTAGCATTTAGCTAGGGGTTTTTAGTTGACCTATCCAGTATTGTACGGTATCGGTCTTGAAGAGAACCTCTCTTCCCGGGTATGTCGAAGGAGGCGATTAAAGAAAAAAATGGAAAGCAGCGTTTCTCTCTGTGAAATCAATACCTGATGCGATCACCAACACGGATGCTAGACACGGTAACTATTATGCCCTGTAGTTCCGGGATCAGAATAGGGCTACGGCATCCCCTGCCTGTCGTAAGAGGCGACTAAAAGGGGCTTCCGGGGTTGCAGACGGCTAGAGTGGGAGCTCGAACCGTTCGGTCAGGCAATCTGGGGAAGGACGGCGGTATGTGTGGTCGCATACCGTCGTAAAGACTAGACGGAGCGGTGGGCCCAGCCACCCATCTGGGAAGAGCCCGATGGGGCAACGCGCTCGGAGGATTCCGGTTGAAGTCGGTTCGAGATCCCGGAGTCCTCCTTTTCAGCGCGGGGGGTTTTAGTGCGGTAAAAATCCCACATAACCCTGCGTCGTTCCCATGGCGTCGGGTACCTTTTGAAGGTTTCCCCCTCGAAAACAAAAAAAAAAAAAAGGCACGGTAACTATTGGTATCAACCCCAGCAGTGAATCTAAATAAGTAGGTCGATGGGCAATCTAAGAATATTATCTAAAATAATCCAGTGACTATTTTGGAAAAAAATACTTTATTATAATCTTCTTCAAGATGGTCAACGAGGCTCACTTTTAACAGAGGTGACCATCTTAGTCCTTAGCAGTAGCAATGCATTTCTTGTAGAAGACCTAGAACCTAAACTTGCATACATGTGAACTCATGCCGAACGTATTTTTACATCAACTTGCAGAGACTTGCGTCTTTTTCTTTCGCCTTCTTAAATGACTGAATGGGTGACGATTTTAACTTCCCCGCCACTTCCCTTGGCATCACCTTCACGAATCATTACGGGATTTAAACCACGAACGTGGTACTGTCGTATTTTTGACACATTTACCTTTAACTCAGGTGCATCATCGTAAACAATTGTAATGAAACTAACACACTTCCCACGCTTCACACGCGATGATTATCCTATCCAATGAACCATGTCATGACGGCACAAACATACACTACTATGTTCGCTGTTCTGCTGTTTATTGCTCTTACGGGATCTACTGGAATAAAATATATAAAATGCTATTTTCAACGTTTTTATAGATTGTTCTCTCTGATTGTTCTTGCTCACCTATTGAACGAACAAGCACTATTAAATATTTGGGAGTCATCATAGACCAAACTCTTTCATTCAAGCCACACATAGTAACACTTGTTGGGAGATTAAGGAAAGTCATTTATATATTTAGAACTCTACGACATATAGCTGACCGTCGTATCATAAAAATGGTTTACTATGCCCTATGCCAATCTCTCATTGATTATTGCATAGTGACCTGGGGTGGTACGAGCAAATCACACATGTTAGAGGTAGAGAGAGCTCAACGCACTATCCTAAAAGTAGGGGCGGGTCTACCTTACCACCACCCCACCACTGATTTGTATAAGCTGTGGGATATATTAACCGTGCGTCAAACTTTCATTCTGTCTACTGTGCTCAGACAACATTCCCGGTTAACTTATGACCCACAGCTTGCAAAAAATAAACGACGGAAAGGGACTGTTGCTCCTGCCCAATCATTTCACATGTCCCGTTCACGCAATTACTTTTGTTTCCTTGGTCCTTTTCTGTATAACTTACTAAACAACAAACTTACTATTTACCCACATAATTCTTATAGCTGCAAGTTAACTGTATCCAATTACCTCAAGACCCTTACCTATCAAGAAACTGAAAACTTACTCCATCCCACGAAATAATACGTCCATTACAGCCTTAAGTTCTGTGTCCTGCCTCTAAATTCCCTCACAGAATTACACTTATACACGCACAAACACGCACACACACGCACACACACATGTTCAAACATAATTATACACACATTCACTTTTACACACACTCGCTCACACGCCCAGACCCACACACATGACCTTAACATATATTTTATTAATAACTAGGATAATTTAGTTTTTTCTTAGTTAACATATCTAGTAAATGTATTCTGAAATCTATCCGAGGGAGGGCACTGGTGACCTGTAACACAGGTTACTACCTACTTCAGGCACCAGTCTCTCACAACGTTAGGCTTACAGATTATATTGTTTCACTCTTGTTTCATGTCTATAGATTAAGTGCTTATTTGTGAGAGAAAATAAATGGTAATTAATTGTAATGGTATATTAAGTGTAAGATTTAATAAATGAGCTTTTAAAACACATGAAATAGAGCATTATAGTTTATTTTTGTTAAATTTTGAAGAGAAGAGGTGGTATACGAACTGATAATGAATTATCTATGACAAATTTCGATTTTTAGGGATTCGTATCCAAAGAGCAAAAACGAGACCTTATTACTAAGACACAGCAGTCCGTTTATCCGTCTGTCTATCACCAGGCTGTATCTCATGAACCATGATAGCTGGACAGTTGAAATTTTCACAGAAAATAATATTTCTGCTGCCGCTATAAATACTAAGTAGGTATATGATGAAATAGATACGTATTTAAACAGACTATACTCAACTCATATTTGCTCAACATTAATAACGACGATAGGTAGACATTTGATAAATTCGCAACATATCTAGTTATTATATTTAGTTACATTCACTTAAAAAAATAGACTCAATGACTCAAAGGAAGCTTATATGACAAATGTAATTTTTTGCCACTTTTTATACATAATGGCATAGATCATTTATGACAATTATTATAAATGCATGAACCTTTTATGCAAATGTCCCACTCACACTTGGCCGGTTTTATCATTGATCAAGGAGTCTTTAAAAACATAGAAAAAACACGTTTTTGGTTTTTTTTTAGCAAAAACTGCAATGCTGGTACTTTGCTTGCGTGTCCTTCTCCGTTTATAATTGCAACGTTATTTAATACGATGAACGAAAACGTTCACAATTATTGTTGTTACGAAACATAACAAATTCGTACAAAGGTATACGTTCAGATATTAGCTTTTTCAGAGGCATCATGATTAGGTGAGGCAGAAAGTTAAAGTAAGACAACTAGACAAATATTTTGATGAATAAAATAATAAGATCACATTTATAACGGAAATTATATTATCAGAATAGTGATTATTTACAGTAAAATATGTATAAATTGCAACACTCAAAATTATTAAGAATATATATAACTAATAACTACATGGTTTAGTAAAGGCGTATAAGAACTAAATATTTTGATTAAAGTAAAATATGTTACAAAAATAAAATCCAGTGTTTTGAAGGACTAGACGTACAAAATGTTCTATGGATAATGTACAATCGAATATTGTGAACATATTCCTTGCCCAAATACAAAGTTATGTATATTTCTGCACCGATAGTTAAAAAGTCGCATCAAACATTTATATGCACTTGTATATTGATCGATTCTCTTCCGTAGAAAGTTAAAGGAAACAGGAGAAGCTCATAGATAAGATAAAATTATGACATCAAAGAAGTGGACGGAGATGTGAAACAGAGTGGCCAAGGAGGAAAAGAGTTAAAAATTTTAAAGGAGGCCTAAGCCAATTTGCAAAAATATCTATAGAAATAAGCAGAAAAAAATCTGGAATAACTTTAACTTATATTAACGTTATTGTATATTTATTTAATGTTTAAACGTTGTACGTATTAGGTGAAGTTGATCTTAATGAGAGCGATTTAGGATAGAAGGCGCGTCAGTCGATATTCTTTTATTTTTAGAATTGTGGTGGCTATCATTTTCAGTGTATAACATCTCTTTCTACTTTACTTAAAAACTGCGAGCAATTTCTTTTTTAATTCCAACATTTATTTCTGCGTTTTGATTTCCTGCTAGATGCACCTTTTAATCTATCGAGGGTAGGAATGCCTAGTGTGAAATGTATGGCGCCATCTAAGGTTGAATTACAATAAAGTGCACTCGTATAAAACTGTTCTATTAAAAAATAATCATCCCGATTTGCAACTAAACAGTGATGACGTATACAAATTTTATAAACTATTATTATTCTAGATTTATAATGAATATAGGTAATAACTGGTCTTCCTTATGATTAAAGTATATCATATAAATGTTTATAAATCAAAAATTATACATCTAAAATATAAAGAAACAACCACTAAATTTAAGCTTAAAATTGATCTATCGCATGGTAGCAGTGCTCTTTAAACATTACCTAAGGTAAGGTTGTCTCTACTTCTGCCATCCACCGACAGAGGAGCTACTGTAATTATGAAGATGTTACACCTTCTTAATTAAGGTTTAGTTCACTGGAGCAACAATGCATATTTGATCACTTTTAAGTACCGTACTTGTTTTAATAATATTGGTTACAAATTAGGATTTCGAGCAGTGTCCATTTATCGGATTAGCTATTTACTGCTTATATTACATACAAAAAAAATGTCGAACTGGTGTGATTCGCCAAATTTTGTGCGATTATTAGTCAAAGACATCGCTTAGGTCAGCCGGAATATCGTCTACTAATATCCTTACTACGACTACTAACTACTAAGTCTACCAAGTCTACTTAATATCCTTATAAAACAATATAACGAAACGGTACTGCTATAATCATGTTTAAATTTAAAATTCTAAATTCAATTTACTTCATACATACAAATACATTCAAATATATAGTAACAGTTGTAAATTTATTAATCTCTTTAATCTCAAAATTTTGGATCCCCTTTCATAATTTCCTCGGAACGATCACTACTCTACTAATGGTTTTAAGATGAGAAATCAGTCTTTCTTAACTCCATTGGATTGTACTTTTGGTCTTCTGATGTATGCCCTGAAGTAGAAGTCAACGAAGAGAGTCAGCATGAAGACGTCTCCTGGAAGTATGAGGAAGGAAACCCATCGAGGATACGCACACTCGGACTTGAAGATCAGGATTCCTATATGAATGCAGCACCACAGTAGTTGAACCTGGAAAACAGTTTTTCTCACATTTAGTACACTGTTACCATAATCCATGATCTAAGGTGATTTTCCGATTGTTAATTCGGTCATTTAACGTTTTGTCATGAAATATCGTTAAAATAGACACAAAATGCATACAGTGAGTATCATATTCAAATTTATCATATTAATCTCAAATCAAGTACTAAGTGACCCTGATACATACATTTCTTAAATCTCAAAAAAAGAAACGTGTCGGCGGCAAACCTTCAGTCAAAATCATCACAATCAAAAAGGAATACGGAAAAGATAAAAAGACAGACAACGCTGCGTTTCTTGGAGGAGATAAACTAATATTGTATGCAGATCCGGTATTCATGTAAGAAAATAATAATTATTATATTAATACGTGAAGCAAAATTTTGTGACGGATTTTTAAGTAATATGCCGCAGACGGATTAGTATGAAATTTTGCACGGTTATAGTGGAAGTAGAGAAGGAGTGCAGAATGTTAATATTTTTTTCAAATAATGCATTTTTCATACATAAAATCAACTAAAAACACATTACACACACTGCCTTGCATTTGTCACAAACACATATGTACTTAGTAAATGAAAATGAAAAGACACAACGTCAAGAATGTCAGATGACATTTGATTTTTAATTTAAATTACGGCCGAATTTCGGCCGATGCTACGGGTGACTAGTAATAATAATACTCTTTATTGTACTCAGAAAGAACAAATGACAAATGTAACAAATTTTATTAAAAATACAAAAGACGGCCTCATCGCTAAACAGCGATTTCTTCGAAAAATATTTGTAAATAACTTCCTAGGCCAATAGAAAATTAGCATATTTAGTTTCAAACACACGAGAATCAATATTTATTGTAAATCAGTAAACCTTGAAGTAAGAATCTGTAAGAATCTTATTTTTTTTAAATATAATCAAATATTCTTACAATTTGTAGCTGTGTGATGTGTTTCTTCCAGCCTACACTATTCTTGACACCCGGTGTGATGACACTCAGTAAGTAGTAAGTGTACATTACCACGTGAACGAACGAGTTGATCACTCCAATTAGACTTGCGTGGCCTCCTGGAATTAGTATCGTAGAATTGTGATAGAAAGCTAAATTGAATGTCAAAGCAGGGGATGAAAGTCATCTAAAGAGGCTGAGATCAAACTCTGAACCTTCATTATAGCGATATGATGGGCACTGCGCCACACTGAATAGTTGCTCAAGATTTACATTGTGATTAACTATATGATTATTTCCATCATATTTCTAAACGAATATGTGATAGGAATGATCATGCAGCTTATCTATTGGTACGTGGTCATATGCGCCTACGAAAGACAAAATAGATTGGGATTTAAAATCACAACAGAATCAATTCCGTGGATTCGTTAGGTCTAAGGTGTTCTCACGCTTCATATCGAAGTCAGACATTTTGAAATCAGTAGAAACCTTCATAGTTTGATTGTTTAGACACTATCGCTAAACCCATTTTTGTCTTTCAGAAGGAACCAATTTTTCTGTTTAGCTTGAACGATGTATAGGAATAAGACATTTCTGGCAGAAATATCGGTCCTACCTACAGTTAAAAATATGTCATACTATTTTAGTTGACTGCTTAGTAGGCATATCGTAAGTGATGCAGTTCTTGTGTTACCATGGCTGGCTGCCGGCACACTTTTATATGCGGCGACCATCATAGTCCTCGGGAAGAGCAACGCATCTGCGACAGATTTCAGGTAGATAACATATTCTATGTGAAGCTGTTTACAAAAGTTTAAACAATTAGCTGGACTTCATACTCGTTTGCTACTTCAATCTTACTAAAAACACGGTTACTTTGTTAAGTCGGCTTACTGACGATTGAGCGTGACAACTCATAAGAAAATACGGATGGAATGGTTGCATTTTGCAAAAGAAAATTTTATATGTATTTATAAACAATTGACACCAAATTCATTTTTCACTGCACTTCATATTTGACGAAAACATGTATATATGTATTATTGTGTATCAGCTGTCCCCGCACACGCATCGCTCACTCAAGTAGGAGAGTGACAGATGTCGAACGCTGTCGAACGTGGAGGCCGATTGTGCCTGTTTGTCACTCCTTCCGCGCTCGCGCTTGGACTTCAAACCCTAAATGGAACGCCTCAGAGCGAGGTAACGCCGCATGAGTCATGTTTTTTGGTGCGTGCATCCATAGAATTATAAGACGTTGTCACGTCAAAACATATTCGGTTTTATACATACCCGGTAAATATGTGATAGAACCCCAACTTAGCATAACCATACTCGTGTGATGATAAACATGGAGGAAGGATACTTGGTTTGTTTTCTTTCGAAGGACAAAGAAAACCTGAAAATTAGAAATTAAGTATGTTAGAAGAAACATAGCCGATCTCATTTCTTCTTAAAATTGCCAGAGGTGAGAATTGCCTTGAGTTGTTAAGCGAAATAAAGCTGACAGTGCTACCATTCAACAGACGCGTCCCAACCCCATTATCCGTACCGCTAACGAAAATTAGTAAGTACCGAAGAAAATCCCTTATGGTGAGATCTCGCTGATCCTTTAATGACGTGTCAAGTAATATAGATATTGATTTATGTCATACCTTCGTTTCTGAACTCAAGCGCAAATTATCAGAACATTTCTTCACTTTTTTACACTAATGTATTCTTTAATTTTTACGTATTTCCTCTTTTTGTTTTCTTACGTGGAAATCAAATTCATATTTCTCTTATGTTTCTAGCGTATATCTTGTATCGTTGTCTTGTAAAATAGAGCTGATAAATTCATACCGTATCCATAAGATCCATGTACTTGATCAGATAGTAGGCATAAGTGACCTTCGCGACCATGATGGCTTTTTGTGATGATGAGAAGTCCACAGGCTCGCAGATCCACTTGTAATCCCATCCCCAGGCGTGCCACACCCCCTGAAATATATACATAGTACAATATAATGCTAAGCAAAGTAAATCAAAGTCAAATTAGTACCGTAAGGCATAATGCATGAGGGGAATAATCGATATGCATGCACATACTTATGAATTCACACACGTGTAAATTTAAAAATAAGATTCAAAAACGCAGACATAATATTCAGAAATTAAATCTTTTAATATCAATCGTGTTAAGTATGCGAAAATAATTTATTAGGTGCTAGGGTATTCCTGTGGTCACATGAAGTTATTAAAGTAGCATGTCGACCATAGACGTAAACAATTTCATATAATACAAAACAGGGGATTTGTCTGAACTCAATCAAAGATGCGGTGCTACTCCCGAGGACTAAGATGGTCGCCTGGTATAAAAGTGATACAGAAATCGAACTCTTCCATAGAATCGCAGAACCGCTTCACGTTTAAAAAAAATATTGCTAGTACCTTCGTCCCTGTAGTTCCGGGATCAGAATAGGGCTAACGCATCCCCTGCTTGTCGTAAGAGACAACTAAAAGGAGCTTGCAGAGTTGCGGGCGGCTAGAGCGGAAGCTCGAGCCGTTCGGTTAGGCGATCCTGGGAAGGACGGCGGTATGTGTGGTTGCATACCATCGTAAAGACTATCGGGAGCGGTGGGCCCAGCCGTCTATCTGGGAGGAGCCCGATGAGGCAACGCGCTCAGAGAACCAGTTCGACGTTCGTAGTTCGACCGGTGAAGTACCACTGCCACACCTATTTCTAGCGAGAAGTGACTTTCACATGAGGCGACCATCTTAGTCCTCGGGAGTAGCAACGCATCTGTGATTGACGTCAGATGGAACCCATACAAAGAATTAAAGGCCCATAGAAGTTTAACCAGAGATGGTTTGCTAATTTGAGAAATAAGATCCTGTATCGCCTTCTTTCGGGTTAATGTCTTGGCTTTAAAGCAACATTAAATAGTGGCGCTTAACAATGCTATCTGAAAAACAGAAAATGTTCATATCAGGACATTTTCTATTAAAATAACAGATTTAAGTCTCTAATTAGTATCAATTAAACATCGAATGTTAAGGAAAGGAAACTAATTAATCAATCTATATATTACCATAGCCTATAAAATAATCATTAAAATATACACTGATACTATACAGGTGTTTCCTTTCCAAGGCACTTAGCTGCCATGCTTTCTATGCCTGCAATTATGTGAGCTCTCTCTCGTGTCACGGCAAGCACGAAACGCTATCGAGTGTGTGACGATAGCGTAAATTATTATCGAAATCGTCAACGTCATATTCTTTTTTTTTGCATCTAGTACTCCTGCGGTATTGATACGTTTAAATATGTGACAGTTTAGATGTAGTAGTGGTTTTTGAATTTCCTTTTGTAGGCATTTCGACCCAGTTGCATGCATTAATCAAGTTACCTACATCATAAGATTTTATCTTGTTCTAGGTTAGATACAAATTGCCTGCGCTAAAATTCATGCAAAAGAAGAGGTTACCATGATAAGTAGTCTACGTATGCTAGTTTATATTTAAGATTAAATTTAAATTAAGTTCGTAGGATCTATATTTCTAAATTGTATGCATCATGGAACCATCATTAGCATTAGATCTTTTACTCTAACTTTTGACAATTTAATAGTATTACTTATAAGATTTTTTGAGACTTGTTTAAATTGTTTTGCCGCTGTTTTAATGAAATTTTGCTAACGATATGCAATTAAAACAGTCAATAACATTACGTTACGTACGTTAGAAATCAATGTCATAATAGTTATTTGTTAATTTTACTTCAAAAATCAACATAGGGTGCTTCACTCAATATATATTTTTCGGTTCAAGGAATCGTGGTGATTCGATGACGTAATACGAAAAGTAAAACAATTACGTCGATTCATGCTTAACCTAGAACTCGCTTGCAACATAACTGTACCCGTAATAATCTCGTTCGATGTAGATTAGATATTTCCTCAAAAGGATCGTTTACGTAGAAATCTAGTGAACGTACTCATGCACAGAAACTGGTACTCGCAACTTTAAAACGGCAAACTCATGATGAGTTTGCCGTTTTAAAGTCGTCGATGACTGTCATAAGTGACCAAGTGAACTGATTTTCTAAATCTTAAATAATTTCACATATCTGTAGATTTATATTTTCTGTCTCTCTATTTAGTGGCATAAGACATTTTTTTTCAAAATCCTACACTTATTCGAACAAGTACCATTGTTAAATGAAATAAAAAAGCTCGACTGCTTAAAAAAATGAATATCTTCAGTTTCGCGCCATATACGTTTTTGTTTGTTCTCGAGGGGGAAACCTTCGAAAGGTACCCCACACGTGGGAGCGACGCAGGGTTATGTGGATTTTTTAGACTGGGCTTAAACCAAACGATAGGGCAGACGGGTTGCTTTAATAAGTGCTTACTAGTTGTAATCAACAACAGTAATTTTAATGTAAGTGGTACACTTACCGCAAAGAAAGTCCAAGCCGATGCTATGACTTGGACAATATTGTGGACTATTAGGACTTTATTTATATTGTACGCAGGTCGGTTCTTCATCCACCGAGGGCCCCACTTAAGGACAAACATCAGGTAGAGGGCCAGAATCGCCATGCCTTGGTAGGGACGCGCCACAAGAAACCAGTTGTTAGTTCTGGGATCTGTAAAGTAGAAAATATATATGAAGTACAGTATATTTTCGAGGTGGTAGAACCAGTGTAGTTCGACCGGGAAGGTACCACCGCCACACCTGTTTCTAGTGTGAAGCATTCTGCGTTTCGATGGAAGGGCGTGGTTGCGGGCACACTTTCACATGAGGCGACCATAATCCTCCGGAGTAGCAACGCATCTGTGATTGACGTCAGACTGAACCAATGATCTATATGAAGTTTATTACAGATGTCCACGGGCGGCAGTGACCATTTATAATCATGTGACCTGCATGCTTGTTTGCTATTTCAGTCAGTAAAAAAGTAGGAAATATGTATCAATATAGGTTTAATGGTATCCTGAAATCGGCACGTAAAGGTATTATGAAATAAAGTACCAAAAGAGAAAAGAACAATTACACAAAAATACTGGAATTTTGAATTAATAAGAAATACATTTACTGATACGTATCTTTGAAAAAATCTAAAAGTATATTGACAATTATGGTTCTATCTAAAGTACTGTGGCGACCTCCCGCTACTCATCAAGAGATGGCGCTACTAGAATTCTGAAACACGCTATCGAAGCATTCTCAGAATCCTGCATATATACAAGTTCCGAACATCAACTGTCGGAGCACGGCCGCTCCCCAGGCATGATCCCTAGTCTGGAGGGAGATCTCCCTTTGCCAAAGTACTAAGATAGTTGTCTCATAAATATGTGAGGCGGCAATTACACCCTTCCACCAAATCGAATTAAATATTTCATGGTTCAAATAAGTATGGAGTGGTGTGTCTCCATTCGAATGACCTTGAAAAAGTGCTTATTACTGTAAGAGAACTAAGAATAAAAATAATTTGTGGTCTCATCAAGACACCGTATCTTGTGGCTAGTCTAGCTTACTATAATAGTTGCTCCTACCTTAACCTTAAACAAAAATACATAGACTAAGCCTATACTAAACAACTATACATACCCTTGATTTCCATTTTATGGACATGTAGGTAAATATAAAAACAATTTGCGACGACCGCGATGTTGGAGCGGTCACCATACCGGTCTGACACGCAGTAAGTTCTGGGTTCAACTTCCGGCCAGATATATATCTGAATGATGTCTGGGTGTTTGTGCATTCGTCTTCATATGTGTCCATGGCACCCAGGAGACAGGAAAAAATCATATTGGGGTGCTATGAGTGTTGAAAGCCTTTTTATAGCACCGTTAGAATAAAAAAGATCTAGTAGGAAATTTACATTTGCAAATAACAAAATTATGTTCGCAATTTGGGAAGTTTCTTCAAGGGAACGGTTATAAAAAGACGAAACACAGTGATTTTCCTTACTAGCCTGAAATCGTCACGCTTTAATTCGAACATTTATTACTACTAGATTATTAGTAACTTCAAGTATTTTACTAAAGTTGCAGATATTATGAGACCGGGCCCTTTCTCATTATACGATATGTTGATCGTCTTTCGCATATGGATTTTCTAAAGTTCGGAAGCTTCGTCTGTCTTTTTGGTCTTAAGTTCTGAGCCACGTCTAACTGAGGTTAGTTTAATAGGCCTAAAGCATGGAGTTTGATACTAAGTGTGCATGGGTTGCGGGATATTTAAGGATTAGCGAAAAATGTTCTATTACAAAGCTGAGTTTAATACTTAAAACTGCATTAGTCTTCTTGAAAATCTATTTCGCTAGATAAGTCTTATCTAACCAATTCTCCGACAGTATGTTAATTGCTTTCAATACATATCGACATACATACAATCTATGTCTCAGGAATTGTAATACCTGTTCTAACGAGCATCGCAAGACGTAACAATATATCATAGGAAGGTTATACAACGACCCATATGGCTGAGCAGTCACTGTGACGGTCTAACGCGCAGAGAGTTCCGGGTTCAACCCCCGACCGGACAGATATATGAATTGAGATTTTCTATTCTGGGGCTGAGTGTGGATTTGTATTTGTGTTTATGGACTCCATGATACTAAGGCATATCCTTAAAACGTAGGCGTTAATATAGGCAAAATAAATATAGTAATATAGGCCTACCTATATTTTAAACTATTAAAAATATAGGTGGGCCTATATTTTTAATCTACTTTGCGTTAAATAAAGGGAAGGGTAGGTGTTATGAAGGGAGTGTAAAACATCACCACAAAAAACATTTTGATGGGCAAACTTCTATGATCAATCAACGCTGTCAGTCTGTGGATACTTATTATCGCGGTTTCGCTCGCTTCGTATTAAGTATCCTGTGTGTTAGTCTAGGTCATGAACTATGTGTGTAAAATATTTCAGCAAAATTCAACCAATTGTTTTTGAAGTAAGTGAAAAAAAAAACATATCTTCACATACTCGCATTTATAATATTAATAAGGCAAGATAGATACCCATATCCATTTTATGTATAGAAATTATACCCTTTTAAACTATTGCAGCGGCTTGGGCTTGGAACGTGGCGACCGAATCAAAAATATCTGAAAAGACGAGCTGCTCGTGTTTGTGAAAAAGTATAAGTATATGTATTTAATTACTTAACGGGTAGTCACGATATGCGGTTTTTGAATCGTTTTCTAATTCTTTTCGCCGATATTTAGACCCAGTTGCAGAGCGAAACTGCGGTGGCGGGGAGAAACCGTTGACAAGCACTAGTGAAAGATTAACCTATCTACCCTACGTCTAGTTCGTTTTTCTTTCTTAGGTCCAATATCACGACACACTACACTAATTGTATCCTTAAGCACCTAACCTTGAACTCTATGCCGCACGTTTATTATATAAATTGTATGTAAATTTATGTAGATTGAAATTTGATATCAATAAGTATGCAAACCAAATTTTATATGATTATATTATACTGACCTGTTAACTCCTCGAAAATAAACGTGTATCTTTTCCAAATCCTGTTTATTATAGCAGCCATCTATAATAAAACATAATAGAATATTACATTAAGATATTAACGCAGTTTTGATTTTATTGCGAAGTTTATTTATACAATGCTGGAAGATAAATTAACTGTAAAAATAATAAAAACTATCTAATATATAAAACTCTCGTGTCACAGTTTTTGTTGCCAAACTCCTCCGTAACGGCTTGACCGATTTTTACCAAATTTTATATGCTTATTCAGTAGGTCTGCGAATCGGCCAACATCTATTTTTCATACCCCTTAAGGGTTGTCTAACATTTTTTTTTATTTTTTATATGGCAAAACAACGTTTGTCGGGACAGCTAGTAAAAATATAAAAACCAAACGGCAACCACGGTTCTATCAGGTGGTGGAACCAGTATAGTTCGAACAAGGAGGTACCATTCGTCGTTACACTTATTTCTAGCGTGAAGGAGTTCTTGTGTTTCGATGGAAGGGTGTGGTGCGGGCACACTGTTATATGAGCAGGGCCATCTTAGACAATGTTCGGGCCCTTGGGCATACAATTTGAGCCTTTTTGGAATGTAAATAAAGCATGAGTACTTCTTTACATTCCAAAAGGGCCCCGATGACTTTCGTGCAACGAGAACAGTGTAATTTGCCCGAACATAATATTTTGATATTAAATGTGAGTAAAAATTGTCTGCCCTTCGGTGCCATCTGAGGATGGGGGTCCGAGTGCCCTTATGGTAAAGAAGGCATTGTATATGAGGCGACCATCGTAGTCCTCAGGAGTAGCAACGCATCTGTGATTGACTTTAGGTAGAACTCATGTTAGATATGAAGTTGCTTAAAGATGTTTATAGGCGGCATTGACACTTATTATTCCTAGTAGTCATCTGTTGCATCCGTCGAAATTCGACCGTAATTTAATTTAAAAAACTTATTGTCCAAAGTAGTACGAATATTTCTCAAATTCAAATAAAATGTAATAATTAAAATGTAATTAATAATTTTCAAGTAATTTTAAACGCACTCGTTAAATATAAAAAGAGGTTTAATTAGCTAAGCCGCATTTAAAAGCAATAGCGGGTATTGTGACAAAGACACTGATATTTCTGGCGTTATGTGGTTTCATAGTAAGACATTGAATGTCCTATTTCGTTTATTATTTACCTATGTGTTTATGACAAATGCACGGTAGTGTGTGTAATGTGTTTTTAGTTGATTTTATGTATATTTTATGCATTATTTAAAAAAAAATATTAACATTCTGCACTCCTTGTCTACGTCCACTATAACCGTGCAAAATATCATACCAATCCGTCCGCGGCATATTACTTAAAAATGCACCACAAGTTTTTGCTTCACGTATTAATAAATAGATGTAGTGATTTCTCGAAAACCATGTGGATTTCACTATATTTAACAAGACAGTATTATTGTAGGAGATAAGGATTCTGCTGCGTGACCGAACTAAAAAAATGTGATAGTAAAAGCGTAAGATAATAGCCATAACAAAAGTATAGAAGCAAGTGCTATATCATATTGCACAATGCAAAACCCTTTTTTATATTATTTTTTTATAATAATTTATGTTTTCAACCCTGTATCGTCGTATTCACAATAAAGCAGCGTTTATTTTTATGTTTGGTCAATAGATTAAACAAATGGTTGAACAAGCAAACTTTGGGTAAAAATAACTATGAGCGAAATACCTGTTTACACTTGGCAACCCAAGCGTTACGCCAGGAAAAGAATAGGCAACTTGCGTTTGTATATCCTAAAGGCTGTGTACTTATCTTTAGTGTTAATTTTTTTCGGTAAACTCAATGTTCATATTAAAAAAAAAACAAAAAAAAAACAAACTTAATGGTGAAATTAAAAAAAAAACGATTTTTAATTAATTATAGGCTGGCCAGGATTGTATCAGGCAACCCATGTCTTGTCATCATTTTTAATAAACTAAATTACCTATCGAATATTTTTATCCATTAAACAGATCGGTAAAGGTCAATGTTATATCGTATCCTCTACTATAATCATTTAATTCTCTAATTGATAGTGTAAATGCAGTTGAGTGTACTGTAGCCATATTTCCCGCGTCTTATTCATTTCAATGCAGTGATAGCCTAATGGTTGAAACTTGCCCTCTCGATCGGGAGGTCCGAGGTTCAAACCCAGGCACGCACCAATGATTTATGTGCGTATTAGAAATTAATTATCACTGCTTTTCAGTGAAGGAAAACATCGTGAGGAAACCTACACACACGAGAGTTCTTAAAAAAAAGTTCTCGGAGGTGTGTCAAGTCCACCAATTCGCACTTGGCCAGCACGGTGGACTATGGCTTAAACTCTCTCATTCTGGGAGATGACCCGTGCCCAGCAGTGGGCCAATAATGGGTTGATGCAGAATCATTTCAATCATCGACTTTGTTGATCATGCTTCTACGGATTGCAGTTTTCCATGTTTATTGAGAAACGAAATTGAATTGTGGCGATTTGATTACTATTCGAAACTGTTGAAATAGTTGGAAATAGATGTTCGAACATAATAACAATAATTAAACCTAATAACAACAATAAACATCTATGTCGGAATTTGTTGTAATGAAGACAATAACAAGACTTGTGGCACCTGATAAAATATACGTGAGCTAATAGATAAACTCTTTAATTTGGGAAGTCGGTAAAAACGTAACGGATTTACACAATGCAATAAAATGTCCTTATTTTGCATAGGCCTTTTTTTTGTTTTCGAGGGGGAACCTTCAAAAGGTACCCGACGCCGTGGGAGCGACGCACGGTTCGAGCTCCCACTCTAGCCGTCTGCAACCCCGGAAGCCCCTTTTAGTCGCCTCTTACGACAGGCAGGGGATGCCGTAGCCCTATTCTGATCCCGGAGCTACAGGGACGTATTTTGCATAGGCCTACATTGCACTTACAAATTGTCAGTTACACATATACTTTTTTTTACACTACCACCGGATCGGAACACGACCTCAACTGAGAAGATCCGGCAAGAAACCCAGCGGGTTTGTCTTTTTTCTTATTTATATCCATTTTTTTAATATAACTTAAGAGTGTTTAAATATTACACGTGAAATTTAGTAATCCGTTTTTTTCACCTCCTGTAAAGTTGTGTATTTTGAGTTAAGAGTTACTGCCAATTTATCGGCGATATGTAAAGAACATACTCTAATTCTCTTAATTTTGTGGACATTCCACTAATTCCTCAATTTTCTTTACTTTAAATCCCTAGAATAACTGAATTATCTCTTGGTTTTCAGTTTTTAAAGCCCCTATTTTTGATTTTTTTAATTTAATATACGTATTTGACAGATGTCCGTGGGTGGCAATGATCATTTACCACCTTATGATGGGCTGAATATTCTTTTGCTACTTTAATTGTAAATAACGTTACATTTGACGCTGAAAAGATAGAAAGTTACAACATAAAAGTAATTACTTGTATACCTTTAAATATACTATCACGTAGAAAAAACATTACGTCGTAAGTGAAATGAGATCGCGGACAGAAATGTCAAGGGTCACTGGTTCAAATCCGGCAAGTGTTACAGTTAAGTTCTCACATGAATTATCGAGTAAATATCATGTTTTTTTATCTGACCGAAATAGCAAACGAGCATGCACTCCACCTGATGGTAAGTGGTCACTGCCGCCCATGGGTGCTATCCGAAGTCAATCACAGATGAGTTGCTACTCCCGAGGACTATGATGGCTGCCTCATGTGGAAGTATGCCGGTAACCACATCCTTCCATCGAAACGCAAGAAATGCTTCACGCTAGAAATAGTGTGTG